>WOAB01000107.1:1200000-1800000 GCA_027886185.1 Rheum nobile | reverse complement strand
ATATATATTGTCTTTGTTACCTGGTGATGAGAAAGTTTATCTCAATTTGGATATCCTGTGCAAGACAAGTTATATCGCAGACAAGGATGCAAGTGTTTATACATTTGACTACTTGACCAATATTAGATGTTTTCTTGTCCCAAATCATGTACTTAAACTTAAGGTTGGAGACCTTATTATATTGTTTCGAGATATTGATCAGTCCTCAGGCTTATGTAATAGGACAAAATTGATAATCATGCAGCTCGACAGTCATGTCAAACAAGGAAGAATATTCCAGGCAACAATATCGGACAAATTTTGATTCCTCGCGTGCTCACGTCACCATCAAACACTTCATACCCATTCAAGTTTCAATAAAGTCAATCTCCCTTGAGTGTCTGTTTTGCTATGACGATAAACAAGAGTCGAGGCCAATCACTTGCAAATGTCGGTTTGTATCTTTCACGTCCTGTTTTCACTCATGGTCAATTTTATATTGCATCATTAAGAGTTACCAGTACCAAAGATTTGAAGATTTTAATATGCGACAAAAAAAGATCTAATACTACAACCAATGTAATATACAATGGAGTTTTTCATAATTTGTAGCAATTTTGAACATCTTACGAGATTTTATGTTTAAGGTTTTATTTTCATGTATTAGATGAACATTAATTTGATTATGCTTTATCGTTTTAGTAGTATTAAAGTTAGGGATGTGGATATCCCCGCTTCAAACTTAATTAGCCATTTTTTACTATATATAAAGTTTATGGATAGTTTTGTCTCTCTTTCGATAATATTTTGTCAATCTCTTTAATATTTTTTATTCAATTAGTTTCTTTTTACATTATCGTTTATCTACTTCTATAACAGTTCTATATCGATTAAATATATTATTTTTTAAATATAAGAAAAAATAAACAAATCCCGTGAAAGACACGGATACTACACTAGTATTATTTTAATATTATAAAAATGCAATTCTTTAAGTGATATGACACTTCATAGCCCCTATAACCCTACTCCACTTAGCAAACATGTGGCTTGTGATGTGAATACAATAACGTGTTCTCTATCACTTAAAATAGCTCTTCCCCCAGCTAAACACTACATTAAAATATATAAATTAACCAACATCCATCCTTATTGAGTTTATGTTTAACCATTGCCGAAACTTGGAAAAAAATTGAAAATCAAAGGGAAAACCTCCCATCTAATCAAATATAAATATATATTGGATTCTTTAACAAAAATAGAATCACTATTATCAAATAATAAAACTAATTGATGATCCATTTTCACATCAATTTTCACTCTTATCTATCTATTACGGATCCGTTTGTTACAAGTTTGGGTGTCAAATTATTCGTTGTATTTATAGAGTTGAACTAGGGTGATTTCTGAGTGTCCAGTCGTGGTCGTGTATGTGGCTCAATGAAGATCCCTCTTGTACGAGGGCAACGTCATGATTAGAGGTTCTTGAAGAGCCCTCGTAGAAGAGAGGGCAACGTCATGGTAGTCCGTTCAGTACTTTCGCAGGATTGCTCCTATGTGACTCGTCTTTTGGAGGCGCTTTCGTCTAATCGTGCTTTGTTCTCCACTCGTTCTAGGTCGTTTAAGCTCTATGTTTGCTTTGTTATAATTTCCATGTTTGATTTGTTTTTATTGCCTAGTTCTGACCGTCGCCGATTTATCGACCTCTCGATATACCGACGTTGTTATGTCGGTTAGTTCGAATTCTCTCTTTAAAAGAAAAATATGCATGCGTGAACCAAATTTCTTACCAAACCTTGGTGCAAAAAATAAAATAAGAAACAATATATTTAGCATCTTAAATTTATAAATAGGTTCAAGAGCAGAGTAGGTAGGTGATCAAATGTTGTTATTACTTGCATTGTGGGGTATCGCGGGTGGCACTAGGTCCCTCAACATGGCAACAACTTGAAGCATATTAAGCCTTTTTGAAGGGAAATCATCCACACACAGCATTGTTATCTCAAGATATCTGAGCATCTCATCGACCTGGTCATCTCCAACCCCCACAACACCGGATCCGGGCTCCTCATGGAGTAGTTTGGTATTACTGTTTTTTAGGGCCAAGAGCAGTAGCTCGGGTTCTATGACCTCCATCTGCTTTCCCTCTCGTACCTTCATCTTGACCCACCCGACCAAATTGGTATCTCCAAAATCATCCTTGTCAGTAGGCCTCTTGCCGGTGAGTAACTCCAGCAACACCACTCCGAAGGAATAGACATCCCCCTTGGCCGTGCACCGGAAGCTCTGGTAGTACTCTGGGGGCACATATCCTGGGGTGCCCGCAAGAGAGCTCACACTCAGATGCGTGTCAAGGGCACTTATCAATCTTGCCATTCCGAAGTCAGAGACCCTGGCTTCCATCTCGTGGTCTAATAGCACATTGCTGGATTTCATGTCCCGGTGAATGATGTGCGGGATGCAATTGTGGTGTAGGAAGCATAGCCCTTTGGCAGCTCCACGAGCAATCTTCTTTCTCTCCTCCCACGTAAGCCCTCTCCTCTCCTTGTGGAAGGATGATCTCGTGGCAGTCCTACCATGGAGCATGTCTTCGAGGTTGCCATATTCCATGAACTCGTACACTAGGAGTCGCTCCTCCCCCACCTTGCAGTACCCCAGCAAGGGAACCAGATTTCTATGCTTGATCTTCCCTAATGTCTCCATCTCTGCCATGAATTCACGGTCCCCTTGGTAGCTCAGCTGTATCAGCTTCTTGATGGCCACATTCGACCCGTCTTTCAAGGTGGCCTTGAACACCTCGCCGAATCCACCACAACCGATTAGGCTATCCGCTGAGAACCCATTTGTGGCTTCTATTAGTTGGGAAAACTTGAGCTTTCTAAGTTGGCGTTGAAAGGTGGCCACATTGATGCTCAAGGGTTCTCTCTCCTTGTCGATCTTCCATGTTGTCGCAGTGTCTCCGCGCTGCATGCAGAATACAAGATGTCACCTACACATATATCTATCTAGCTAGTCCAACAAATTGCAAGCAAATTCATTAATCGGACCGATACATATCAAGTACACTAGTCTGTCTGTATACCTGTAGGCTGCGCAACATCTTGGCATCCTCTGCCTCTCTCCTCCTTGCACGCATGGCGATGGCCCACACAATCAAGATGCAAAAGGAAGCAATTGAAATCAAAACCCCAATAATGATGCCGTTGGTCCATGGCGTCCCACTACTCCTCTTCCGCCTCCCCTTGTCGCCTTCACCCCCGTAGGGACTCTCTGGCGCCGGCGGGCACTCTGGCAACGGTACTCCGCATAGTCCTGGGTTGTTGGCGTACTGGGTCGCAGGGAGAGTACTCAGCTGGCCCCTCGTAGGAATCTGACCAGTCAACTGGTTGTTGGAGAGATCGATCTGAACTAGGAAGGAGAGATTGGAGAAGGAGTCAGGGATTGGGCCTTGAAAACGGTTGTGAGAGGCGTCAAACACTCCGAGGTTCTTGAGCTGGCCGAGCGACGCTGGGATCTCTCCAGACAAGTTGTTGTGAGAGATCTCGAGTACTTGTAACGCTACCATTTCTCCGAACTCATCTGGGATGCTCCCTTGAAGCTCATTGTAAGAGAGGTCAAGGTACTCTAGGGTTTGGTACTGGGTGAAGAGCGAGAGTATGGGCCCTGAATACATTCTGGTAAAATCACAATTCTTCAGTGTTGGGACCTGCAATCCAATTTCTGTTTTATCAAGAAGAAAAGAGCAGTTCTCACCCCAAAAAAAAGAAGAAGAAAAGAGCAGTACGTACCTGCAGAAGTCTCTCGGGGCGGATGCCTGCAAATTCCAACAACCCACCGACTCCTTTACAAGAGTTGCCCACATTCCTCACAAAGACCAGTGTGTTGCCAGAAAGAATGCCGCTCAAAGGCTTGGACCCCTGCTGCCTCCCAATCCTTGGCGGGATCTCTCCGGTTAACCTGTTGGTGCTCAAGTCCAACCACACCAAACTGCTGCAATTGGAGAGCTCTGCCGGTATCTCCCCTGCAAAGCTGTTGTTAGCCAGCTGCAGCACAGCTAGCCTTGTCAAGATACCAAACTCTCTCGGTATCTGACCGCTCAGCTCGTTGCTGGTGAGTGAAACCCACTCCAGATTGCTACAGCTGAACAACTCTTTGGGAATTTCACCACCAAGCATGTTGTTGTTCAAGATGAGGTCTTTTAGGCTCCCACACTGCCCTATCTCACTAGGAATCTTCCCCTCCAGGTTGTTGTACCACGCTATTAACCGCTCCAAATTCTCAAGCTTACCGATCTCACCCGGGATGGGTCCGGTTAGGTAGTTGAGGCTCAAGTCCAGAGTTTGTAGCTGCGTACATTGTGAGATCTCTTTTGGAATTTGCCCTGAAAAGAGATTGTCCGGAAGTCTCAGTTCTTCCTGTTAATCGAACAACAACGGAACGGACAAATTATAAATCAAGAAACAAGCACAAATATACAGCACAACATATTTAATTAGGCCTCGAATCGATAGTGTAGATACCAGGGATGAATTTGCTCCAGCTGGGCAGATGTCCGGTGGGATGGAACCAGAGAGCTTGTTAGAGCTGAAATCCACCACCCGTAGCTTGTTGCAGGCGGATATGGTGGCGGGGAGTGGCCCTGAGATGGCGTTGTTGCTCAAGAGCAGCATCTCCACCGAGGGCAGGACCAACTCAGGAAAGGGTCCCGACAGATTGTTGTTGGAGACATCAAGCACCTGAAGCCAGGAACAGGAAGCCAGTGTGGTGGGGATCAAGCCGGACAGGTTGTTGTACGCCAATCGCAGCTCCTGGAGCGAGTCGCAAGCATCGCCCAGCTCACCAGGAACGGTGCCGGTCAGGTAATTGCGGGACACGTCAAACCTCTGCAGGCTGCTAAGCCTCCCAAACGATTTCGGGATCTCCCCCGTTAGCATGTTGATGGACAGATTCAAGGTCCTGAGGTTGGTGCAGTTAGACAAGGATACGGGGAGGGAGCCGCTGATCTGATTGTGTGACAGATCGAGGCTTGACAGCGATGATGTGGTCGGCGCATCCACCGATACGGGCCCGGCCAACCTGTTGAAGGAGAGATCCAGAACCTCAAGTTTACCCGAGATGGACAGCGAGCTGGTTGGTTCGAACCCGGTGAAGTTGTTGTAGGAGAGATCAACCGAAACCAGATTGGGACACCGGGAGAACAAGTCAGAAGCCGGGAGGACGCCCTGGAGCCTGATGCCCGAAAGCTGCAGCTCCTGGAGGGAGTGGGGCAGCTGCAGGAGAGAGGATGAGTTGACGGAGAAGTAGTTGGTGGACAGGTTAAGCGACGTTAGCATATCAAGTGAGCCAAACGGAGCGAAGTTGACCCGTCCTCCCAGGAAAGACCAGCTGAGGTCGACGGTGGCAACACGCCCTTGTGGGGTGCAGGTCACTCTTTCCCAGCTGCACGGCCTCTTTCCTAGCTGCCAGCTTGACAGGACTCCGTTCGGGTCGTTGTCTATCATACTCTTGAACAGGACAAGTGCCTCTGCATCCTTCTTTTCCTGTACTGAAGCCGAAGCTGTCAAGGATGGCACTGCAGCGCACCAGAGTACTAGGGAGATGCGTAGCGTTGCTGTTAGGCGGAGCATGTCCATTGAAGGATAGCGTGCTTTTTGGCTGGTCGATCAGTGAGTCTGGAAGAGAGGAGGATGCTTGGAGATGGTAAAGGAAAAGCAGGGGTCGGAGTGCCGAGAATGATGATAATTCCATGTTGTGGAAAGCAAAAAGAGAATGCTTTAGAAAAGTGGTGCTTAAAAAAATAAAGAAACAACTGTTCAATTTTGTATTTTTTTTGAAAAGGGAGGGAAACGTGACCAGGAATAAGAAAAGCAGGACGGGTGGAAACGGAAGGCAAAAAGAAAATAAAAAAAAGTACGACAGCAGCGGCGCTTTGCAATGTCAGAGGACGATTACATTTGAATACACTAGTCATCTCTGTACTATAAAGTGCAATGATAAATGAATACTCAAATGTAAAGATAAAGTGTGGCTTCAACTACTGTTCTAAAGCATTGGCAATGTTTACTATACAAATTAATCAAGAGAAGATTAAGCCTGCGCTGTTGAATTGATGAAGGAAACAAGGCTTAAATAAGCTAAGAGATTAACTGTTGGGTTATGGAACCTGAAGCGTAAAGGAAGTACGCGTATAGGCAGAGAAGGCAACTGGGAGGAGCCGCCGGATCGCGGTAGGACTGGACGTCCCGCGGTCGGCGTCGGTTTTGCAGTGGATGGCAACTGAGAGTTGCCGCCGGGTCGCGGTGGGACTGACGCCCCGCGGTGGACGCCCCGCGGTGGGAGCCGCCGCCCCGCGGTGGGATCCGCCGCCCCGCGGTGGGCGCTGGACCGTTTCTCGCATGTTGAGTTTTTGGGCCCATTAGGTTTAATCCGTGTTTGTTATAAAATCCTAGTTGATCAATTGTAATCTTCAAGTCGTTGAAGTCGTCGTCGTCATTGTTATCACAATATTGAGAGAGAAATACCCTGGCTTGGTAGTGCCCCCAGACGTAGTCAATTCTTGACGAACTGGGTTAACAATTCTTGTGTTCTTTGCTTTGTTTTCTATTCGTTACCGCGTTCGAATCCTAACAACTGGTATCAGAGCCGGTTCTGGTGGTGACGATGGGAAGCGGAAAATCACCGGTGGAGAAGTTCAATGAAACGGATTTCGACTTCTGGAAGATGCAAATCGAGGATTACCTGTACGGTAAAGATCTGTATTTGCCGCTGGGTGAGAAACCGGAGGACATGAAGGACGAAGAGTGGAAGTTGCTGGACAGGAAAGCGATGAGCGTGGTCCGCCTATCGATGTCCAGGAACGTGGCGCATCACACGGTCAAGGCAGAGACGACGAAGGGTATGCTGGAAATTCTTTTCGCGATGTATGAGAAACCCTCTGCGGTGAACAAGGTTCACCTGATGCGACGGTTGTTCAATCTGCGGATGACGGAGAGTACATCGGTCACCAATCACTTGAACGAGTTCAACATGACGATCGCACAACTGAGTTCAGTTGAGATTGATTTCGACGATGAGGTACAAGCCCTAATTTTGTTATCCTCTTTACCAGAAAGTTGGAGCGGGACAGTTACTGTTGTTAGTGCTTCGGCGGGGAAGGCAAAGATCAAGTTTGATGAAGTCAGGGATCTGATTATTAGCGAAGAAATTCGCAGGAAGGCGTCGGGTACTGCTTCTGGATCAGCTTTGAATACGGGTAGCAGGGGGAGGTCAGACTCTAAGAAGTCGAATCGTGACAGATCGAAGTCTAGAGGGAAGGATAAGCCCAAAGACAAGAGCAGAATCAAGTGTTGGAATTGTGATGAAAACGGTCATTACAAGAGTGAATGTAAGGCACCGTTGAAAGATAAATCAGCGAATTCAGCCAGTGAAGATATTGCAGATGCGTTGACTCTGAGCGATTCAACGACAGGAACCACTGCAGATGCATCGATTCTGAGTGCGAGCAGTCCATTGGAGTCTTGGGTGTTAGACTCTAGAGCTTCGTTTCATTCATACAGCAGTGCTGATATATTGGATCGCTACACCTCTGGAGATTTCGGAAAAGTCTATCTTGCTGATGATGAGGCTTTGAAAATCGTGGGGAAGGGTGATGTGCGAATCAAGGCGCCGAACGGATCTGTGCTGCAGTTGCATGGAGTAAGGCATATTCCTGGTCTGAAGAGAAACCTCCTTTCTATTGGACAGTTGGATGACGAGGGTTATGAAGTAACCTTCGGCTGTAACAGTTGGAAGATAACCAAAGGAGCTATGGTGGTAGCTCGAGGAAAGAAGGAGGGAACATTGTACATGACAAGCAACGTCCGGGATAGCATTGCTGTTACAGGAGTAAACTGTGACGCAGATTTGTGGCACTGTCGTTTGGGCCACATGAGTCAGAAAGGGATGACGGTGCTATGCTCGAAGGGTTTGCTGCCAGGTCTCAAATCCGTTGATATCGGATTGTGTGAAGACTGCGTGCTCGGGAAGCAGAAAAGGGTGAGCTTTGCGAAGGGTGGCAGAACCTTGAAGAAGCAGAAGTTGGAGTTGATCCACAATGACTTGTGGGGACCAGCACCTGTGACATATCTGGGTAGAGCGTCATACTACATGACCTTCATTGACGATGCTACAAGAAAGGTATGGGTCTATTTTCTGAAGCAAAAGTCTGATGCATTTGACTCCTTCAGAAAGTGGAAGGCTCTAGTAGAGTCTGAGACAGGTCTTAAAGTGAAGTGTTTGAGATCTGATAATGATGGGGAGTATGAGCTTCGTGAGTTCAAGGAGTTTTGTGCTGAGAATAGAATTTGCATGGAGAAAACCTTGAAAGAAACCCCTCAAGAGAACGGCGTCGTTGAACGTATGAACAGGACCCTGAATGAACGTGCTAGGAGCATGAGGCTGAAGTGTGGGCTTACAAAGATGTTCTGGGCGGATGCAGTCAACACTGCTGCATTCTTGATCAACCGAGGGCCATCAACTCCCTTGGAGAATGGGATACCAGAGGAAGCTTGGAGTGGCAAAGAGGTAAATTTGTCCTTTCTTCGGACATTTGGGTGCATTTCATATGTTCATATTGCTCCTGTTGAGAGAAGCAAGCTGGATGCAAAGTCTGTCAAGTGCACGTTTATTGGATATGGTGGTGATGATTTCGGATACCGGTTTTGGGATGAACAGAACAGAAAGGTTATTCGCAGTCGAGACGTCGTGTTCAATGAGCAGGTGATGTACAAGGACAGTCTGGGTGCATCAGAAACAACTAGTTCTGGACCTGAGGTTGTGGAGTTAGATATCTCAAACTCGGGTGGGAGCAAGGTGGTTCGAAATGACCAGGAGGCTGTTATTGAGGAGGAGCCGAGTACCCCAGTAATTCCGCTGCGGAGGTCCATCAGAGAGCGTGGATCGCCTGATAGATTTTCGCCTTCAAACTACTATTTGTTGTTGACTGATGGTGGTGAGCCAGAGTGTTATGCAGAGGCATCTCGTGGAGAATATGTGAGCAAATGGAAGCTCGCAATGGATGATGAGATGGATTCGTTGTTGACCAACGGAACCTGGGAGCTAGTTGAGCTTCCAGCAGGCAAGGAAGTCGTGCTAGCAGGGTATGTGGATGCAGACTTGGCATTAAGTGACCTCGACAAGAGAAGGAGTACAACCGGGTATGTCTTTACATTGGGTGGTACTGCGGTCTCTTGGGCTTCTAAGCTGCAGAAAGTTGTAGCCTTGTCCACTACAGAGGCTGAGTATGTTGTAGTGACTGAGGCTAGCAAGGAGATGGTATGGTTGCAGAATTTCTTGCGTGAATTGGGGAAGGAGCAGGGGGACAGCATTCTATACAGTGATAGTCAGAGTGCCATCCACTTGGCGAAGAACCCAACATTTCATTCGAGGACTAAGCACATAGAGTTGAAGTATCACTACATACGACATCTCTTGGAAATAAAGGTCTTGCAGTTGATGAAGATTCAAGGAACTGAGAATCCTGCAGACATGCTGACTAAGGTTGTGACCTTAGAGAAGTTGAAGCTTTGTATGGCTTCAACTGGCCTTGGTAACTGAGTTGAAGGCCTGACACTACTACCAGATATGGGTTGATGAGGAGGACGATTATGATTGGATCAATCTCCAGGTGGGAGATTGTTGGGTTATGGAGCCTGCAGCGTAAAGGAAGTACGCGTATAGGCAGAGAAGGCAACTGGGAGGAGCCGCCGAGTCGCGGTAGGACTGGACGCCCCGCGGTGGGCGTCGGTTTTGCAGTGGATGGAAACTGAGAGTTGCCGCCGGGTCGCGGTGGGACTGACGCCCCGCGGTGGACGCCCCGCGGTGGGAGCCGCCGCCCCACGGTGGGATCCGCCGCCCCGCGGTGGGCGCTGGGCCGTTTCTCGCATGTTGAGTTTTTGGGCCCATTAGGTTTAATCCGTGTTTGTTATATAACCCTAGTTGATCAATTGTAATCTTCAAGTCGTTGAAGTCGTCGTCGTCATTGTTATCACAATATTGAGAGAGAAATACCCTGACTTGGTAGTGCCCCCAGACGTAGTCAATTCTTGACGAATTGGGTTAACAATTCTTGTGTTCTTTGCTTTGTTTTCTATTCATTACCGCGTTCGAATCCTAACATTAACTAAACATAAACTCCACTAACCACACTAACATCATGCCTAAGATAGTGGATTAAATCTGCAATAAACTAAACAAATTAAATACTAAACTTAAGCTAAATAATAGCAACTGTTATTTGACTGATTCTTCTGAAGTCTTGCACTGCTGAGAGGCTTGAATCACATTTCAACACCTCCCCTTGATTCAAACTCACGCATTCCAATCTTCTCCATGAAGAATTGATGTTTTGCTTGACTTATTGCCTTAGTGAACAAATCCGCATCTTGATCATTTGTTCCACAGAACTTCAAAACAATCTTCTCCTCAGACACCAATTTCCTGATGAAATGATGTTGCACATCAATGTGCTTTGTTCTGGCATGAAAGGCTGGATTTTTGGTCATTACAATTGCTGATTTTTTGTCACACCACATCTCAGTAGCTTCTTCTTGTGCATAACACACATCCTTTAACAATTTTCTTAGCCAAAGTGCTTGTCTTGCAGCTGATCCTGCTGCAACATACTCTGCCTCAGAAGAAGACAATGCCACTGTGTCTTGCTTCTTTGAACTCCATGTGATTGCACCTGAGCCTAGACTGAATACTGAGCCAGAGGTGATCTTTCTATCATCAATGCACCCTGCCCAATCACTGTCTGTGTGACCTTTCAATCTGAAATCTTCAACACTTTCATACCAGATTCCATGATTAATTGTTCCTGCTACATACTTGAGTATCCTCTTTGCAGCTCCTAGATGTTGCTTGGTTGGACTATGCATGTACCTTGACACTACACGTACACAATGGGCAATGTCTGGCCTCGTGTGTGTAAGATAGTTCAAGCCTCCTACCAAGCTTCTGAACACCTTCTCATCAGCCTTCTCTGTGCCATCTTCTCTTTGCAACTTCTCATTGTTATTCATTGGAGTGATTGATGCATCATACTTCTCCATATGAAACTTTTTCAGCAGATCCTTTGCATACTTCCTTTGACACACAAAGATTCCACTCTTTCTTTGCTTCACTTCCAGACCAAGGAAATACTGCATAATTCCCAAGTCTGTCATCTCAAACTCCTTCATCATGGAGAGCTTGAATTCATCTAGCAATGTATGGGAGGAGCTAAAGTAGATAATGTCATCAACATAAAGACATACTACAATGAACTCTTGCATACCTTGCCTCTTGATGTATAAAGTTGGCTCATTCTCACTTCTTCCAAACTCATTATGAATGAAGAATGTATCAATCTTGCTATACCAAGCTCGTGGAGCTTGCTTCAAGCCATAGAGAGCCTTTTGCAGCCTGTAAACTTTGCTCTCTTCTCCATCCTTGACAAAACCTTGAGGTTGCTCAACAAATACTTCTTCCTGCAATTCTCCACTGAGAAATGCTGACTTCACATCAAACTGGAACACTAGCAGCTTCTGTTGTGCAGCCAAAGCAAGCACAACTCTCACAGTTTCAAACCTTACAACTGGTGAGAATGTTTCTTCATAATCTAGCCCCTCTTGTTGAGCATACCCTTTAGCCACTAGCCGTGCCTTATGCTTTTGAATGCTCCCATCAGTGTTGTACTTAGTCCTGAAGACCCACTTCAAGCCAATCACATTCTTCTCTTTGGGAAGATCCACCAACTCCCAAGTCTTGTTCTTCTGAATAGACTTTATTTCTTCCTCCATTGCAACTTGCCACTCAGCTTTATTTGCATCCTCATCAAAGCTTGTTGGTTCTGTAGCAACTAAAGCAAAGTCATAACTTTCATAAAGTTCAGTTAAGGATCTGAACCTTCTTGGTGTGGAGCCACTTGAAGAAGAACCACTTGATGAACTTGGGGAAGAAGAGCTATGGTTGCTTGATTGTGTTGATGGTGTGCTTGGTGAAGCTTGAGCCAGATTTGGTGAAGCCTGATCATGATCTGTCATAGGTGGCTCCTCCACTGAGCTATCAAAGGTGATAGTTTTCAGATTGCTCTCACTAATCTCTGCTTGCTTCCAGCTCCATTATGCATCCTCATTAAACACTACATTTCTGCTGATAATAATCTTGCCACTAAGAGGATTATATAGCCTATATGCTTTAGATTGAGATGCATAGCCAATGAACACACATTTCACAGATTTATCATCAAGCTTGACTCTTAAAGTAACTAAAGCATATGCTATACAACCAAAAACTCTTAAGTGACTTACATATGGCTTCTTTCCTCTCCAAGCTTCGAATGGAGTTTTGTTCATGACAGCTTTTGTTGGAGAGATGTTGAGGATGTACACCGTTGTTGCCACTGCCTCACACCAAAGTTAATTTGGCATTCCTTTGGCTTTCATCATGCTCCTTGCCATTTCCACCACAGTTCTGTTCTTCCTCTCTGCAACACCATTCTGCTATGGTGTGTAAGGTGCTGTCAACTCCCTTCTTATGCCTTGCTCTTTACAGAATTCATGTGATAAGAACTCTCCTCCTCGATCTGTCCTTAGAGCCTTCACAGACTTGCCAATCTGTTTCTCCACCAGGGCCTTGAACTTCTTGAAGTTCTCAAATGCTTCTGACTTTGCCTTCAGAAAATACACCCAGCTCAGTCTGCTGTAGTCATATGTGATGAGCAAAAAGTACTTGCTTCCACCAAGGGACTCTGTCTGCATTGGTCCACATAAATCTGCATGTAGTAGCTCGAGACACTCACTTGCTCTCCAAGCTTTTCCACTTGGGAAAGACCCCTTGGACTGCTTCCCATACATGCATCCTTCACATAACTCGAGCTCACCAATCTTTGGTAAGCCTTTCACCATCTCTTTTGCATTCAACAACCTCAAACCCTGCATATTCAGGTGGCCATAACGCAGGTGCCACAGCTTTGCATCATCATCTCCCTTGACCATCAAATCTCTACTCAGATTTCCAGACAGATCCAAAGGAAACATTCTGTTTCTTCCCATGGAAATTTTCATCAGCACTTCCTTGGATTTCTTATCACTGATCAGGCATGATTCATTCTCAAACAGCACAGAGTAACCACCACACAACAATTGACCCACACTCAACAGATTATGAGCCAAATTAGGTACATACTGCACATCATACAAGAACTTGATGTTACCTTGCTCAGTTTTGATTGCAATGGTGCCCCTGCCCTCGACATCCAATTGCTTGCCATCACCAAGTCTCACTTTGCTCTTCTTTGAATCATCCAGCTCTTTGAACATGACTCTTGTGCCTGACATGTGGTTAGAGCAGCCACTGTCAACATACCACACACTTCCTGCATCATTGCCAGATGCATTCTGTGCCAAGAATAACTTTTCTTTTTGCTGCACAAAGTTGGATCTTTGATAATTCTTTTGCTCAGCCTTAGAATCTCCATCCTTCTTCCAACAATTTGCTTCTTTGTGGCCAGTCTTCTTGCAGTAGTAGCACTTGATTGGACTTTTCTAGGATTGGAAATTTTGCTCCCTTCCTTCACTACTTTGTCCTCTTCCATGACCTCTTCCTCTGAATCCACCTCTTCCTCTTCCATTGGATTGCCATGATCTTTCTTTGTTAGAAGACTCATCTCTGACTTGAAAGGCCTTCTCCTCTTTCTTTTCACTTGATCTGTTGAGCCTTTCTTCATGAGCCTGCAGTGACCCCATCAACTCTTCAAAGGTATATGTAGACATATCCTTTGATTCTTCTATGGCAGCCACAACATGATCATACTGACTGGTAAGGCTTCTCAGAACCTTGCCAACTACATGTTCATTGCTCATGCTCTCTCAATAGGATCGCATCTGATGCACCACACCAGATACTCGTGACAAGTAGTCTTGCACAGACTCTTTGTCCTTCATAAGAGAAGTCTCAAACTCTCTTCTCAGTGATTGCAGCCTCACTGTAATCACCTTCTTGTCTCCTAGATACTCTTGCTTTAGAGTATTTCATGCCTCATTCGATGTAGAGGCTGATGCAATCCTTGGAAAGATCTCATCATCTAAGGCTTGTTGGATGGTGAACAAAGCCTTAGAATCTTTCTTCCTCTTCTCTCTGAGTTGTTGATCAGGCCCTTCTGTTCGATCATCTTCAAAGCCATTCTCTACCAATCCCCACAACTCTTGAGACTTGAACAATGTTTTCATTTTCAAGCTTCAGAAATGGTAGTTTACTCCCTTGAAAATTGGCAATTGTGATGATCCGAGTTTGCCTAATCCATTGTTCTGCATTGTGAACAATTGCTCTCAGTTAACCCTTATTTCCCTTGTGTTTAAACACTCACTTTCTTCTCTCAATTCCCTGGATATGAACCCGAAAACTTGTGTTTTCTCTGATACCAATTTGTTAGAATATAACAGAGGAAGAAGACAGATTTTGTAAAGGAAGATAAAAGAATATCGGAATTATTATCACTAAAATGACTTTTAAATTGCATACAAAAGAATATCGGAATTGATCAAAAACATAAAGAACAAGAAATACTACATATCTAATATTAGGAAATATGTTGGTATAATTGTGTGAGAACTGAGAAAATTAATACGAATTCATGTGAGTATAACATGAGAGTTGCAATATGGAATTGTAAGAAAATCTTTGGGACAAATATTGAGATTTTTTGTGAAATACAGCAAATACAAATCTTAAGTCAAGTAGGAGTACGTACAAATAAAGAACCAAGTGATAAAATATGAAAGTAAATAGAATTCAACAATATTTTATTTATTCCAGCGGACGGTCTATTATATGGAATGTTTATGTATGGAAATCATATCAAATCAAGTATGCAAATTTATCCATTTTTTTTTTGCAAGATAAAAGAATCATTGGAGTACACTATAAGGACATAATATGATTATATATAACTTGTTACTGTCTTTTGTCTAGTATCACAGTGGGATGTTGGCAGGTGGTGTAACAACTAAGAGTATTACTGTTTCATTGCCATAGGCCCAGAAGATCCTTGATTCTTCAAGGACTCGGCAATCCTTTTAGAAAGGCAGTAAGCTGTGGATTCAATTGTGATCATGGGATTCACCCCAACTGCGGTTGGCAAGATACTAGCATCACAGACAAACAACCCCTTAGCCTCCCAAGTCTCACCGTTTGGGTCAACAGCGCCTTGCTCCTCGGAAGCAGCCATTCGACAGCTGCCCATCTGATGCGCTGACCCATATATCACCCATTGCTCTCCCCTTGATCTCGGCCCCCCCGGTGTTGTAACCGTGTCCAGGAACTCCTCCAACTGCTCTTCCTTGAGGCCTTCACACTTGAGCCTCTGCCCGTCGCTCCTGTATGTGCCCACTTCAGCCGCTCCTGCAGCCACCAAGATCCTCAGACACTCTCTCAGTCCTATCCTAAGGTTTTCCTTGTCAGCGCTGCTCAGGTGATACTTGATCCGGCCCTCTGTCTTCACTTCGCCCGAACCCTCGTCTCTGACTAATGCAAAGGGGCACGCAGTTCTCGCGTACTTGGCCATCCTATCCTTGAAATCCCTGCCTGAAACCCACGGGATCAGTGAGGAGTACGAGCCAGGCCCCAGTGACAGGACTTCTATCACTGCACGTTCACGTGCACGCACGTCAGACCTGCTGTCCGAAACCACCTTGTGGAGACAGGTGATGATACCTCCCTCGAAACATGTTCCTTTCATACTTGACTTGGATTCAGGAAAATAACCCCATGCAATTAGTACAGGATGCAGGTGCAGATTCGTGCCAATGTTTGGGTTCTTCAATCCACTAGAGATCAGTAGTGGAGGGGTTGAGAGAGCGCCACATGCTGAAATTGAGATTTTGGCTTCAATCTGCAGCTTCTTTCTCACACCCCCGTGAACTGCAGTAGCTATGACCCCATGACATCTCGTCTTCCTCCTTCCATTCTCTTCCTTTTGAAATACGAACCTCTCCGCTTTGCATCCCGTAATGATTACCGCACCACAACTAACAGCGTCAACCAGCCAGGTCGTATCAGTTCCCTTCTTGTCTCCTACTCGACATCCAAAACCACAAGACCCACAATAATGATCCTCCGAGCAGTTCCTAGCGACCCTGTCAACTTTCAAACCGAGCTTCTCACAACCCTTTCGGAGAACTTGGTTCTGGAAACTTTCCTCCATACAGTTGTCCGTAACACCAATCCTCTTGCAGACATCATCCATGGCAGACTGGTAAGCTGAACTGCGGAAAAGGGGAAGCTTGTGATCGACGCTCCATTCTTTAAGAACAGAATCAGGTGTTCGGATGGATGCTGACCAGTTAATTGCAGATCCTCCACCCACTGTGGTTCCCGCCAAGATCAACATTTTTCCATCAACAGTGGTCAGCATGCCACCATTAATGTATAGCTCATCCATGGAAGGCCCCTCGAGTGACGAATAGTCTTCTGCTGCAAAGTAGTTTCCCCTCTCAAGGACAATAACTTTCTGGCCAGAGCCTGCAAGAACAGCAGCTGCTACACCTCCACCACAGCCAGAACCCACTATCAACACATCACAACTTATCTTGTACGCGCCTTCATGAGGATCTTCTGTTACTTCTAAGCCCTTCTCAGTGAGAGATTGGATGAATGTCGAGTCATTTTCATGCATGCACTCTATTGTTCCCCTTTGTAGTGGCTTTCCTTGGGATTTTGATGACATCTCTCTGGAGTCCACTCTATATCCTATACCTTTCCATGCTGGGTTGTCTGAACTTACATCTACCTGTGACAAGCCAAACAAATAGAAAATTTCTGATCGGCATCAGTGATCTATCATGCAATATATTATGTCTGAGCCTTCAAGAAATAGAAACACTATCCCTTTTAAACTATTGCAAGCTTTCACATTTTCTCCTCTTAGATTAGCTTCAAAGCTCTTTGATGCTTAGTTGTAAAGCTTGTCCCAGTCTTCTTTTCTGCTTTTAATTTCTCTTAACTAAAGCATTGTAATAAATATCTATTTATACGAGATTGCACCTATGAGTAAGATGTTGCTGTACATATGATTTTACCGCGGTCATATTTTACAAAGTTGTGCTAAGAACAAATATCATATATGTTGCTGTATAGAGACGGGACATATACGTTGGTTGCCTTTGTAATTCAAACTTACACGACAATGATAGAGGAGTAGGTAGAAGTCTTACACGGGCGAATAAGGCAAAAAAGCAGGCGACTTTGAGCAGTGCAAAGGTGATTCTTAGGGGTATCCATTTTGATTCCCGAGACCATCTCTGGAGGATTTGCTCTCTCTTGTCCAAGCTGATTTCGGACAAGTTGTGAACAAAGGGCCATCTCCAATCCAAACAGAGAAACCCGCAGAGGAGCAGTGTTCCCAATCTGGTTGAGAGAAGCTTGAGCACAACCTTCACAAGAAGCACTGCTTCTGACAACCCTTTCCCCGCAATTATACTTGCTGCCTGTATTAATAGAAGATGGATGAAATCAGGGAAAACAGAGTAGTCAACTAAAATATCATAATCAGGGGAATGGAATCAATACGGTGGATCTGAAATTGAAGTAATGATGCAGTGCAGTCTGCAGTCTGCAGATGCTAGTAGAGTAGGTAAGTAGCAACCTCATCAGGGACGGGGGAGTGAGAGCCAGAAGCCCTGTAGAAGGAACGCATGGGTTCATCTTCATCATCCAAGGACAGAGGAGGGAAGAGAGCTTCGGAGATGGCAGCCAATGCTTGGATCTGGCAAGGGGAGAACCCATGGGGATGGGGCTCCCCTCTCCTTCCTCCTTTAAGCAAAGGATGGCTCTTCTTGTTTGACTTCGACATGATAATCTAGTTATCTCCGCTCGCTGAAATTAACCTTTAACCTTTCTTTTTGGGGTTTTCCAAGCAACAAGATCCTAGCTTTTTCTGTGGTATGGGGCTCTTCGAGGATGAAGATTCCAAAAGGTAAAGGACACCCACGACGCTCCTGCTTGCCAATCTGTTGCGCCAATCGGCTGAGGATAGCGTTTTAAAATTGCCTTTTTGGCTTGCAACCCAACGAAATTGATTTCTGTTACTATCACATGATATCATACATGATATCATTGCCTGCCTTCATAATTCACGCAGATTGAAGATGAAGGGATTACTCCGCTACATTCTAAAAAGTCAATAAATTCTTCAAAATTTCACAACCTATCCCTTGTTTTAGGGTGGTGTTAAATCCGAACCTAGGTTTTCAATTTTATAAATAGGAGACTTCTGGATTTTTTTATTAAAACTAGAAATCGAAGCCGTCCTTTTGTGTATATGTAGTGTCACGTTTAAATTTGAGTTTCTAATATATGGATTGTTGTTTCATATTTTATCTTAGACGATATAAGAGTTATAAAACGATATGAAAATGAGGACTTTTTAATTGATTAATATATAATAATTGTATATAATTGTGAATCAAAAACCCTGTACATTTTATAGAATATAAAATATTATTAATATAATTTCTAATATATGAAATTATTACTTTAGTACTTTTTGGATTTGAGAAATTGTTTAAACTTTGGGATAAATAAATAAGGCATGAAAAAAATTCATCTTTAAAATTTAACATTCAATGACCTAAAATGCTAATTTTTAAATATATATAGATAGATGATTGTTTTTCATGTTTAACAAAACATATATTGAACTGTATTAAAAATTTAACGTGAAGATATAAGAATTATACAACAATATGAAAATGAGGACTTTTTAATTGATTAATGTGTAGTAGTTGTATATAATTGTCAATCAAAAACTTTGTATATTATATAGAAACTTATAGATTATTAATATAATTGTTAATATATGTAATTATCACTTAGTATATTTTGGATTTTAGAAATTGTTTAAATTTTGGGATAAATAAATAAGGCATGAAATAAAAAATAAAAACTAATTCATCTTTAAAAGTTAATATTCAATGACCTAGAAAGCTAACTTTTAAATATATATAGATGGTTGCTTTTCATGCTAAGTAGAAATATAAATTGAACTATGTTGAAAATATAACGTGAAGATATAATAGTTATATAACGATATGAAAATGAGGAATTTTTAATTAATTTAAAATGCACTAATTGTATATATTTTTGAATCAAAAACTTTTTATATTTTTTTAGAATATAATAGATTATTAATATAATTGTTAATATATGAAATTGTTACTTCAGTACTTTTTGGATTTGAGAAATTGTTTAAACTTTGTGCTAAATAAATAAGGCATGAAATAAAAAAATTAATCATCTTTAAAATTTAACATTCAATGACCTATACTGCTAATTTTTAAATATATATATAGATAGATGGTTGTTTTTCATAGTTAACATAAATATATATTGAACTATGTTGAAAAATTAACGTGAAGATATAAGAGTTATACAACGATATGAAAATAAGGACTTTTTAATTGATTAATATGTAGTAGTTGTTTATAATTGTCAATCAAAAACTTTGTATATTATATAAAAGATTATAGATTATTAATATAATTGTTAATATATGAAATTATCACTTTAGTATATTTGGGGTTTTAGAAATTGTTGAAATTTAGGGATAAATAAATAAGGCATGAATAAAAAAGAAAATTAATTGATCCTTAAAAAGTTAGCATTTAATGACCTAGAAAGCTAACTTTTAAATATATATAGATATAGATAGATGGTCTTTTTCATGCTTAGTAGAAATATAAATTGAACTATGTTGAAAATTTAACCTGAAGATACAAGAGTTATACAATGATATGAAAATGAGGACTTCTTAATTGATTAATATGTAGTAATTGTATATAATTGTGAATCAAAAACTTTGTATATTTTGTAGAAGATAATAGATTATTAATATAATTGTTAATATATGAAATTGTTACTTTAGTACTTTTTGGATTTGAAAAATTGTTTAAACCTTGTGCTAAATAAATAAGGAATGAAATAAAAAAACAATTCATCTTTAAAATTTTACATTCAATGACCTAGAATGCTAACTTGTAAATATATATAAATAGATGGTTGTTTTTCTTGCTTAATAGAAAAAAAATATTGAAATATGTTAAAAATTTAAAGTGAAGATATAAAAGTTATACAACGATATGAAAATGAGGACTTTTTAATTGATTAATATGTAGTAGTTGTATATAATTGTTAATCAAAAAATTTGTATATATATCAAAGATTATAGATTATTAATATAGAGTTAGGATCAAATGAGTACATAGCTTAAGATAAACTGTGGGGATAGATCCTGATCGTTAGATACACTCCATCCAATGGCTACAAATCAACCCGTGTCATTTAAAACATTTTATTAAACGGGGTATTTAGGTAATTTACACATAACCCTAAATCCCAAATTTTCTTTTTGCATGAAGCTTCTATGGCGTAGTTGCTTCCTCTCCATTCCGTAAGCTCATTCCTCTCCCTCTTGAAAGCTGATTCCTCTACTCGCCACCATGAAGTTCCTTCCTCTTCCTTCCGCAAAGCTTTCCTGAATCTTTGCGCCTGAAGCTTTGTTTGATCCGCGAAGATGTTGGTAGAAGAACTTCTGCTGTCAAAATTTGGTTTTCAGTTCGTTAATCATCCTCGTGACCGTGGTGAGGTGAATATATCTCTAGTTGTATTATGTGTTGATTTTTTTTGTTCAAATTAGGGTTTGTCTACGGAGATCTGGATAAAATATTCTGGCAGAAATTGTGTTCATGTTGATTGAATTTTGACAATCAACCTTGAGAATATGCAAGTGGTTTTATGGTTGAAGAATAGATCTAGTTGTTTTCTATTTGATAGATTTTATGAACATGTGTTGTTCATCAAACCTACAAAGAATGCCTGCAATAGGATGGGCAGCCACTTTGTCAAGTAATGATAATCTACATTGATTATAGCTTTCAGGTGCCTCTATGCTTTTGTACATGCCAAATCTGATTTCTTTTTGTTAGTTGTGTATTGTTGTATGTTACCTTCTATGAAACAAATTATTTTAATAGATTCTCAAGTAACTGCATCACTTTTCAGTTTGTGAGTACCACTTCTTTCATTCCAATATGAGTGAAAGAACTTTAGACTCTAAGGCTCCAAAATTTCTGCATTTTCCACAAACTGCAAGTCTATAATGACACCTATGATGTACTAGCCATTTTATGTCACTAAATACAATATTCTGGAGCTTGTTCATGCTATATTTATGTTGATTTTCTGTTTGGTTTGAATAGAATAACATGTAATTTAATATCTTGCAGATATGATTGTTCATCCCGGACCACCTACTAGGGCAGCTGGAATTTTTGCTGAATCAAGAAGAAGATGGATTACTACTTCCTACATAGCCTCTAATGTTGTGTAAGTATAAGAATTTCCATCAAGCCTCTAATGCTGCATATCCAACAAGAAAAGAAAAAATACAATAACATATTGATTACTACTTCCTACATGGCCTTATATGTGAAGAATTTTTTTCCAATCTAGAAGAAAGAAAAAAAATAGGGATGTTTCAGTAGACATTCTCGTATGAAGGAAAAAAAATAGAATAAGTAATAATCTAGAAATAGTCAAATTCAATCAATCAAATAGCTATAAGCTGGGGGGGGGGGGGGGGGGGGGGGGGGGGGGGGGACATGATAAAAAAAATGGAGTTGCTACTGAAAGAAATCATATAAAAGAATTACTTTGTGCATTAAGAGAAGATCTTTTGACGCATTGCTAGAGAGATCGGATTGACCAGATGTTTTGAGAGCCCTTTTTGCAAACGCCTTCTTAGTAGTCCCTCTTTTATTATGTTTCCTGCCATCTTCTTCTTGTGAGATTGTATATGTTTTTTTGGAATTTTTGTTGTTTCTTTTTTATATTTTGAGTATTTGTGTGTCTTATAGTGAGTCAGTTTACTCTATATGGGTTTTTGAAGGGTAACAAGCCAGATTTTCATGTGGCAATGCCACCTCAAAGAGCAAAGCCTTTCTATGAATCTGTGGTTGAGAAATTCCGGAAGACTTACACACCAGACCTTGTCAAAGGTAACATAGGATCTAATTGTATTATCCATCTAAAGAGATTAAAACAATAAAATTAAATTTTCAATGTGTTACTGATTTCAGTGATAAGTTTCATGTTGGATTTCATGTTATTGGTTTCTCGCATCTGACATAGGATCTAATTGTATTATGCAAGCGCCTTAGTTGTTTCTTTGATTTGTTTATGAATGTTGTCTTATAATCATTCAAAATCGCAAAAACACTTTAAAGTCTATTAGCTCAAATGATAGAGCAATGTGTTTATACACATTGATGTGGGTTCGAATCCCTCATAGCCTTCATAGGCTATCTATCGTGCTTGTGAAAATACAACGATATTCAGCAGGTTCATGAGTTTACTATTGTTGGTTCATGAGTTTACTCTTGCAGGTTCATGAGTTTATACTTGCAGGTTCATGAGTATACACTTGCAGGTTCATGAGTTTACTCTTACAATTTCATATTTTTTTTTTGCAAGTTCATGAGTTTACTCTTGTAGGTTCATGATTTTTTCCTCATAGTTTCATACTTTTTTTTACAGTTCCATAAATTTATCTTGCGGGTTCATGGGGTTACTATTGTAGGTTCATAAGTTTACTCTTATAGGTTCATGAGTGTAACTTGCAGGTTCATGAGTTTTTATCTTGTAGGACATGTGTTTTCATGGGTGTTTTCCTTGCAGGTTCACTAGTTTTAGCTTGCAGGGTTCATCGTTTCAAACTTGCAGATTCATCGGTTTTAACTTGCAGGTTCATGAGTTTTAACTTGTAAGTTCATGCGTTTTGTCTTAGAGATTCATATGTTTTCCTTGCAAGTTCATTTGTTTTTTTATGAACCTATGGTACACTTTTGTGAAACAGGTTTACTATTGCATTGTGTTTAGTATCAAAAAAATATATACTTGGGATAAAATAATCTCATGATCCCGCAAGACTATTTACATGAACCTGCAAGACTATTAACATGAACATGCAAGACTAATGACATGAACCAGCAGAACTATCAACATTTTGATCGGGAGAAAAAAAAGTGTACCTGGCAGGTTCATGTGTATCAAATTGTAGGTTCATACGTATCAATGGACGAGTTCATGTGTATTTACGATCAGGCCCATGCTACTTTTTAATGAACTAGTGGTACATTTTTATGAACATGAAGGTATACTAGTGTATTGTGTTTAGTAGCAAAAAATATAAATAAAACAAGGCTAAGAACAAGCTCATGAACACATATGACTATTTATATGAACCTGTAAGACTAATGACATGAACCTATACGACTAATGACAAGAACCTATACGGTTTTCAGCATGAACGAAAAGCACCCTTATATATGAGCTTTTACAATATGAAACATGAGAGGGGATCAAATGAGTAGGGCTCTTATGATAAACAGATGGTACACATCTGTACCGTCCATCTCCCACAATCGTATAACTCGTGTTTTATTTGCGTTTGAGGCTTTTAACATTAGAGAAGGGCAATTTTGTCTTTTCCTCTCATATCCTTCATTCTCGGCACTCCAGAGATCTTCACTGATTGATCCATGGAGCCATTTTTGTATCCAAGATCGATGTGCTGGAATCCTATCGGACTAGATCTCGCCACTCAAGGTCGCCATGAACCCTATCAACACCGTCTTTGGTAAGCTTTTCTTTTTTTCGTCTTCTCCTTTTGAACCCGCAAGATAAATTTTATGAACCTACAAGTTAAATAAAACTTGTAAACCTACAAGGAGACAATTCATGAACCTGCAAGTTAAAATCCATGAACCTGCAATGAAAACTTGTGAACCTGCAAATAAAACTTGTGAATTTGCAAGAAAATCCCATGAACCTGTAAGACAACTCATGAACCTGCAAATAAAACTTGTGAACCTGCAAGGAAATTCTATGAACCTGTAAGACAATTCATGAACCTGTAAGACAAAACTCATGAACCTACAAGTTAAAATCCATGAACCTACAAAGTAAAATTCATGAACCTACAATGAAAAACTCATAAACCTACAAGACCAAACACATGAACCTATATTGTTGAAACTCATGAATTATCAAGGAAAAACTCAATTAAGCGAAGGCTCTCTAATGTTAAAACTCATGAACCTTAAAAAAACTCATAAACTTGTAAAATAAAACTCATAAACCTATACGTCATAACTCATGAATCTACAAGTTATAAGTCATGAAACTACAAGTTCAAATGCATGAACCTGCAAGGAAAAACTCATGAACCTGCAAGATTATCGGCTTAAGCTTTTCTTGTAGGGTTTATCAACCTCTAAAATGTAGCCTATGAGGGATTTGAACCCACATCCATGTGAATAAACACATTGCTCTACCATTTGAGATAATAGGCTATGACAACCAATATACAATTTCAACCTTTTGTCATTCAAATTCAGCACATGAAAGATGAACTGCACAAACCCAAAATCAAAGTTTTACATTCAAGTCAAGATTATAAATAACCTAGGTTTTATTAAAAACTAGCTAGGTTCATGATAATTAATCAAATGATTCAAACACTTTGTCTAATAGATAGACATCTCAAGCCTATAAAATAGTTGTCTATATCTCTTTCTGCAACAGAACCATTAACTACACCAAAGACTTACTTATTCATTCACTTATACCATTAACTCATGAACCTATAAGATAAAACTAATAAATCTATAAGATAAAGCTCATAAACCTGCTAGTTAAAACTAATGAATTTACAAGTTAAAACTCATTAACCTATAAGGTAAAACTTATTAAACTACAAGATAAAAAACTCATGAACCTGCAAGATAAAAAAAAACTCAAGAACCTCAGAAAAAACCCATGAACCTGTAAAACAAAACTAATAAACCTGTAAGACAAAACTCATGAACCTGTTAGTTAAAACTCATGAACCTTAGAAAAATCTCATAAACTTGTAAAATAAAACTCATGAACCTATACGCCATAACTCATGAACCCACAAGTTAAAACTCATAAACCTACAAGTTCAAATCCATGAACCTGCATGGAAAAACTCATGAACCTACAAGATTATCGGCTTAAACTTCTCTTGTAGGGTTTATCAACCTCTAGATCTATGCACCTAGCCAAACACACAAAATACTAAATTCTGGATATAGACATTAGCAATAGAATTCCATCTCCAATGTGGAAAAGAACACTTACAAAGACATTAAATTCCTGGACAAGAATTGAGAACGATATAGCTCCAAGCTTCACTAGAAGTATTTTATAAATGGAGACAACAAGAAGACCAAAATGGAATTGGACTATAGATAGATGGATGAGAAAGGTAGGAAATTTTCTGTATAGAATTCAAATTAAAACATTAGAAGGAGGTAAACTATAAAATATGATAGCTAAATAAGATATTATACTTCACTATAAGTTCTACGAGAACTGGAAAATTAGTTTGCTAGTAGCACTTGACGTGCTACAGATAGAAAAGATAAAGTATGAGGACAACTGATCACATAAACAAAATAACTAACCTAAAATGAGGCCACACACTAAAGTGGAATCATTTCAGCTAGAGTCAATTCCATGCCCCCAAAATGAGAGCCTCTTGATGTCCTGCTTTGAGACAATGTGAGTTTTTACAAGTTTATATATTTATTTTTATCAGAATTAATGAGGCCAATCTTAGAATGGTAAGTACTGTAATGAAATGACAGAATTCCATCTATCTTCAACTATAGAACTAAAACAGCAGCAAATTTCAGGCATATGCTTGACATTATCAGAGCATCAACATAAGAAAGCAGTACAACTTACAAACAATTTGGCACAAAAATAAGACATGATCACATCAACCTAACTAAAAAGCATATACCTTTCTGAACAGCAACAGGTTTTTTGTTGGCTGTTGGCCCAACTCTCATGGGCTTACTTGAACATACCATGTCATTCATTTCAGTCATGGATCGTAATTGCTCACTTTCGTCTCCAAACCTTACAAAACCGTAACCTTTGGAACGTCCAGTATTGTGGTTAATGATAACTTTAGCACTTTTAACAGACGAGTAGTGAGTTCGGAATGTCTCTTGGAGAGTGTAATCTGTAACATCAGGAGCTAAATCCCCAACAAATATAGGGTAATTAGGAGAGTCATCCTGCCCTCTTCTGGCCCGCACCAAGGGAAACCCAATTCAGTATGAAAGGAATTTCAATACTCGGCATCATGGCACCATTGTATATTAGTAAAACTCTTTCTGCAGTAGCATGGCTGGTGATCGACACTATTTTATAGTGCATTTCTAGGGGTTATTACCAGGTTTGAGGTGCCATTTGGTTGGATTTAGATCACAATAGGAGATTATGGAGTTAAAGCGGAGAAGTGTGATTTTGGTGGTCTGGAGGAGCTAATTGGAGACATCCAGAGGAAGAGGAGTTGACCACCTGAGGAGTTTGCAAATTCCCAAGAAAAATGACGGAGGAAATCGAAGGCCGCGACCGCGGCTAAATTCGGGAATTAAAAGGGCCACTTCGAGAGCAAACCGCGACCGCGGCCAAGAGGCCGCGGCCACGACCATCTGCTGAGCGAAGCAGCGTAATTAGACACAATTCAAGTGATGCTGGAATTGAGAGAAGATGGGCCGTGAAGATGAAAGGCCCAAAAAGAGGGATGGAGCCCACGTGAAGAAGAGGCCCGCGTGAGATGTTTGCTGGAAAGAATTGAGCATGATGTCAGCATGAAGTCAGCAAGCTGATGCTTGCGGGAGAGTGAATTGGAGCGGAAAGCGGCAGCTTCCGAACTTTTATGTTCCTTTTTTTTTCGTTTCTTTTTCTTTATTTTATTTAATTCAAATATTATATTTTATTTCCTTGTAGATGAGATTTGTGATCTTGGGCTTTAGGTTAACTTTATTTAACCTAATTTCCACAGCCTCCATTCATCATCTTCGGATCACGTTAGACCTAGTTTTCCATTCAGTATTGTTTTTCCCTTTTTTAGTTTAGTTCTTTGTTTTGTGTTTTTGGCTAGACAATTGAAGCCTTGGTTTGAATTTGATATTGAGATTATTCCTTTACTCTTTCTATGATTGTTTTAATTCTCTCTCGTGCTTAATTTCATTGATCATATATCGATTCCCCTTAATTTGTTGATTAGGAAATCAAATAGATTGTTAATAGTAGTTCCCTCTAGATTGACAACCTAGAAAAAATAGTATTATGCTATTGGTTCCCCTTTTCCATACAACCTGTTGAGATTATTATTGATCATATTACTAAGGATTGGAGGATACTGGTTGAGAATCTTAATCCCTTAGTTTGTGTAGAGAATTAATTGCATTCAATTGTATGACTGGTTGCTACACTTGCAAGTACCTATCTATTCCTGAACTTCCCGCTGCTATTGAATTACATCGTGAAGGTTAGTAGGGATTTGTTTAATAGTTAGGGGTATCAGTACTGGTTGGACTGGTAACTAATTCAGAATAGGGATTAGGACATTCATGAGTATTGAGGACTAGGAGTAATCAATGATTGATTAACCAAACTAAAGGTGGATATTTGTCTAGCCAAGCTTTCTATGTTTTGTTTATTGTTTTCTTAGTTAGTTTCATACAAAACCCCCCCATTTGTCTTTGTTATCAATTTGTGAATGATTTTGCAAACAGGAAATATAACTTGATTCTCTGTGGGATTCGACCCTTACTTACTAGACTACATTAGTTAGGTTTGTTTAGGATTATTTTGTTTAGGTGTCACGACAACGCCTATCAAATTGGCGCCGTTGCCTATCAAATTTGATTGGCGTTGTCGTGACACCTAAACAAAATAATCCTAAACAAACCTAACTAATGTAGTCTGGTAAGTAAGGGTCGAATCCCACAAAGAATCAAGTTATATTTCCTGTTTGCAAAATCATTCACAAATTGATAACAAAGACAAATGGGGGGGGGGAGGGGGGGGGGGTTGTATGAAACTAACTAAGAAAACGATAAACAAAACATAGAAAGCTTGACTAGACAAATATCTACCTTTAGTTTGGTTGATCAATCATTGATTACTCCTAGTCCTCAATACTCATGAATGTCCTAATCCCTATTCTGAATTAGTTACCAGTCCAACCAGTCCTGATAACCCTAACTATTAAACAAATCCCTACTAACCTTCACGATGTAATTCAATAGCAGCAGGAAGTTCAGGAATAGATAGGTACATGCAAGTGTAGCAACCAGTCATACAATTGAATGCAATTAATTCTCTACACAAACTAAGGGATTAAGATTCTCAACCAGTATCCTCCAATCCTTAGTAATATGATCAATAACAATCTCAACAGGTTGTATGGAAAAGGGGAACCAATAGCATAATACTAATTTTTCTAGGTTGTCAATCTAGAGGAAACTACTATTAACAATCTATTTGATTTCCTAATCAACAAATCAAGGGGAATCGATATATGATCAATGAAATTAAGCACGAGAGAGAATTAAAACAATCATAGAAAGAGTAAAGGAATAATCTCAATATCAAATTCAAATCAAGGCTTCAATTGTCTAGCCAAAAACACAAAACAAAGAACTAAACTAAAAAAGGGAAAAACAATACTGAATGGAAAACTAGGTCTAACGTGATCCGAAGATGATGAATGGAGGCTGTGGAAATTAGGTTAAATAAAGTTAACCTAAAGCCCAAGATCACAAACCCCATCTACAAGGAAATAAAATATAATATTCGAATTAAATAAAATAAAGAAAAAGAAACGAAAAAAAGGAACATAAAAGTTCGGAAGCTGCCGCTTTCCGCTCCAATTCACTCTCCCGCAAGCATCAGCTTGCTGACTTCATGCTGACATCATGCTCAATTCTTTCCAGCAAACATCTCACGCGGGCCTCTTCTTCACGTGGGCTCCATCCCTCTTTTTGGGCCTTTCATCTTCACGGCCCATCTTCTCTCAATTCCAGCATCACTTGAATTGTGTCTAATTACGCTGCTTCGCTCAGCAGATGGCCACGGTCGCGGTTTGCTCTCAAAGTGGCCCTTTTAATTCCTGAATTTAGCCGCGGTCGCGTGTGATACCCCGTAATTTTGTAAGGTTATTTTGGGAATTTTGAGAATTTTCCCAAGTACCCGTTTTGTACGTCGGATTTAATTTAGATAGGTTGAGACATTCTGTAATGTGCTCTATCTCTGTAATATTTTTCTCAGTGAAATAAGATACAGACGACGTACTTTGGATTTTAATACTCGTTCGAGTACGATTATTTTTATCCCGGTTTAAGTTGTCATCGTCCAAAAGCTGAGAAGGGCAAAGCCACGGTGGCGGCGCCCGTCGCATTTAAGATGGCGCCTGCCGCGAAGGGCTCGAGGCAACAGTGCCCTCGTCTTCTAGCTGGGCGCGACGACTAGAAAACGGCGCCCGCCGCGCTTATGGTGGCGCCCGCCGTAAATTGCCGCCGTAGTGCAATTGCAAGGCGGCGACCAAGAGAATTACGGTGCCCGCCGTTTCCTAGCGGGGGCGTAGCCCTGTGGTCGCCGGAGACGTCTGACAAGGCGCCGTTTTAGCCTCGTCACGTCTCGCTTAGACCATCTCGGTGTCCCCTTGATCCTTGGCTATAAAAGGAGGAGGTTTGGGGTCAGATTCATGCACAAATCAAGTTGAAATCCTCAAATTTTCCTTTCGCCGGAGTTTGTGCCCTCGCCGGATTTCTAGAGTGTTCGCCGGTGTCGTTTGGTGTGTTTTCCAGTAGCCTTGAGGTACCTTTGGAAGCTTAGTGGAAGGTGGAATCCAAAGCCAGGCCAAGGGAGTCACTTCGCTCGTGTGTGGGTGAGATTTTCTTCTCGCCTCTGTTGTCGGAGTTCTTCACGGCGACCGTCGTGATGAACGGCGACCGCCGTGACGAACGGCGACCGCCGTGATGAACGGCGACCGCCCTGACGAACGGCGACCGCCGTGATGAACGGCGACCGCCATGATGAACGACGACCGCCATGATGAACGGCGACCGCCGCCAGTAGCCAGAAGCCTCTTTTGGCTTTGGTCTTGGTGGTCGTCGATGTGCCGTCGTTCCTTTCGATTCCTTTCGTTTTCCTTAGATTCGTACCGTTGTTCTGTCGGACCTAACTTAGGGTTTCTTTTGGGTCGACTCGAAGGTGTTTGTGCTGTCGGAACTATACGCGTGTCGAGCCCGGAATCCCGTCGTCGTTAGACTTTTGTTCCAGTTCTACGGATTAAGGCAAGTGGAGGTTCGCTCTTGCTCATCGTTCCATATTTACATTAATTATCAGTAACTTATCTGAGTAATTAATTTGGAATGATTCCTGTGTTTATCTGGAAATGGTTTTATAAACTGTTTTGGAAAACTGAATTATGATATTATAATAGGTTGTATATATGTTAGAACAACGCTATTATTAATGATCGCCTTCCGGGCATTTATGTGGATTTATCCTAAACTGTTGTTGTGCTGGAATTGTTTAGTTAGCACTGTTAGATAGGAACGTTACTCGGACTCTGTCCAGTCATTTTTTTATAATCAGGTAGAGGGTTGGCTCGTCCCCACCCAATACCATTTTAAGGTCATGACCGGTCTCTTATACAAGAGTATAGAGGCAGGACACTTAGCTGGTGTCATAATTCTCGGGATTTCATCCCTTCGGTGTGCATCAATCTCGATGAAATGCATACTAAGATGTGTCGTGCCACTGAGGGTATACACATTTAAAAGCTTGTAACGTGATTGCTTGTTTTGAAATGCAAACAGATAAGGGCCGTAGGTTGGCCCATAATTAATAAACATTTGGCGAGTAGTGCAGCTAAGTAAATAGTACAGCTAGGAAAACTCGTCTCGACTTTTGATCAGAGTATGTTCTCTTTCCAATCTGGATTCGCTGTAAGCGGTGAGGTTGGTCGTGAACCGAAACATCTCAGTCAGCTTTTAAATCATTAATGGTTGATTCTGTAACATCCAGATTTGTCATACTTCCTTAAGACTCAGTTTAGTTGGAGTCTTCTCTTGTGCATATCTCTTGTTGTTGTTCTGTAGAAGTGTGAAGGTTGACTATCGTTGTCGGTTTTTATCCAAGGACGATGAGTCTAACCTAACACAACTACTTCGAACCTTCTGCTTTGTTCCCTTTCTAGTCTATTCAGTAGACTAACCCACGAACTTTGTTCTCCGCATGTGGGCTGGTGTCATCCGTTTGATTCGGCACATCAGCTAGAGTTTAGTTGAGGAGATCAGAATGACTATGGAGGCGACGGTGGCTTTTCGATGGTTTTTGATGTTTTTAATAATTTCTTTTAATCAGGTTGAGATCTTTTGGGCAATGACTTTGGTTTGTAATTTAAGACTTCCACTGTACTCTACTTTATAAGACTTCCGCTGTATTGTGTTTAAACTCTGTATTTGGCCTATTCGGGATTGGATTGTAATCCCGTAACTCAAGTTTTATTTGATTAATGTTATGCTTTGATCTTTATGTATCAATTGTATTTCGTAATTTGTATTTAAATCGGTAAAGCCTGGGGTGATCTCGGTAAGGAACACTGGGGTCACTGGCGGTAATACCTTTCCAAATGGGTTAAGATTTGGGGGTGTTACAGATGTGGTATCAGAGCCAAAGGTTTTAAAACGGGTTTGAGATTTTTATAAATCATTTATCCATTTTTGAAAATGCTTTAAAGGGCTCTGAATTTTCAAAGTAAAGAGAATTTGAAAACACCGTTCATAGTCATGTCTTCTATATAGTCTGATGTAGTAAGCTTGCTTCTATGTCTAGAAAGACTAATTCCTTCCTCGTTGTCCTGTAGGATTGGTGTGTGCTTTTCGCTTAGCAAGAGGTCGGTGAATGTCGAGGTGGACCCGCCATCTCCAGGAAGGCTGGACTTCCCGATTCCCCAGCGATGTTTCGAGGTTGGAGGCCTGAGTAGCCCACCTGAGGACATCAAGCACATTCTCCCCGAGTCGGTCGTCCTTGTGACTAGGGATGCTTTGGTCCCTGCAGCTGTACCTGTACCGCCACCAAGGGTGGAGGAAGTGCAGGAAGAAGAGCAGGAAGGAGAGTTGTCAAGGTACGAACAAGGGATCTACAACGACGATTTTTTGCTTGGACCAATCCCAGAGGAGATCGAGTACGAGGAGGAGGACGAGGAGATGTTGGAGATTGAGCCAGTTGCAGATGAGGATATGATTGAGATTGACCCTGAGGAAAAGGACCCCATCGAGGACAATCCCGAGGATGAGGAACCCTTTGAGGACGACTCCGAAGAGGAGGAACCCTTTAAGGATGATCCAGAGGAGGACCCGGAGATGGACCTCGAGGGACAGGATCATGAGCTCAGTACAGACTTGCCGCGTACGATAGAGTCATCCCCGTTGCCGCGTTATTCTCTCATGACCGACGACGATTGGGAGGCACTGTACACTGAGTATGGCATTGGCAGGAGTGGCCCAACCATGATCTATGAGGACTACCCGCCTACACCACCTCATAGGAGGAGGAGGTCAGGAGCTGAGCTGATGGAGATTCTTTGCCAGAGCGAGATGATCTCTCATATGCAGCAGCAGCAGCAGATGGATGGGCTGATCGCTAGCGCTCAGAGGAGGGCTGGGATAGGAGGACCACTCATGGACGATCCCTACTTTTCTAGGACTGAGATTAGGTCAGGATCACCAGAGCCATGTGATCCAGGACCGAGCAGGGTGCGAAGCCCATCGCCAGAGATCGATGGTGAGCTTAGTCCGAAGAGGCCTTGCACGAGCAGCCTATCTTACAAGAGACGTTGTGGAGCGCCTTGATGAGGATCGGCGTTGCCTAGAGTAGTTTCCTTTCTTAGTATTCCAAGTTTGTACTATGTGTAATATTTCAGTATTGCGACAAGTACCTTGTGTAATGCTAAAATCTTCGAGCAATTTTGTCTTGGCGCTTGGAAGATTTGACTCATGTGTAGTTCGTATAATAGTTCAAGTTCATCTATAAAATACCCAGTTGATCTATTCTGAGTAATTTTGTTATATTAAGTTTATGAAAATATATTAATGTATGAAATACTTGGAATTGGATCGGTAAACAGATGGTGAACACAAGGAACACAGTTCGAGCTGATGTGGGGACTAGTCAAGGCCCCAGGAATGTCGCTCAAGACGAGCATGAGTCGGAGTCCCGCAATCATCCTAGAGCTGAAGGTCAAGATCAGACCCAAGCACAGTTGATGTTTGATGCTGCAGCAGTTGAGGCAATTCGGGGAATTGTCATGCAGGCTATCACGGATGTTCTACGTCCGAATGCGCCTCAAGCGCAAGGTATGCCTATTCACCCACCAGTTCCTAGGTTTGAGGAGCCAGAGAACTGTGCTGTCCAGGAGAATGCAGTAAGGACTAGGGACAACTATGGTCGTGCTCTGAAGACCATCAGTTCTATGAGGCCTGACAGCTATAACGGAAAAGGGGAACCTGTCAAGGTAACCCATTGGTTCTCTCACATGGAACGGCTGTTCCGTAATGTGGAGGTTACCGAAGCTGAGAAGGTCCACATAGCTTCTCTACAACTGAAGGATGAAGCTAGTGAGTGGTGGGAGAGTACCGGCTTAGCTGATAGCCCGGTGTTGACCTGGTCTATGTTTAAGACCAAAATGACGGATCGTTTCTTCTCTCGTGCTATGAGGGAGGAGAAACATAAGGAGTTTCTGTATCCCAAGACTGATGGTTTGAAGGTTGCTGAGCTGGCAACCAAGTTCAATCACCTACTGCAGTACGCCCCAATTGAGATTTCCAGTGAGGCACAAAAGATCTGGTACTTCCACGAGTGGATGAGCCCAGATATCAAGCCATTGATGGTGCACCACACATGCTCTACTCTGGAGCAGTATGTGGATGCAGCCTACAAGCTGGAGGTGACTCTGGAGGAGTCAGTTAAGAGACGCAACCGACAGAGGTCGATGCAGAATCAGAATCAAGGGAGTGGATTCAAGCGGCCTGCGCCACAGTCTAGCTTTGCCAAGTCTGGGCGAGCAAAGACGGACATGACTCAAGGAGGGTCAATGCAGCAGTCAGGTCGGAGCAAGAGTTCATTCCAGTGTTACAACTGTGGTGCTGCTGGGCACAAGAGCACTGAGTGTCAGAGGGAGAAGAAGTTATGCTTTGGGTGTGGACGTGAGGGGCATCTGTAGAAGTTCTGTAAGCAGGGGAAGCAGAGGGGAGCAGAGTCACAGCAGGGGTCAGTCAATCAGAGTAACAGGCCCAGGTTCAAGCCAGCTGAGACTCCTAGCCCGTCTATGCAGACCACTGCTCAGAACAAAGGAAAGGCCCCATTTGCTTCGGGAAGTCAGGGTCAACGTATGTACGAGATGCGTGAGGCGGATGGACCCAACGCTCCGATTGCTCAAGGTACCTTATACCTTCACTTTACCTCAGTATGCATTCTGTTTGATTCCGGTGCTACGCATTCCTTTATTTCGGATAGCTGTGTTAGCAAGTTAGGCTTAGTGTGCAACGATACTTGCGAGCCTTTTGTTGTGAATCTTCCGAATGGTGAACGTTTGGTGGGAACCAAGCGCCTGTCCCAGTTTCCGATTACCATTCAGGGTAAGAAGTTTGAAGCAGATCTGATCTGTATAGCCATGGCTCCATACGACATCATTCTCGGTATGGATTGGCTGACGCGTCACAAGGCGGTGATCGACTTCAGTTCAAGAACGGTGATGGTGTCATATGGGGGCAAGTTCGTGTGTAAGTTCAAAGGTCAGAATGACGCTGACAACGGCAAGCTGATCAATGCGATGGCTGCGTTTAAGTTACTACGACAAGGATGTGTCGGGTACCTTTGTTACTTGGATTCGCCCGCGAAAGATGGAACTGAAATTCTTGATATTCCTATGGTCAGAGAGTTCTCGGATGTCTTTCCAGAGGAGATTCCTGGATTACCTCTGAATCGTGACGTGGAGTTCTCGATTGATCTTGAGCCTGGTACTGCGCCAATTTCTAAGGCACCGTATCGGATGGCTCCTGCAGAGATGCAAGAGTTGAAGAATCAACTTGAGGATCTTCTTGACAATGGTTATGTCAGACCGAGTGCTTCGCCTTGGGGTGCCCCAGTTTTATTCATCAAAAAGAAGGACGGATCGTTCCGACTTTGTATCGACTACCGAGAGTTGAACAAAGTGACGATCAAGAACAAGTATCCACTGCCAATGATTGATGATCTGTTGGATCAGTTGCAAGGAGCAAGAGTGTTCTCCAAGATCGACCTGAGATCTAGATATCATCAACTCAGGATCCATGAGCAGGACATTCCTAGAACTGCGTTCAGGACCCGATATGGTCATTACGAGTTCGTAGTGATGCCTTTTGGACTCACGAATGCTCCAGCAGTCTTTATGGATCTGATGAATCGATGTTTTCACCAGTACTTGGACAAGTTCGTGGCGGTCTTCATCGACGACATTTTGATCTATTCGCCGAATGAAGAGGTTCACGGGGAGCATCTGCGGATTGCTTTGTCAGTCCTTAGACAGCATCAGCTCTATGCTAAACTGTCTAAGTGCGAATTCTGGATGAAGGAGGTGGCTTTCTTAGGCCATGTGATCAATAAGAATGGGGTTATGGTTGATCCCCAGAAGATTGAAGCAGTGGCAACTTGGAGGCAGCCTCAGAACGTGAAGGAGATGCACAATTTTCTTGGACTTGTCGGGTACTACAGACGGTTTGTGGAGGGGTTTTCGAAGACCGCTCTACCTATGACCAATCTACTCCGCAAGGTTCACGAGAAGTTTGTCTGGAATGACAAGTGCGAGGCCAATTTCCAGGAGTTGAAGCGACGGCTGACCTCAGTACCAGTATGGCACTTCCAGAAGGGAATGCCGATTATGTTGTCTATAGTGATGCTTCCAAGTATGGTCTGGGTTGTGTATTGATGCAAAGGGGCAGAGTCATTGCTTATGCATCCAAACAACTCAAGACTTATGAAGAAAACTATCCGACACATGATCTGGAGCTAGCAGCGGTTGTCTTTGCACTGAAGATTTGGAGGCATTACCTCTACGGTATAAGATGCCAAGTCTTCACCGATCACAAGAGTCTCAAGTACATATTTACTCAGAAGGAGATGAATATGAGACAATGCCGTTGGCTAGAGCTGCTCAAGGACTACGACATCGAGTTGTTGTATCATCCGGGCAAGGCTAATGTGGTAGCCGATGCACTGAGCCGGAAGACAACGCACGAGACGGTAGTTGCCTTACTTACTGCTCAGACCGAGCTGAACCGAGAGTCATGCGACATTGAAGTTCTATATGATCAGCGCAGAGGTTTCCTGAGTATGCTGGAAATCCAGGCTACGCTACTGGATCAGATTAAAGAAAAGCAAGTCGATGACATCATCTTGGTAAAGTTAAGTAGTGAAGTGATGGATGGGAAAGCTCCCAGTTTTGTGGTTCAAGATGATGGATCACTTTGGTTTCAAGACCGGATCTGTGTTCCAGACACAGAAGGTCTTTGTCAGTTGGTGATGAGAGAAGCTCATTCTTCTGCGTATTCTGTGCATCCTGGCTCTAGCAAGATGTACAAGGACCTTCGGAAGAAGTTTTGGTGGCCAAATATGAAGTGGTATGTAGCAGACTTTGTGGCAAGATGCTTAACTTGCCAGAAGGTCAAGATCGAACACCGCAGGCCAGGTGGTGAGTTGCTACCTCTCCCAGTACCAGAATGGAAATGGGAAGACATTGCCATGGACTTCGTTACTAGGCTACCAAAGACTCAAAGTCAGAAAGATGCTATCTGGGTAATTGTGGATAGGCTTACGAAGAGTGCTCATTTCATAGCCATTAAAATCACATGGGAAACCCAGAAGTTAGCAGAAGTTTACCACCAGGAGATTATCCGCTTACATGGCATTCCTAAGACCATTGTATCAGATCGAGATGGCCATTTCATGTCAAGGTTTTGGCAGGAACTTCATAAGGCTATGGGAACTGAGTTGAGGTTCAGTACAGCGTTTCATCCTCAGACAGATGGCCAGTCTAAAAGGACCATTCAGACCCTGGAGGATATGCTAAGAGCTTGCGTACTCGATCGTCCGACTAGCTGGGAAGACAGCCTGAGTCTGATTGAGTTCACGTACAACAATAGCTGGCATGCTACAATCAAGATGGCTCCGTTTGAAGCTTTGTATGGTCGCAGATGCAGATCTCCGATTTGTTAGGATGAGAATGCCGACAAGATTCTTCTTGGCCTAGAGTTGGTCGAAAGGACAGCTTCAGACATTGCGTTGATCAGACAGAGAATGTTGACCGCTCAGAGTCGACAGAAGTCTTACGCAGATCAGAAGCGTAGAAATGTCGAGTTCGAGGTCGGTGACAAGGTGTTTGTTAAGGTGTCACCCTCGAAAGGAGTTTTCAGGTTTGGTAAGCGTGGAAAGCTTAATCCTCGCTACGTGGGACCATTCGAGATTCTGGATAAAGTGGGATCTCTAGCGTACCGCTTGGCATTGCCGCCATCGGCACACCCAGTGCATAACGTGTTCCACGTATCTCTGCTCAGAAAGTACGTACCAGATGAGTCTCATGTGCTAAGCTATGAAGACATTGAGATTCAGGCAGATGGTACTTATGAAGAGATGCCAGTGCGCATTCTGGAGCGCCGTGAGAAGCAAATGCGCAACAAGGTCGTACCATTGGTACGGATTCTGTGGTCCAAGTCCGGATCAGAAGAAGTTACTTGGGAAACGTGGGAAAACGAGTCAGATATGCTCAAGCATTTTCCCGAGTTATTCTCGACCTAAGTTTCGGGGTCGAAACTTCTTTTAAGGGGGAGGTGATGTGATACCCCGTAATTTTGTAAGGTTATTTTGGGAATTTTGAGAATTTTCCCGAGTACCCGTTTTGTACGTCGGATTTAATTCAGATAGGTTGAGACATTCTGTAATGTGCTCTATCTCTGTAATATTTTTCTCAGTGAAATAAGATATAGACGACGTACTTTGGATTTTAATACTCGTTCGAGTACGATTATTTTTATCCCGGTTTAAGTTGTCATCGTCCAAAAGCTGAGAAGGGCAAAGCCACGGTGGCGGCGCCCGCCGCGAAGGGCTCGAGGCAACAGTGCCCTCGTCTTCTAGCTGGGCGCGACGACCAGAAAACGGCGCCCGCCGCGCTTATGGCGGCGCCCGCCGTAAATTGCCCGCCGTGGTGCAATTGCAAGACGGCGACCAAGAGAATTATGGCGCCCGCCGTTTCCTAGCGGGGGCGTAGCCCTGTGGTCGCCGGAGACGTCTGACAAGGCGCCGTTTTAGCCTCGCCACGTCTCGCTTAGACCATCTCGGTGTCCCCTTGATCCTTGGCTATAAAAGGAGGAGGTTTGGGGTCAGATTCATGCACAAATCAAGCTGAAATCCTCAAATTTTCCTCTCGCCGGAGTTTGTGCCCTCGCTGGATTTCTGGAGTGTTCGCCGTGTCGTTTGGTGTGTTTTCCAGTAGCCTTGAGGTGCCTTTGGAAGCTTAGTAGAAGGTGGAATCCAAAGCCAGGCCAAGGGAGTCACTTTGCTCGTGTGTGGGTGAGATTTTCTTCTCGCCTCTGTTGTCGGAGTTCTTCACGGTGACCGTCGTGATGAACGGCGACCGCCGTGACGAACGGCGACCGCCGTGATGAACGGCGACCGCCATGACGAACGGCGACCGCCATGACGAACGACGACCGCCATGATGAACGGCGACCGCCGCCAGTAGCCAGAAGCCTCTTTTGGCTTTGGTCTTGGTGGTCGTCGATGTGGCGTCGTTCCTTTCGATTCCTTTCGTTTTCCTTAGATTCGTACCGTTGTTCTGTCGGACCTAACTTAGGGTTTCTTTTGGGTCGACTCGAAGGTGTTTGTGCTGTCGGAACTATACGCGTGTCGAGCCCGGAATCCCGTTGTCGTTAGACTTTTGTTCCAGTTCTACGGATTAAGGCAAGTGGAGGTTCGCTCTTGCTCATCGTTCCATATTTACATTAATTATCAGTAGCTTTTCTGAGTAATTAATTTGGAATGATTCCTGTGTTTGTCTGGAAATGGTTTTATAAACTGTTTTGAAAAACTGAATTATGATATTATAATAGGTTGTATATCTGTTAGAACAACGCTATTATTAATGATCGCCTTCCGGGCATTTATGTGGATTTATCCTGAACTGTTGTTGTGCTGGAACTGTTTAGTTAGCACTGTTAGATAGGAACGTTACTCGGACTCTGTCCAGTCGTTTCTTTATAATCAGGTAGAGGGATGGCTCGTCCCCACCCAATACCATTTTAAGGTCATGACCGGTCTCTTATACAAGAGTATAGAGGCAGGACACTTAGCTGGTGTCATAATTCTCGGGATTTCATCCCTTCGGTGTGCGTCAATCTCGATGAAACGCATACTAAGATGTGTCGTGCCGCTGAGGGTTTACACATTTAAAAGCTTGTAACGTGATTGCTTGTTTTGAAATGCAAACAGATAAGGGCCGTAGGTTCGCCCATAATTAATAAACATTTGGCGAGTAGTACAGCTATGTAAATAGTACAGCTAGGAAAACTCGTCTCGACTTTTGATCAGAGTACGTTCTCTTTCCAATCTGGATTCGCTGTAAGCGGCGAGGTTGGTCGTGAACCGAAACATCTAAGTCAACTTTTAAATCATTAATGGTTGATTATGTAACATCCAGATTTGTCATACTTCCTTAAGACTCAGTTCAGTTGGAGTCTTCTCTTGTGCATATCTCTTGTTGTTGTTCTGTAGAAGTGTGAAGGTTGACTATCGTTGTCGGTTTTTATCCAAGGACGATGAGTCTAACCTAACACAACTAATTCGAACCTTCTGCTTTGTTCCCTTGCTAGTCTATTCAGTAGACTAACCCACGAACTTTGTTCTCCGCATGTGGGTTGGTGTCATCCGTTTGATTCTGCACATCAGCTAGAGTTTAGTTGAGGAGATCAGAAAGACTATGGAGGCGACGGTGGCTTTTCGATGGTTTTTGATAATTTCTTTTAATCAGGTTGAGATCTTTTGGGCAATGACTTTGGTTTGTAATTTAAGACTTCCGTTGTACTCTACTTTATAAGACTTCCGCTGTATTGTGTTTAAACTCTGTATTTGGCCTATTCGGGATTGGGTTGTAATCCCGTAACTCATGTTTAATTTGATTAATGTTATGCTTTGATCTTTATGTATCAATTGTATTTCGTAATTTGTATTTAAATCGGTAAAGCCTGGGGTGATCTCGGTAAGGAACACTAGGGTCACTGGCGGTAATACCTTTCCAAATGGGTTAAGATTTAGGGGTGTTACATCGCGACCCGAACTCCGCGGTCGCGGCCTTCGATTTCTTCTGTCATTTTTCTCGGGAATTTTCCAACTCCTCAGGTGGTCAACTCCTCTTCCTCTGGATGTCTCCAATTAGCTCCTCCAGACCACCAAAATCACACTTCTCCGCTCTAACTCCATAATCTCCAATTGTGCTCTAAATCCAACCAAATGGCACCTCAAACCTGGTAACAACCCCTAGAAATGCACTACAAAATAGTGCCGATCAAATCCCCTATGCTTAAACCTTGCTCGTCCTCGAGTAAGCTAAAGTCAACCTACTCCTCTAATCAATCCCCAAGGCTTCAGGAAGCATAAAAAACTCAACCTCCAAGAATCATACCAAACAATAAATTTCAGGCAACCATACAAATAAGCACAGCACAACACAACACATACCCAAATCAACACCCCACACAACCAAGCAAAAAGGAAAGCAGAGTACTTTCCCCAAGCTTATCCCAAACACCATAGAGTGAATCAATCTAATCCTAGTCTCCCATCTATCTTCTTATGCCTCCCAAAGTGACTTACCCGAATCCTCCTTATATCGCCTCTTCTTATGTCACCACACTAGGTAAAATGAGGATTCCTAAAAATCACTCTTCTTCTTTTCACTCATTTTGCCAAGGCGCCCTTTCGGGTTTTCACCAAGCCACTCATTTCATTTTTCACTAGATGGGCTCATAATATAACTCACATCACTCATGACCAATTATTACCCCAGCCTAATGCTGGTCCAAGCCACTTGCTTATTACCTAGGCCGCCCTTTTGGGTTTTCGACCTATCCCAGGATTTCTATTTTAGCCTTTTTTCGAATTTTTGGCTCTTTTTCTTTTTTAATCTCCTCAACAACATAGCAAGTATAGAATCCTCCCCCATGCTTAAACATTGCATTGTCCTCAATGTAATGAAAGATAAAATAATAGAGCACAAGAAAAAGCAAAAAATAACTCACAAACGTCGCCAAGCTGCTTGGACACTTCCGTTGTTGCTGGCGGTCTTCTCAGTATATGCCCAAGTCTCTAGTGTTGGGCGGGTGTCTTCATCAACTCCATAATCTTCTTCTACCATGCAACCAAAAGGAAACCACTTTGGTGAAGAGTGGTATAGCAAGTATGGCGGGATTGCACGGCCTTCTAGGAACACATGGTGGAGCCCAGATGTAATCATGGGGTGGGCTCTAGTGTTCCTCCTTCTCAACTGTCAATTGTAGGGCCATCATCGTTGTCAAATAATGTGTGGGGCTAAGGTCTCTTCCTTGACAATATGATGCGCACCTTCTCCATGGGGAACTCTGGACAGCTGGTCTTCGGTAGAACTTTTTTTTTTTCAATTCCGTTTAAGGTTTTTTCGGAATTTTTTTTTCGATTTTTTTTTTACTAAACCCTAATTCGCCGCAGGCTCCTTCTTGGATTGATTGCCGCGGTCGCGGTGGCAAAGCCGCGGTCCCGGTTTTCCTTCTATTCGTCCTGCGGGTTAGTCGAAAATGAAACGAAAATATAACGAAGAGAAAAAGAAAAGAAAAGATAGTGTCTTGTTATCAAATCGGTAAACAAACAAACAATAAATACAAACCTTAGATTCCCCGGCAACGGCGCCAATTTGGTAGGCGTTGTCGTGACACCTAAACAAAATAATCCTAAACAAACCTAACTAATGTAGTATGGTAAGTGTTGAATCGAGTGTGTTAGATCAAGGAACGGAAAGTTCGTTCCTTGGGCAGCGGAAAATAACAACAGACTTATGAAGTAACGAGCTCAGTTCCTTAGAGAGGAAAACTTAATCAACCAACTAGTTGACTAAGAAAAACCTCTACCTCTAGGTTTCCCTAGTAGGATTTTGAATGTCTACTTGTGTTATTAATCATGGAATTACAAACAAGCAAGTCTTATCTCAATCTAGTTTACTCCTAGATATCTAGACTTCTTAATGTAACATTCCTAATAACACCCTAGACAAACAAAACCCTAACAAGTACTCAATTCACCAAAGTTTCGTCCCTTGTAAGTGTTCTTCTTCTTCCTTCTATTACTCTTCTCTTGTTCCGAATGCTCTGCTCTTGTTCTGAATGCTCTGCTCACTGAATATGCTCTGTGTTTCGTCTGAAATGAAGTTTGCAGCTCTCTAACTTATAGTCTAGATAATCTCACTGATTTACCCTAATTTTACTTAAGGAAAATAAGATAAAATTATCCTATACAATATTTTCTAAAATATTATAACCACAATATCTCTTCACCGAGATCTTCCTTGAGGCCCAAGTTGTAACTTCCAAATCTGCTTTCCATAACAGAGATTCGGCGGCGCTTTAGGGTTTCAACGCGCGTCCTCCGTTCCTTGCGCTGTTCCCCTTCTCTGTTCTGTTCAGTACGCATCCTCCGTTCCTTGCGCTGTTCCCCATCTCTGTTCTGTTCAATATCATGCGTCTCTTCTCTTCTTTCGTTCCAGCGTGTTGATTTCCTCATTGTTGGCTTCTCTGTTCCTTTGCTTCTCTGTTTTGACTCTTCACTGGTTTTCATCGTTCCTTTGACTTAATCGTTCCCTGAAACTCATAGTCACACTAAAAACCATCAAAAGCATTTGAGTTTATCATCATCAAAACTAGAGGGAACGTCATCGTTCCAACAATTTCCCCCTTTTTGGTGATGACAAACTCCTTAAAAAATGTGCAAGTCAAAATATGCAGTTCAGGACATACAAGTAAGAAGCAATTTCACATTTAATCACACAGATGCTATGTTCTAAGTGTTAACAGTGTTCCCCCTCAGAAGGTTCATAGAGAATTTACCTTCAAGTAGCTTTGTCATTCCCCTTCGCACTAGCTTCTGTCATCAACTCTTCCTTGAGTTTCACATTTTCCATACTTCCCCCTTTTGGCATCATCAAAAGTTCCACAACAGACATAAAGACTTGACACACATGCAACTCATAAACAAAATAATTCATTCATAAAGTCATGCGAAGTACATAGCATAGGGACATAGACATCTAAGATCAAAAGATAAGAAACAATCACAAAAGAGACATAAAAACATAAGAAAATCAAGAACAGAGGGTCAGACGGGCTAGGATAGGAACAAAGAGCACTCAGATCTCAGGGTCTTCAGCAGAATCATCGGCTTTGCTCAAGAGGTGATCCAAGAGCAATGACATGGTGGAATTCAGCTACTTGAGCTCAGCAAGAATCTGATGCTGAATTGAGCTCCCCTTAGACGTTCCTTCACCAGCTGCTTTCTTTGCAGCGACAGTGCCTGTTCCCTTGGTATCACCCTTGTATATCATCTTCTCCACAATAGCATAATCCAACTCACTCCCCAGAGAAACTTCATTTTCCTCGATATAGGCTACATCTCGTAGCAACAACATTTTCACCAGGCCTGGATAGGCCAAAGAATTTGACTTGGCTTTGCATCGATCCATGTGACATAGAATAACTCGGGGGAGATCAATTTTCTCCCTTCTTAGAAATCGCACAGGGTGATGGTGTTGCGTCGTTCTTAACGAGGTGCTACAACCCTGAGATGATGTGGAAGGCTATGCGCTGAGCCATAGTCAGCCTTTCTGTGTGGAGTTCACCTTCAGTGGAACCGAACAGTTGTTCCATCCACGCCAGCTTCTCGTCGTTGATCTCACTCAACGGAACCTCAAAAAATCCACCCAATGGAACAGAGAGAAGTTGAGAGATCACCTTGGGAGAGAAGGACATGTCTTCGCCGCTGATCTTGGTTGTGCCACTCAGAACATCCCCTTTGGAAAGAACAGGCTTCGTTCCCCCTGAGACCAAGAGTGCTTGCGAGGCTTGTCTGGATATTTTAATGTTGGGTTCACACAAAATATAGTATATCCAAACACATGGTAGGGAGAAAGACAACTCAAGTAATTATTCCCAGTAAAAGGTATAGCAAAGAGGGATCATAGGGAACGTTTACCTGAGTCGTGGCTAAGGTAGGCTGTACAACCAATTATCACGTGGGCTTGTAATGAGGGTTCAGTCATCAAATTGGTTGTTTTGGGTCTTTAAATAAGATGTTAGCATGCAATCAAGTAATTCAACACAAATCAAAAGACAAAGTACCTAAGTCCTAATACAAGGCAATTCGAACAACAAAAATCATGAAAATCATGTCATGAGAGCCCAGTAAACAAGAAACTTAATGAAAGTTATGGAACGAATTAGCCAAGCATTGAGGGAATAATGGGTGTGAAGGTCCTCAATTCAGAGAGATCATGCCAAGGAGTAATCGAAGATACTCGAATGGACCTTTGTCTAGTGCTTTGGTGAAGATGTTTGCCACTTGATTTTCAGTCCTGCAATGTTCCATTCTAATAAAGCCCATGTCAACATTATCACGTAGAAAATGATGACGAATGTCAATATGCTTGGTACGTGAATGATGAACTGGATTTTTTGAAATGTTGATGGCACTAGTATTATCACACATAATAGGAACGGTGCCAAGAGACATACCATAGTCTTCCAATTGTTGTTTAAGCCACATTACCTGAGCATGGAAACTTGCCGCAACGATGTATTCAGCTTCTGCAGTGGAACAGGCTACAGAGTTTTGCTTCTTGGAACCCCATGAAACGAGGCAGGGACCAAGGAACTGTGCCATTCCAGAAGTGCTTTTGCGATCTACTACATGCCGTTTTGTTGTTCCCTTGGTCGCAAAGCTGTGTAACACTCAACAAACTAAAATCAAGTTCATGAACTAAACTAACCTCTTTTACTGTGATGCTGGAGTTTAGTTTTGTTTCGCCCGTTCCAATGATTTCTCTACATCTCTTGTCTCCAAGAGCAACACTCCCTCTCGAGTGTTTGTGAAGTGAGGTGAGTTGATCTTCTTTTCCAGTCATGTGGCACGAACAAGCGCTGTCAATGTACCACCTTTCGTTCCCCCTCACTTCAACCTGTACAGAAAAAGTTAAGGTTTGGCGACCCAGGCAAGCTTAGCCTTGCCTGGTCGAGACACATAATGCAATTGTTCCATAGGAATAGTTCTAACAGTAGCAACAATTTTCTCCCTAGATCTAGCATGATTGTGATTATGCACATGTGAATCATCATAGAAGTCATTCAAGTTCACATTGTTACTCCTACTGTTCTTTCTCTTTGTGTGCTCTTCAGAGAACTTCCTTTTCTTTTTACAGTCTCTTTGCACATGTCTGTTGTCCCCATAATACCAACACAGCTTGAATTGTTCCATTTGAACATACTTTCTGTTCGGAACGACACTCTTGCGTTGTTTCGCACGTTCGGGACATGGAACGTTGGATTGCGTCCCTTGAGACTGCTTGAGGAAAATCTTGTGGGCAGGTTGTCCAGTGTACCACGACTGAGTTTCATCCAGACCATTCTCAAGGACCTTGACACGTTCCTCAAGATTGCGATTCTTCTCTCTAGCGTCTTGAAGTTCCCTATCTCTTGCTTCACGTAGTTCCAAAATAGATGGATCATCTTCTTTTTGTTTGGAACATGTGTAACCAATTCCATACCTTGCTTCGACGAACTTAACACTTTCGGTTTCAGCCTTCTGTTCCATCAGCACAGAGTGAATCTTGTGCACATAGGAATTCATCTCAGATACCTGTGCTTCAAGCTTATTTGGACTGGCTATACTCCTTGCATCAGTATTGTTAGAAGCTTCATTCATAAGCAAAGAGACTTTTTCATTTCTTAACCTCTGAAGTTCCTCAGAATTAGCATCACATGAAGAACAAGGAATAGTTGAACTACTAGCAGTTTTAGAAAGATTATCTTTTAGACTACTACACTCATCTTCAGAATTAGCAAGTTCCTCTTGTGTTTTCAAATTCGCAGTGTACATTTCCCTTATGAGAGCAATCAAAGATTTTTTTATCATAATTCACAAGAGATTTCAAAAAGGTTTCGGGGTCTACCTCGAGTTCCTCAGAAGAGTCGTTGATGGCCATTGCACACATCTTTCCACTCCAGGCTTCAGGATCTTCACCATCTGAGACATCTTCATTTCCCCACACAGCAACGAAGGCTTTCTTCTCATCGTTCCCAGAAGGTTTGCTTGGTTTCTTTGGCTTTGGGCATGAACTAGAGTAGTGACCCTTTTCGTTGCAGTTGTAGCATGTGATGTCCTTGATGTCACGAGTCTCACCGTTTCCATCTCTACTGTTTCTTCCTTTGTTGTAGAGGGAATGCATGACTTTGGTTAGCATCACCACCTCAGGATCATCAGAGCCATCATTGTCATCGAGGTCTTTCTCAATTCTGTCGACAGCCTTTCCAACCATCGAAGCAATTCCCGTTTCTTTGGAATCCTTGTTTCTTGCAGCCTTCTCTTCGTTATCATACTTTTGGATCTTGCTGAACACCTCATGGAACGTCAGTTTGACGGTGTTGGGATTCTCCTTCAGGATGTCTTTAGTCATTGCATGACGATGAGGAAGCCCATCAATGATTATGAGGATTTTCTCGTTAGGGAGGATTTCCTTATCGGTGACGGAGTGAGCAGTAAGATTTGCTGTGATCTTCTCAAATCTTGCTTGGTAGGAACTCACATCTTCCTTGTCATCCATTTTGAAGTTGTAGAAATCTTTCTTAGCAGTGAAACGATCAACTTCACACAGATCCTTGCTTCCCATGTACATTTGTTCCAAGGCAAGCCATTTAGCATTGGCCGACTCACAAGATTGGAGTTTTTGCACATCTTGCTGATTGAGAGCGTTGTTGATGAGCATGGCTGCTTTGCAATTTTTCTCCATAATTTGGAGATCGTCTTGATCCCATTTCTTCAGTTTCTTTTTCTTCTCCAGATCGACAATGTCAATATCACCAAGGGAAATCACCAACCATCATTGATAATCGTTACTTTGCACCCACTTGATGAAAAGCGTCTTCCAATGTTGATATTGGCCAGCGAGCAAGAGAGGGGGCCTTGAGGAGTTCAAACCGACTTCGACAGTACTAGGAGCCATTGTTACCTGAAAAATCTGTAAGTAACACACAATCTAGAGCAAACCTGCTCTGATACTAATTGTTGAATCGAGTGTGTTAGATCAAGGAACGGGAAGTTCGTTCCTTGGGCAGCGGAAAATAACAACAGACTTATGAAGTAACGAGCTCAGTTCCTTAGAGAGGAAAACTTAATCAACCAACTAGTTGACTAAGAAAAACCTCTACCTCTAGGTTTCCCTAGTAGGATTTCGAATGTCTACTTGTGTTATTAATCCTGGAATTACAAACAAGCAAGTCTTATCTCAATCTAGTTTACTCCTAGATATCTAGACTTCTTAATGTAACATTCCTAATAACATCCTAGACAAACAAAACCCTAACAAGTACTCAACTCACCAAAGTTTCGTCCCTTGTAAGTGTTCTTCTTCTTCCTTCTATTACTCTTCTCTTGTTTCGAATGCTCTTCTCTTATTCCGAATGCTCTTCTCTTATTCTGAATGATCTGCTCAATGAATATGCTCTGTGTTCCATCTGAAATGAAGTTCGCAGCTCTCTAACTTATAGTCTAGATAATCTCACTGATTTACCCTAATTTTACTCAAGGAAAATAAGATAAAATTATCCTATACAATATTTTCTAAAATATTCTAACCACAATATCTCTTCACCGAGATCTTCCTTGAGGCCCAAGTTGCAACTTCCAAATCTGCTTTCCATAACAGAGATTCGACGGCGCTTTAGGGTTTCAGCGCGCGTCCTCCGTTCCTTGCGCTGTTCCCCTTCTCTGTTCTGTTCAGTATGCGTCCTCCGTTCCTTGTGCTGTTCCCCTTCTCTGTTCTGTTCAATATCATGCGTCTCTTCTCTTCTTTCGTTCCAGCGTGTTGATTTCCTCATTGTTGGCTTCTCTGTTCCTTTGCTTCTCTGTTTTGACTCTTCACTGGTTTTCATCGTTCCTTTGACTTAATCGTTCCCTGAAACTCATAGTCACACTAAAAACCATCAAAAGCATTTGAGTTTATCATCATCAAAACTAGAGGGAACATCATCGTTCCAACAGTAAGTAAGGGTCGAATCCCACAGAGAATCAAGTTATATTTCTTGTTTGCAAAATCATTCACAAATTGATAACAAAGATAAATGGGGGGGTTTTGTATGAAACTAACTAAGAAAACGATAAACAAAACATAGAAAGCTTGGCTAGACAAATATCCACCTTTAGTTTGATTGATCAACCAAACTAAAGGTGGATATTTGTCTAGCCAAGCTTTCTATGTTTCGTTTATCGATTTCTTAGTTAGATTCAATCAAAACTCCCCCCTTTGTCTTTGTTATCAATTGGTGAATGATTTTGCAAACAAGAAATATAACTTGATTCTCTGTGGGATTCGACCCTTACTTACCATACTACATTAGTTAGGTTTGTTTAGGATTATTTTGTTTAGGTGTCACGACAACGCCTATCAGCTGGCAAACTCTATGAAGTCATAACCTTCAGGTTGACCAGTCTGTTTATCCCAAATTAACTTCACAGAAATGACCTATAATGAACACATTACTTAAATAGTTGTACGAGCCACGTTTTATTGTTTCATCGAGAAGAAAGCCAAACCCTTCCTTAGCAAAAAAGCAAGAAAATGAGCCTATCATTACATGAGAGCTACCAATTTGAAAAAATTAAGAATATGAACCTAGTTTTTGAAACAACAGATACTGATTCACATATGAATTACATGGACGACAGAACTAAACACTAACAACATCAAATAACAGAATCCACCATCCCAACACAGAATCAAGAGAAGACCATTGTGACAAAGAACACCAACCATAGACCATATAAAACCAAGGGCATACCTCGCCTGCTGAAGCGAAGCAACCCCAGAGAAAGGTCTCATCCATCCAGAACTGCAAATCGCCGATCCACAACGACCGAACCTCATCTTGGTTTGTCACCGGAAATGCCATTGCGTTATTTTGAAGAGCATCTGAAAAAGGAAGAGCTAGGACAACAACTTGGAGGGTGTTTGAATTGTGATAGTTAAACCCTAGATTTTGGGGAGAAAATGAATAGGGAAAATTGAAGAAGAACGTTATAGGAGATGGTGACTGTGAGGGACACTAGATAAAACTCCATAGGAAAAGGTGAGGGGGACGAACAAGAACACCATCGGAGACGGTAAATGTGAGGGAGACGAAAAATCGTCATTAGAGATCTGCGTAGAGTTGCACAGAGAAAGGAGCAGGAAGTGAGAGGATTTTAAATGGTAGAGGTATAATCGTCTTTCTGTCCTATTTTTTCCTAAAATTTCAAAATTGCCACCGTGTTGCTTCTATCTAACACGCATGCTTTTTTCCTTTCCCTTTATAGTTGCTCCATCTGAATCGTGAATTATCTCCATCCTTCAGTGGAGATTAATGCTCATGGTTTATCTTAAGATGTAAGGGCACCAGAACGGGACTCTATTAATATAATTGTTAATATATGAAATTATCACTTTAGTATATTTTGGATTTTAGAAATTGTTTAAAATTTGGGATAAATAAATAAGGCATGAAATAAAAAAGAAGACTAATTCATCTTTAAAAGTTAGCATTCAATGACCTAGAAAGCTAACTTTTAAATATATATATATAGATTGTTGCTTTTCATTCTTAGTAGAAATATAAATTGAACTTTGTTGAAAATTTAACGTGAAGATATAAGAGTTATACAATGATATAAAATTAAGGACTTTTTAATTGATTAATATGTAGTAGTTGTATATAATTGTCAATCAAAAACTTTGTGTATTATATAGAAGATTATAGATTATTAATATAATTGTTAATATACGAAATTATCACTTTAGTATATTTTGGATTTTAGAAATTGTTTAAATTTTGTGATAAATAAATAAGGTATGAAATAAAAAAGAAAACTAATTCATCTTTTAAAGTTAGCATTCAATGACATAGAAAGATAACTTTTAAATATATATAGATGATTGTTTTTCAAGCTTAGTAGAAATATAAATTGATACAAGAGTTATACAACGGTATGAAAAACAAAAAAATACTTAAAAGATCACATTCTTAGACAACACAAAAGCACAACCGATAATATTGTTGCCTTAATTACATAATTGTTTCATAAACAACACAACACCATCACAGTCAACCAACTTGTTTGCCTACACAAACACTGATTATTTCCTTGCTAATTTGAATTTAAAATAATTGTTCACATCTAAGTTAGGAAGCCTTTTCTCAAAAAAGTTAGGAGCCTTGAAGTTCATCCAAAATACAATCACAACCAACTGACAACAGTTGCAATACTTTCACAAACGGGTTGTTCACAATGAAGTTCCCTTGTCCTTCAAACGATTGCTTGAACTCCTGGTGACAAATGACCGTTGTATCTTGTGGTAATCACATTCTTCTTTGGTGGGCGAACAAGGTATAACTTCCTTGATGACTTTAACCTCCTATTAGCGACCCTGTCTGCACTTGACTTTGAGTCTGGTCTATAGATTGCACTTGACCTCAAAATTGGTCCATAGAAGCACTAAACTGAAATGAATCTTGCATCTGCATCGTTACAAAATAAACATTATAAACCAGGCTGAACATGTACTTGTGTGGATAGGTGTGCAATTGAAAATAGTCAAACTTAGGGAGGTCACATAGTGTGCACCTGTGTGGATACTTGTGCAATTGAACCATGCCTTGGTATCTGTATAACTTTTTCCTTTGGTGGCCTTCCTCCTTCACTTTTCTGCCTTGGAGGGTCAGGTTATTTGGGAGGACTTTTGCATTTGTTCTTGTAGTGGCTCTCCTATCCACAGTGAGTACACTTATTCTTTCCATGCCTTAATCTAGTTGGCTTCCTTGTGTCCTTCCTCATCTCTCCTAATTCCCTTTTCCTGGACTTTCTTGGCCTTCCAGGGTGAACTATAAACTCTAGTGTCAATGATTTGGCTTGAGGTGTTTTCTCCCATTGGTCATCACCAGACATTGGATGCACAGTTTGACTATAAGCCTTCATGAAGGTCTTCTTTGTGTTATATGAGTCCACAAAATGCTCAACCCTCATTTTTCTCTTCAGAATCAACAAACATCATGAGAACAATGGATGATAGTCAAGTCCCATTTGTTACACCCATAACTCTTTTCTTCTAAATCCACCACAAAAGTTTTGCTTCTGTAGTCAACCTTATATCCGTTATCTTCACCATAACAGCTACACCTCCTCAGCCCCTCAGCCTTTGCAAGTTCTACCTTTTCACCACCTCATGAGATAAAATACCACTATGCTCCCTCATCATTTTTCTTTTACACACAAACATGTTCATTAACTTCCTCGTAATCCATTCACACATAGCTAGAATAGGCATTTCCCTAGCTTCTAGTATGCAACCATTGAAGGACTCACAAGCATTGTTTAATAACATGTCAGACTTATAGTGATAGTTGAATGCATGTAAGGACCATGTCTCTGGATTTGCATCCATTAAATAGTTGTAAGCCCCTTCATCAATTCCCTTTATTCTTTCTATGCACACATCAAAGTTTGGTTTTATAGTATCCTTTATAGCTGCCCAAACACGGTCCTTGAATGTCTTCCCTGGCCACTTTATTTTGAAATTGTTGCATAAGTGTCTCACATATACTCCTGTATCAGCTTGGGGAACCACTTGGCTTAGGGCCTCCAATAATCCCTACAATAAAAAAAAAACTAAAATACCCAAACATAAATTGAGAAAGTATGTTATTTATACCTTCTGTCTATCTGACATTAAGGTGAGATGTTGGGATCCAATATCTTGCACTAAATTCTTCAAAAATCAGCACCAAGTTTCCTTTCTCTCAGCCTCAACAACTGCATAAGCAATTGGGAAGATGTTTTCATTACCATCCTTTCTCGTTGTTGTCAAAACTTGTCATGTGTATGCTCCTTTAAGGTGACAACCATCCAAACCAACAATGGGCCTACACCCCAATAGAAAGCCATGCTTGCAAGCAGATAAACGAACATAAATTCTCTAAAATTGTGGCCTCTCTGGATCTTGTGGTAATACTTTCACAAACACTGAACTACCTCTATTCCACTTCATAATAGTAGCAGCATAGTCCCACACTTTGGCATATTGTTCTGGTGCATGCCTTTGTGTCATCAAAACTGCATTTAGCCTTGCTCTCCAAGCCTAATGGTATGAAATTTTCACACCGTGTTCTCTCCTTGTAGTACTCGTAAATGTCTTGATTCTCCACTGAGCATTATCTCTATAATGCTCTAAATACTTTTCAACAAGCCATTCTACAGTCACATTGGAATTAATATCTTGCCACCCACACTCATGTTCAGGGACCCAAGATTTCAATTGAAAATTCCATCAGAACCCATTTTCCTACCACAAGCTTTAAACTTGCATGAGGATTTCTTACAAACACAAATTTTCCTAGCATGCTTCATATATTGGACAATCACACTTGTTCTTACATTATGCAGATACCTTGTTCTTATCACTATGCAAGTAATAATAATCAAATCCATTTCGTAAAGAAAAATGGCTTAAAGCTTTCCTAAAAACATCATTTTAAGCAAATCTCATACCAACCTTCAATACAATAGGGTTGTTGAAATCAACCAAAGGGTTGAATTTTGGATACCTAACATGACCTTCACATTTAGAGCGACTGTAGCTCAAGAAGTCATTAGATCCAATAACTTTTTGGAACACATCTTCTATAACACCCCCAAATCTAAACCCACTTGGAAAGGTATTACCGCTAGTGACCTCGATATTCCTCACCGAAGTCACCCCAGGCTTATACCGATTTAAATACAATACGCGGAACACATATGATACAAAGTCATAACATTTATATAAACATGAGTCCCGGGATTACAACCCAATCCCGAATAGGACAAAACACAAAGTTTAAACAAAGAACAGCGAAAGTCTTAAACAGAATACATCGGAAGTCTTATAAAATATATTACAATCCAAAGTCTTGACCACACTGGTCATTTCCCAAAGATCTCAACCTGATTAAAAGAAATTATTAAAAACATTCAAAAACATCTAAAAACCACCGTCGTCTTCATTGTCAGTCTAGTCTTCTCATTTCCGCACATTATCTGATGTGCCGAATCGAACGGATGACACCAGCCCACATGCGGAGAATAATGTTCGTGGGTTAGTCTAATGAATAGACTAGCAAGGGTACAAAGCAGAAGGTTCGAAGTAGTTGCGTTAGGTTAGACTCATCGTTCTCGAATAATAACCGACAACGATAGTCAACCTTCACACTTCTACAGAATAACAACAAGAGGCATGCACAATAGAAGACTCCAACTGAAGTGAGTCTTAATGAAATATGACAAATCTGGAATGTTTAAAGAATCAGACAACAGTGATTGAAAAACTGACTTAGATGTTTCGGTTCACGACCAACCTCACCGTTTACAACGAATCCAGATTGGAAAGAGAACGTACTCTGATAAAAAGTCGAGACGAGCTTTCCTAGCTGCACTATTTACTTAGCTACACTACTCGCCAAAGGTTTATTAATTATGTGCGAACCTACGGCACTTATCTTATTATATTCCAAAACGAGCATCTCATTACAAGCTTTTAAATGTATATTATCCCACTGGAAGCAATACATCTTGGTATGTGTTTCGTCTAGAGTGATGCACACCGAAGGGATGAAATCCCGAGTTGTGACACCTAAAAGTGCACCTTCCCTACACCCGAGTATAGAGGTAGGGTCATGACCTTCAAATGGTATTAGGTGGGGACGAGCCACCCCTCTACCTGATTATAAAGAAACGACTGGACAGAGTCCAAGTAACGTTCCTAACTACTTGTGCTAACTAAACAGTTCCAGCACAATAACAGTTTAGGATAAATCCACATAAATGCCCTCAAGGCGATCATAAATATATATTCATAATAGCGTTGTTCTAACAGATATACAACCTATTATAATATCATATTTTAGTTTTCCAAAACAGTTTACAAAACCATTTCCAGACAAACACAGTAATCATTCCAAATTAATTACTCAGATAAACTACTGATAATTAATGTAAATATGGAACGATGAGAAAGAGCGAACCGCCACTTGCCTTAGTCCGCAGAACTGGAACAAAGCTAGAGACAACGAGTTTCCGGGCTCGACACAGGGACAGCTCTGACTGCACAGATTCCTTCGAATCGACCCATAAAGAAACCCTAAGTTAGATTCGACATAAACTAGTACCAATCTAAAGCATAACGAAAGAAATCGAAAGGAACGACGCCCGAAAGACGACCACCCAGGGCCGTGGCCAAAAGAGGCCAACAACCCTCTAGCGGCGATCGCCGCTGTTCTTGGCGGCGGGCGCCGCTGTTCATCACGGCGGTCGCCGCCAGCCTTACGGCGGGCGCCATGAAGAATACTAGAAAGAAAACGACGAGAACAAAACTTACCAAATGGCAAGCGATTCGACCCTCGTTTGCCTTGCTTTGGATTCTAGGCTTCACCTGGCTTCCAAAGCTTCACAATGCCACTGGAAACAACACCAAACAAGGCTTCGGCGACCACTTCCAAAATCCGGTGAGGCACACAACTCCGGCGAGGGCAATTTTGGGGCGATTTGAGCTTGAATCTGTGCTAAATCCGACCCCAAAAGCTCTCAATTTATAGCCAAAATCCAAGGAACATCATGATGGCTAAAGAGGAGACGTGGAGGGCTATTTTCGGCGTCGTCACACGTCTCCGGCGAGAACAGGGCTAGCCCCCTGCTAGCTTGCGGCGGGCGCCACGTCGCTCCACATGTCGATGCTTTGAAGGAACAACGGCGGCGGGCTAATGGCAGCGGTCGCCGCACTGTGCGGAGGTTGCCGCTTCCTAGACCCCTTGCCCAGCTAGTTGACGAGAGGACATCTCCTCGAGCCTGCTGACGGCGGTCGCCGCCGTACCCACGGCGGGCGCCGCCAGGTGAGCCTCGTCCAATTGGTTTCTGGATAAATTTGGCTTAACCCGGGATAAAAATAATCGTACACGAATGAGTATTAAGATCCAAAGTACGTCGTCTGTATTTTATTTCACTGAGAAAAAATATTACAGAGATTGAGCACATTACAGAATGTCTTAAACTCTCTGAAATAAATCCGACGTACAAAACGGGCGTTTGGGGTAAAATCCCAAAAATTCCAAAATAACCTTACAGAATTACGGGGTATCACATCACCTCCCCCTTAAAAGAAGTTTCGACCCCGAAACTTAGGTTGAAAATAACACGGGAAAACGCCTAAGCTTATCTGCCTCGGTTTCCCATGTTTCCCAAGTAACTTCTTCTGTCCATGACTTGGACCACATAATCCGTACCAACGGTACGATCTTGTTGTGTAGTTGCTTCTCACGGCGCTCCAGAATGCGCACTGGCATCTCCTCATAAGTACCATTTGCCTGAATCTCGATATCCTCATAGCTCAGCACACGAGACTCATCTGTCACGTATTTCCTGAGCAAGGATACGTGGAACACATTATGCACTGGGTGTGTTGATGGCGGTAGTGCCAAACGGTACGCTAGAGTTCCTACTCTATCCAGAATCTCGAATGGTCTCACGTAGCGAGGGTTAAGCTTCCCACGCTTACCGAACCTGAAAACTCCTTTTGAGGGCGATACCTTGACAAATACCTTGTCACCGACCTCGAACTCGACATTTCTACGCTTCCGATCCGCGTAAGACTTCTGTCGACTCTGAGCGGTCAACATCCTCTGTATGATCAAAGCAATGTCTGAAGCTGTCCTTTTGATCAACTCTGGTCCAAGCAGAATCTTGTCGGCATTATCATCCCAACAAATCAGAGATCTGCATCTGCGACCATACAAAGCTTCAAACGGAGCCATCCTGTCAGCTATTATTGTACGTGAACTCAATCAGACTCAGGCTGTCTTCCCAGCTAGTCGGACGATCAAGTACACAAGCTCTTAGCATATCCTCCAGGGTCTGGATGGTCCTTTCAGACTGTCCATCCGTCTGAGGATGAAACGTTGTACTGAATCTCAATTCAGTTCCCATGGCCTTGTGAAGTTCTCGCCAAAATCTTGACATGAATCGGCCATCTCGATCCGATACAATGGTTTTAGGAATGCCATGTAAACGGATAATCTCCTGGTGGTAGACTTCTGCTAACTTCTGGGTTTCCCATGTGGTCTTGATGGCTATGAAATGAGCACTCTTCGTAATCCTGTCCACAATTACCCATATAGCATCTTTCTGACTTCGAGTCTTTGGTAGCCCATTGACGAAGTCCATGGCGATGTCCTCCCATTTCCATTCTGGCATTGGGAGAGGTAGCAACTCACCACCTGGTCTGTGGTGTTCAATCTTGACCTTCTGGTAAGTCAAGCATCTTGCCACAAAGTCTGCTACATCCCACTTCATGTTTGGCCACCAAAACTTCTTTCGAAGATCCTTGTACATCTTGCTAGAGCCAGGATGTACAGAATAAGCTAAAGAATGAGCTTCTCTTATCACCAACTGACGAAGGCCTTATGTGTCAGGCACACAGATTCGATCTTGAAACCAAAGTGATCCATCATCCTGAATCACAAATCTGGGAGCTTTCCCATCCATCACTTCACTACTTAACTTTACCAAGATTATGTCATCGACTTGCTTTTCTTTGATTTGATCCAGTAGCGTAGCCTGAATTTCCAGCATACTCAGGAATCCTCTATGCTGATCATACAGAACTTCAACTTCGCATGACTCTTGGTTCAACTTGGTTTGAGCAGTAAGTAAAGCAACTACTGTCTCGTGTGTTGTCTTCCGGCTCAGTGCATCGGCTACCACATTAGCCTTGCCCGGATGGTATAACAACTCGATGTCGTAGTCCTTGAGCAACTCTAGCCAACGGTGTTGTCTCATATTCAGCTCCTTCTGAGTAAATATATATTTGAGACTCTTGTGATCAGTGAAGACTTGGCATCTTATACCATAGAGATAATGCCTCCAAATCTTCAATGCAAAAACTACCGCTGCTAACTCAAGATCATGTGTCGGATAGTTTTCTTCATAAGTCTTGAGTTGTCTACATGCATACGCAATGACTATGCCTCTCTGCATCAATAGTTCAATACACAACCCAAAGATGCGGCAAAATGAACAATGAACAAAGATGCGGCAGAATACGTCAAAAAGTGCGTCGCTTGTCAACGACACGCACCCATCCCTCACCAGCCATCCGAACCGCTCCATCCGACCTTGGCACCATGGCCCTTCATGCGATGGGGGATGGATATAGTCGGGAAATTGCCTCTTGCGTTGGGACAACGTGTTTTCTTCTTGGCCATGACTGATTACTTCTCCAAATGGATAGAAGCCGAAACATACCGTGAGGTAAAAGAAAAACATATCGTCTCGTTTATAAAACGTAACATATTATGCAGGTTTGGCATCCCATCAGAGATCGTATGCGACAATGGCTCCCAATTCATCGGTAAACAGACGCGATCCTTCTGCAAGCAATGGAACATCTCACTAATCACATCTACACCAAGATATCCCCAGTCGAACGGACAAGCGGAGTCAAGCAATAAGATCATCATCAATAACCTGAAGAAATGCCTCACTGGGGCAAAAGGAAAATGGGCCGACGAGCTTCCTTTGATCTTATGGTCCGACAGGACAACGCCCAAAAATGCCACAGGACAAAGTCCCTTCTCACTCGTATACGGATCTAAAGCAGTCATTCCCGCAGAAATAATCGTTCCGACGGCTCGATACGGACTCCAAACACCGGAACAGAACGACATCGAGCTGTCCCACAATCTCGACACCGTCGACGAAATAAGGGAAAAAGCTCGGATCCGAATGGTCCGATACCAACAACAAGTCGCTCGGAGTTATAATAAGAATGTTAGAATCAAGGTCTTCAAGGTAGGCAATTGGGTCTTAAGGAAAACGTTTCAAAACACCAAAGATCCAGCCGACGGGAAACTTGCACCCCAGTGGGAAGGACCCTACCTTGTCAAAGAAATAGTTGGGCAAGGAGCCTATCGATTAGAGACGAAAGATGGAGAGCCCATCCCCCGAAGCTGGAACGCGACTCATCTAAAGTTGTACCACTTCTAAACCCTCGCTCACATATCTTCTTATATATCTGCACGTCGTTTTATCTACATAATGGTTACTGACTTGAGCATCGGAGGGCCGTTGGGTTTCCCCCCAACGGTCGTTTCAAGGCTTATCTTCTTTTTACATGACATGTTTCGAAAACAGAAAAACAAGAGGCCTCAAGACAAGATCTACAAAGGGTACCCACAACAACTACAAAAGCGCATACACAAACACAAATACGATCGATCTACACACAGGGAGACGAACAACAAAAGGCACTTCGGCACACCGCCCGCCTTATTACAAAATAAGGTATACAACGCCTTACACACATTATGCAAAATACATTTGCTTACCTCCTTAAAAATACATTTGTCATGACTAACATTTCACACGACATACAGGCCTCCCCCCTAAAAGATGTGATCACACAAACAGGACCGCGACATGATTGCTGCAGCGACGAACCACCTGCAAAAACAAAGTGCACAATAAAAACAAAACAAGGTACGGAACATAAAAACTTCCTACGATTAACACGCGACCCGCGATGGAAGACGGGTCGCCAAAAGAGTTACGCTGTCTATCCCATCTCCACGATGGGGCACATACTATCATACACACAAGAGTCTTAAAAAACAAGTCCAAATGTTCACGTAAACAATCACTTCTACATGCTCTAAGATTCGCCAGACTTCTCCGCAGGAACGATCTCTATGCCAGAATTTGCTTCTTGGTCGGCTTGAGGCGTACCCTTGACGGCCTCGACACCACCTCGATCAGCCTCCTCCTTGTCATCCTCAACACCCAAACCTGCCAATTTGAAGAGCTCGACCCCCAGATTGCCATCAGGATACATCATTTCCATGTCAGCCTTCGCGTCGTCAACCTTCCAGTCGACATGAGAGCCATCAGCAAACTCCTCCATCATTTTGATGCGAGACTTCAAGCAGTAATACGCCCCGACATCTGCAGCAACGCGGCCGTCGTCCTCACGAAACCTCTCGATCTTAGCTCGAATCTCCGCCTTCACTCCTTCGAGACGAGCGTCACAGTCTCGTTTAACAGAGGACAATTCGCGGTCTAGAGACTTCGCACGATCTTCAGCCACCTTCAGTTGCTCCTCCAGGCGAGCCACCTTTCTGTCATTTTGATCACTCAATTCTTGGATGGTTGTAGACGCTACGAGTGAATACTGAAAGATCCGCAGAAAAAATACGCGGTAGCAATGTAAGAAAGAAAACAGAGAAATAAGACATGCTTGAACGAAAAGTGTTTTTCAAACCTTCCAAGCCCCCACTATAGCCTCGTTCATACAATCAATGGGATGGAGGTCGCCGATCTCTTTCCTGGCCTCAGCATCACCAAAACCAAGCAGATCTTCAACCGATCTCTCCTTTAACATACCAGCAGAAAAATCTGGAGCAGGTATCGCCTTCCTCTTGGTGCCCGACACCTTTGACGGTGGAGAGTCTAGAGAGATAATTCCAATAGAAGTCCCGACCTTGTTTGGACCTCTAGCAGACGAAGACGCCTTAATCGCTGATCGCCTTTGATCCAAAAGGCTCTTCCCAGATAAGCGGGTACTAGATCTTCCACCCCTAGACGCTGATAACATAACACAACACCATAAGCACAAGAAAACCATGAAAACCAGCCAGATGCATACCTGGAGGAACGAAAATGTGCCTTTCGCCACTGAAACTGCTGGAGTTGACATGTCTTTAATTTCTAAGAGGAGAAGGTTGGAATTCTTAAACGATCTCTCGTTTTCAGGAAGCGCTAGCAAAGAAGCAGTCTCTTCTTCAAAACCGGTAGGATCGCCAGGTTCAAGGGCTGCAAAGAAGAACAGGTAAGAAGAGATTTAGAAGGCGATCAAGGCAAAGAAACAGGAAAAACACGATACCTGAGATCCTCCAGTCGGATAAAAGAAAAGAACAATCGGAATCACTTTCGAGGCTTTTACGCTCAACAAAAAAGAATCGAGATCTCCACCCTCGATCGTTGACATCTAGATTCAATGCAAGAGGACTCTTTTCCTTACGGAGACGCAACTGAAACCTACAGGAACCTCGAGTACTCAAGTAATAAGATCTCCACAAGGCGTCAAAGTCGAAATCTATGTTTTTCGCTACAGAAACAGAATCGATCGCTTGAAGTAACCGCCATGTATGAGGCATAACTTGGCAAGGAGCCAACTTTAACACAGCTAGAAAGTTCTGGACCAAACGAGAGAAAGGAAAGACATGGCCGATTCTGAAAGGGTACTCAAAGAAGCAGACCCACCCTTCTTTGAACCAGTCCGCTCGTTCGTCCGGAGATGGAAGGCGTGCAACAGTACCCACGGGAAAATCTCCTATTTCTAAAATCATATTGAGTTTGGATTGAATTAAGGTTCCTGGTACAGAATCATTGGCGCTAAGGAGTCCTAAGGAACGAAAGGGAACGCTCTCCTCATCTAGGCTTCTAATAAGGGCTCAAGTTCTCTTCAACTTGGGAGACGCCATGGGAGAAGCGAAAGGAAGAAAACGGTAAGAATTTGAAAAAGAGAGAGAAGTTACCTTGACAAGATGTGAAACCTGCAGAAAATTGAAGCCTTTGAGGGTTAATAAAGGCAGTAAAATCGAGTGCTCTGCGGTTGAAACGTCTAACCCATTCATCTGTCGCCACGCCACTTCAGAAGAATCGAGACTATGGAAGATCAAATTGGTCCGGAAACCGTTCTCTGGCCCAATTGGATCTTGGGGCAATTGTTGGGCCTGGAAAATCAGTAAAAGCCCAGTCGTGCCAAGCCTGCCATCGTGACTAGCAAGAAGATCGAATCAGTTTGTTGGAGCGACGCGCATACAAAACGCACTCGGCTGGGATCTCGGGAAGAATCCAACTGACCTCCCACGAAATCCGATGGTGGCGGATTAGGTTCCAACGTTATCATTTTGCATTTGTATATATGTATAAAGAAGAAGAGATTATGTATACAGATATTCGGAATCAATACAAACTACTATTATTTTCTCTCAATTATTGCTCTCAGATTTGATTCTCGTGATCAGACGTGTTCCACATTCGTTTAAGCGACCGACATCTGAAATCTCACTCGATAGACCATCAATTCGAGGGAGATAAGCTCTTCGATCATTCATTTGATTTCAATTCCAACTGTTCTATTAACTTGATTTGGATTTATTAGATATATCCGTCTAACAAATTGTCTAGTTGCCCTCTCAAAGGCGATTGAGATCGGTAAGGTCTTTTCGCCCCAAAACAACAACCAACGAATATTACCACTAAAATGGTCAACATTGGGGACCCATTTCATGACAAAACCCTCCACGTTGCGGTTCACATGGACCCTACATAACAGATGCTTCATGTTGGGAAAGACTATATCGACGACTTTCATCAGACCGAGCTCTCGATCTGACATGATCGCCGCCGGTTCCCGTCCTCCAAGAATGATCTTTAGGCGGTCCAACGCCCATGTGTAGTGCTCCGTCGTCTCATCATACATGAATACGATCGCAATACAAAATGTACGATTGGTGCAAGTGAATCCAACAAACTCCAACAAAGGCATACCGTACCTGTACATGTATGAATTATAAGAAATAAGGTATGCAATTACATATTCAATAAGGTATGTGTTTTGGGGCGAATAGACCTTACTGATTTAAATCGCCTTTGAGAGGGCAACTAGACAATTGTTAGACAGTTGTATCTAATAAATCCAAATCGAATCAACAAGATAGACGATTTTGAAATAGACGATTGAATAAAGAGCTTATCTCCCTCGAATCGAAGATCAATCGAGCGAGAATTCAGGAGTCGGTCGCTTGAATGAGTTCAATATACTTCCGATTACGTGAACAGAACTCGAGAATAAGATCGTAAGAGAAGACAATAGCAGTGAGTTGTATTGATTCAGAACGTGTATTTACAGGTTTCTCATCACCATACACTTATACAACCAAAATAATAACGTTAGAAACAAATCCGTTACAATCGGATATAGTGGAGAGTCGGTTGGACTGTTTCCGAGATTCTCGCCAGGTGCATCCGTCTGTTTAGCCCACTCTGCGTCGCTTCTTCGAACAGACCCGATTGCCTTAGCCATTCGTAATCATGGGCTCGATGCTTTTGGGCTTTACCACTTTTCCAGGCCCAACAATTGCCCCAAGATCAAATTGGGCCAAGAAACGGTTTTTGGATCGATTTGATCTTCTGCAGGAGAATCCACGATTTCGATCCTTCTGAGGCGATGTGGCGACAGATGATTGGATCAGACATTTTACCTACAGATCCACTTGATTCACCGCCTTAAATAACTCTCAATTGCCCCAATCTTCTGCAAATCTCGTGTCTCATCAAGGTAACTTCTCTTCTTTTTTGAATTTTTACCGTTTCTCCTCTTTTTCTCTTCCATGGCGTCTTCTAGATCGAAGAAGACTCATGCCCTTATCAGGGATGTGGATGAAGAAGATGCCCCCTTTTCTTCTTTAAACCTCCTTAGCCCTAGCGATTCCGTACGAGGAACTTTGGTTCAGTCCGAACTCGATAGGATTCTAGAAATTGGGGATTTTCCAGAGGAGACGATTGCACGTCTCCTATCTCCATGCGAACGAGCGGACTAGTATAAGGAAGGATGGGTGTGCTTCTTCGAATACCCCTTCAAGATTGGCCACACTTGCCCCTTCTCTCGCCTGGTTCAAAACTTCTTATCTGTGCTAAAGTTGGCGCCTTGCCAAGTTATGCCTCATACTTGGCGGTTGCTTCAAGTGATCGACCTTCTTTCCGCTGCGAAAAACATATACTTTGATTTCGATGCCTTGTGGCAGTCCTATTACCTGAGTACTCGAGGCTCCTCTAGGTTTCAATTGCGTCTTCATAAGGACAAGAGTCCGATTGCTTTGAACCTTGACGTCAATGATCGGGGTGGAGGTCTCGGTTTTTCTTTGTTGAGCGTAGGAGTCTTGAGAGTAGTTTCGATTGTTCCTTCCTTTTATCCGGTTGGAGGACTTCAGGTACTGTATTTTTCTTTCTTCTTCGTTTAGTTGATCGCTTTCTAAACATTCGCTTACCTGTCTTCCTTTGCAGACCCTGAATCTGGTGAACCCAACGGCTTCGAGGAAATAACTGCTACTCTTCTGGCATTCCCGGAGGTTGAGAGGTCGTTTAAGAACACAAACTTCCTACTTTCAGAGGCTAAGGAGATGTCGACTCCTACTACGTCGGCGACCAAAGGCACATGCTCGTTCCTTCAGGTATGTGTTTGGCTGGTTTTTGGAGTATTCTTTTGCTTATGTTGCTGTGTCATGTTGTCAGTGCCTAAAGGCGGGAGATCCAGTGCTCGTTTATCTGGGAAGAGTCTCTTGGAGCAAAGGCTGTCGGCGGCTAAGGCGTCTTCTTCCGCTAGAGGCCCGAGCAAGGTCATCCCTTCTATTGGAGTTATTAGTCTAGATTCGCCAGCGTCGAAGGTATCTGGCGTTAAGAGGAAGGCAAAAATTGCTCTGAGCCCTTCTTCTGGGGTTTTGAAGGAAGGATCGGTCGAAGATTTGCTCAGTTTTGGAGACACCGATGCCAAGAAAGAGATTGGTGATCTTCACCCTATAGATTGCATGAATGAAGCCGTCGTTGGTGCCTGGAAGGTTCATGGAAAAACTTTTTCTTTTATTCATGTATGTTTTGTTTTTCTGCCTCCTTTTTTACATTGCTGTCATACATGGTTTCTTTGTAGATCTTCCAATATTCACTCGTGGCGTCTACAACTGTTCAAGAATTGAGCGATAGGGCCGACAGAAAAATGGCTCGCTTGGAGGAGCAGTTGAAGATGGCCGAAGATCGCGTGAAGGCTTTGGATCGTGAACTGTCTTCAGTCAAACGAGATTTTGAGGCCCGCCTGGAGGGAGTGAAGGCAGAGATGCAGGCCAAGGCCGAGAAACTTCGTGAGGATAACGCCCGCACTGCTGGAGATGTCGGGGCATATTACTGCTTAAAGTCTCACATCGAAATGATGGAGGAATTTGCGGCCGGCTCTCATGATGTGACCTCGTCTACAATGACAGCTGCAGACGAGGAGGAGGCTATGAGTCTTAGGTCCTCAGGTCCCATTACTAGAGCACGAGCCAAAGCTATTCAAGCTGCGACTCAATCACTGGTGACCAGACTCGTAGCAGGTCAGGGACGTCCAACTACAGATGAGGGATCCATTCTGAGTTTAGTGATAGTTGGGACGTCTACACAGTCTGCAGAGATCCCGGAGCTTACAGAGTAGAGATATTGATCGCTATTCGCCTAGTTATCGATATTTCTGATTTATGACATTTATCAGTATTTTTCCCGGATATTATTTATTATTATTTTCAGCATTTTTAGGGAGTTTAGGAGGTCATTTCTATACTTAGAATGACCGAAATTCCTTAGGGTTTTTTTTAGTATTTTATTTGTTTTATTTTTAATCTTTTTGGTTAAGGAAAAGGAAGAGTCTTCCTTTTACTTAACCTAGCTTGTAGCCCCCTTTCTTCTTTACGTTAATTATACAGACTTTATTGTTGAGAGAAACTCCAATTGAGCCTCCATTAACGTCCTCCTTGATTCTCTTGGTTGAGCTTGCTCCCTCGCGTTTCTGCCATTAATTCATTTAGATCTAGGTCGAGCTTGCTCCCTTCGTCTATTCCGCTTCCAAAACCTCCACCTCTTTCCAGCCCTAATCTGGTCGTGCACATCACCTCACCCTACGGCCAACTCCCTCAAATCCTATCGCTTCCGCAATCGCTTCCGCCTCGCCGTCGTCTTGCAATCTCCATCAACGCAGACGCCTATTCAAGGAGTTGTTTCGCCCCACTACGGATTCATCACGATCTCATCCGGGACTTGAGACCTTCTTCATAGCAAGGTCACATCAACTGGCATCAGAGCCTTCGAATCTGTAAGTCGAATCGATTCCTTGCTTATCACAACCTTATTTTCGTGTCAAAAATTCCAAAAAAAATTTTTTCCTGCATTTTTCGTGATAATTCTGACTAATATTATTCAGATCTATATTATTATAGTCGAAAATTTAAAAAAAAAAAAAATTTCTCTTCAAGGCCGAATTATTTTAACCTAAAAAAAACATTGTAGATTTGCATTGAAAACTCGTCTTTGGTGTAAATCTCTCAAAAAATTCGTGTGCTTGCTATTTAGAGTTCTTACCTTGTCCCCTACACACAACAATTGCTCTTTGTGTTGGTAATTTGGTGATTGAATTTTAGATCTAGATTTGCATGCATAGAGGTTGAATTGTTGTACTTGACCTTTTTGCCATTAATCTGCGTCTTCTTTGATCTCCTTCTTTCCAACTTGAATCAATAGAGTGTGTAGTAGTCTAGAATATTTTTTTCAGAATTTTTTGAGTCCGGATCTGCGCAAGAAGGCTTCGTTGAAGAATTTTCGCCGTTGAAGATTAGGGTTCTTGAGTTCTTGTTGCAATTTCTTTAAAAAAAAAAAAAAAAAAAAAAAAAAAAAAGGCTGAGATCTTTCCTTGTAGAAAAAGCCAGATCTGAAGATTGCCAAAAAAAAATTATCAATCAAAAAAAAATTAAGGCAATCACAAATTTGTAATTAGGGCAAGTTCGTAGGGCACCACTTGTCCTCGGCGCCAAGACAAGCCCGGCGTCGGCGCATCCGAAGCCAAGACACTCGCGACTTCGGCGCCCAGCTCGCCGCGTTCCTCGCGCACGCGCCCAGCGACACGCCTTTCTATCCCAGGTGTTCCCTGATCCGGGTTAAAATCCCCCCGCCCAGCTCAACGAAGACGGAGCTCCCAGATCCGGGTTCTTTTCGTGGGTCCGAATTTCAAACCCTATGGAAGACCTTCGGTATTTTTTATTTTTATTTATTTTTAATTTTTCTTTTTGTGTCGATTTCTGCTTTCGCTTTTTACAGTTGTCCTTCTGACTTTGGTGTGAGTTATCCACTTTTGTTAGTTTACAGCTGCTTAGCCGGGACGCCTAGGTTCACGCCGGATTAAATTCTGTGCCTACCGTTATATCCGGGCGACAGCAGTTGAAGTTACTGTAGGGGTATTAGATTGCAGGGATCTGAGTCCTTTTATTTTTATTTTTTTTATTTTTGTGTCGGTTTCTGCATTCGCTTTTTACCGTTATCCGTCTGACTTTAGCGTGAGTTATCCGCTTTTGTTAGTTTGCAGCTGCTTAGCCGGGACGCCTAGGTTCACGCCAGATTAAGTTCTGTGCCTACCGTTATATCCTGGCGACAGCAGTTGAGGTTTCTGTAAGGGTATTAGAGTGCATGAGCTTTTTGTGAGAAAAGCCGAACTTAGGTGGCAACGTGGAGAGATATAGGGTGCGCAAAGCCAAAATAAGGTAATCGTTGCCCTATCGTTATTGATTCATTTTCCATTTCCTCTCTCTCTCACTGTCTTGGCTGTTATAGTCTTGTTGGCATATTAGGCTTATATTGCTGCAATTTATATCTACAATTTGTTTGTTGAGTTATCGCTGCATTTTGTGATTGTTGTGTGATTATCCTTAGCCTTCCCGCCCTCACGGCCATATCAGCCTTGCTTTTAGTTGTGATATCTTGGTAGTTCGACTTCTCTTTCGTCTCTGTTGTTTTGTTTTTGTTTTTTCCTTTGCTCTGTTGGGGTTTCTATTGTCTTTTCAGGATAATGGTGAACTCCAATGACGGACAGGATACGGGTCGGGTCGATCAACTGGCTACTGCCATTGAGCTTTTGGTGGCCAATCAACAACGTTCCGACGCCGCCATTCAGAGCAACGCGGCTGCCATCGCACGTTCCGAAGAACGTTCCGAAGCCAATTTTGCCGCCATGCGTGACCTGCTCAGTAGAGTGATGCCCTCTCCGTCACCGAACAACTGTGATGACCAGAGTACCCTAGCCCAGAAGCAGAAAAAGGGCAAGGGCGTTCTGATATCCGATCCTCTTACGCAGCATCAGCGGAAAGGATCGCAAAAAGAGAGTAGCGCGTCGAAGAAGAAGGTGCGTTCCAAATCAGTCCAGTTGACCATTCCTGAACGCAACTCTCAGGACGAGGATGAGCAGGACGATGATGAGTCGTCTTCAGAGGAGGATGAACAGGTAGATGACAGTGCCGTCAAACGCCAGAGCAGACGCACAGAACTACATGCTTCCACCAGCAAGCACGGGAAACCCTCCGCAGCTCGTCCAAGTCGACAACAGGTAAATTCTGAAACCTTCAATGTCCATTCTTTTGCTGACCATCAGAGTACTGTTTCTCCTGTTGAGTCAGATCCAGATGAAGGGTTCCCAGAATTTGATCTTGAGGATGAGGAAGAAGGGGCCTATGGATTTTCTGCAGGTTATCACCCGCCCCTACAGGACCCACCAGAGCAGCAGATTCATCGTACAGGTTGGGTTCCTCCTCAACAGCAGCCACAGAATCAGGCTGCTTATTACGCTGCACAGGGTTATCCACAGCCATATCAGCAGCAGCATGTTGCCGGTCCTCCACGAGCGCAGCGACGGCAACAACCACCAGTTGGACAGCAGCGGCAGGGGCCTCCACAGCAGAATCTCTATGCCCCGGCTGCAGGCCCACATCGATACACACCCCCATCTACGTATCACCAAGCAATTAAGGTAAAAATCGAACCCTTCCTTGGTACTTATGATCCTTCTACTTTCATAGATTGGTTGCAGAGTACCTGCCATGTTCTTCAACACTATCAATTTGAGGAGCATAAGAAGGTGGAGATCGTCACCTTGCATTTCCAAGGAGCAGCGCGTACCTGGTGGAACCGACTGGTCCAACAGCATGCACGCATGGGGTGGGCACCTGTGACAGAGTGGCAACAGCTAGTAGCGCTCATGACGCGCAAGTACGTGCCGACAACATACCGAGAGGATATGAAGACGGCCATTGCACTTGCTACTCAGGGTCGTGATACGCCACAGGAGTTCTTTGCTCGCTTAGAAGACATGTACTTCAAAGCCGGGGTAAGTGTTACTCCTTCTACTCTACGTACACGTTTTGTCACGGGTTTGTCACAGCCGTACAGGGATCAGGTTGACGTTCTGCCAATCCGAGACCTCAACAACGTAGTACATACTGCGCAGAAGCTCTATCTTCAAGCGCAGCGACGTCGACAGCAGCCTTGGCAGTCTTCGTCTTCTCCCTCACCAAGGTATACCTCGAACCCTGTCAATTCTTATCGCACTAACTCTTCTTCTAGTTTTGTGCCTAGACAGGATCGTACAGGTATTGCGTCTACTACGACGCCGCGGCCGGCGCCCCCTTCTTCTGCGCGCCGACAGCCATCGGCCTCTGCTGAGACAGGCCGTACAGATCATTCCAGCGGCCGAGAGTGTTACAGATGTGGTGGACGAGGACACTATCAGAAGGACTGCCCCAATCAGAAGCGTGTCCTCTACTCCGCCAAAACTGAAGACTACGAGAGCCTCTCGGATGAAGAGGAGAACGTCCCGGAGGAGTCTGCAGAGCTGACTGATGAGGTGATCAGGCCGAGCGACCATGATACAGACGTCATGCATTATGCCTTGGTCACCAGACGCGTCCTCAGCGTCAAGGAAGGAGGTCCGCTTGACCAAAGGGAGAATCTGTTTCATTCCCGGTGTCGTATGAAGAATGCATCGCTGAGTCTGATAATAGATGGCGGGTCGTGCTGCAACATTATAAATGAGAGAGTCGTCCGCGACTTCAATCTTCAAACGCAGCCACATCCTCAGCCCTACGGTCTGCAGTGGATTTCAGACCAACCAGGTAACAATGTTTCTTTACAGTGTCCCGTTACTTTTTCCATAGGACCATATACAGACACTGTTTTGTGCGATGTTACCGCCATGGATGCCACCCATATTCTGTTAGGGCGTCCTTGGCTTTTTGACCGTCGCGTCTTCCATGATGGGTTTTTGAACAGCTACATGTTCACTCACCATGGAAAGCGCGTGACGCTCTTACCTATGACTCCGAATGAGATTTTACAGGACCATGCTATTAGACAGCGGAACAAGGCTATATAGGCTGCAAAGGACGCTGGAATACCCCCTCCAGAATCCCCTACAGCTTTGCAGCAGAGTTCCCAACAATTTCTTGCATCGTCTTCTTCGGGTTCACAGGGCCCTTCAAAACAGGTAAGTGACCAGTCCATTAGTCTTAAATTTCCTAACTTTAGTGGTAATGGTCAGCAGGTGCCTTCAATTAAGGATTTAGGGAAGGGCGCTGTAAAGGGTTCTGCTCATCAGAAGAGTGGAAAAGTTAGTTCTGCGCTGCAAGGCACTTGTGAGCAGCGGCTTCTCTTGGCGCGACGCCGGAAGGTTTCCAACGTCATCCAAGGCAAGTCTCCCTGTTTCCTACTCATTGCTCTTCCTACCGCCCTACCTGTTTCAGAGTCCGCACTCCCCTCTTGTATTTCGTCCATTTTGCAGGAGTTTCAGGATGTGATGCCGGACGAGTTGCCAGATGGTCTCCCACCACTTCGTGGCATAGAGCACCAGATCGATTTTGTCCCGGGAGCTACTCTTCCCAACCGAGCTGCCTACAGAACTTCTCCAGAGGAAACAAAGGAGTTGCAAAAGCAGGTGCAGGAACTGTTGGAGAAGGGGTATGTGCGCGAGTCTCTTAGCCCGTGCGCTGTTCCCGTCATATTGGTGCCTAAGAAGGACGGCTCTTGGAGGATGTGCGTGGATTGCCGTGCCATCAACCAGATCACCGTCAAATACAGACATCCCATTCCTCGCCTCGACTACATGCTTGACGAGCTACATGGAGCGCAGTTCTTCAGCAAGATTGATCTAAAGAGCGGCTATCATCAGATTCGCATGAAGGAGGGGGACGAGTGGAAGACGGCTTTCAAGACGAAGTATGGTCTATATGAGTGGCTAGTCATGCCATTTGGACTGACCAATGCTCCTTCTACGTTCATGAGGCTGATGAACCATGTCTTGAGAGCTTTTCTGGGTAAGTTTGTAGTTGTCTATTTTGATGATATTCTTATTTACTCTAGGACTTTAGATGACCATGCTGAGCATCTTCGCCTTGTTTTAGAGTGTTTGAGAGTAGAGAGCTTATATGCCAATCTTGGCAAGTGTGTATTTTGTTCTCCTTCTACAAACTTCCTAGGTTTCGTCGTCAGCAAGGACGGCCTGCAGGTGGATGCAGAGAAGATCCGCGCTATCCAGGAGTGGCCGACGCCAACTACTCCTACTCAGGTACGTTCTTTTTTGGGTCTGGCTGGTTTTTATCGACGGTTTGTTCGTGATTTCAGCACTATAGCCGCCCCATTACACGAGCTGACCAAGAAGGCAGCGTCTATCACTTGGCTTCCACGGCATGATGCTGCTTTTGCCGCCCTGAAGGATGCCTTGTGCCACGCGCCACTGCTGCAGCTTCCTGACTTCACCCGTCGGTTCGAGGTGGAATGCGACGCTTCTGATTTCGGCATCGGAGGTGTCTTGCTGCAGGAAAAGAGGCCGATTGCCTATTTTTCAGAGAAGCTGGCAGGTGCCCAGCTGAACTACCCGACGTACGACAAGGAGTTGTACGCGCTGATTCGGGTTCTGAAGACGTGGCAGCACTATCTGTGGCCTGCAGAGTTCGTGATTCACTCAGATCATGCAGCTCTTAGTTATCTGCGCAGCCAAACGACTCTTAACAGACGCCACGCTCGCTGGGTTGAGTTCATGGAGACGTTCCCCTATCTCATTGTTCACAAGAAAGGTAAGGAGAATGTGGTAGCCGACGCCCTTTCTCGCAGGTACGTCCTCATTACTCAGCTTCAGTCTCAGTTATTTGGGTTTGCATTGCTCAAGGATCTTTATGCTGTTGATCCTTTCTTTTCTACATTCTTTGAGCAATGTAAATCCACTGGTCGTGAACATGCTACGTATTTCCTTGATGACGGATTTCTGTACAAAGGTGGGAAGCTTTGCATCCCTTCATCCTCTGTCAGAAATTTGTTGATTGAAGAAGCACATAGTCGTGGTCACTTTGGCGTGTCTAAGACGCTGGCAACACTTCGCGAACACTTCTTCTGGCCTAAGATGGCCAACAATGTTACGAAGTATTGTCAGAGTTGTGTGACATGCCATAAGGCTAAGGCCAGGTCTAGTCCGCATGGTCTCTACACGCCTCTGCCGATTCCAGCTGGCCCGTGGGAAGATCTATCCATGGATTTTATCACTGGGTTACCTCTGTCTCGGCGTGGTAGAGATTCTATATTTGTGTTCGTAGACAGGTTCTCTAAGATGGCACACTTCATTGCCTGTAAGAACACTAGTAACGCCACTGACGTTGCTAATTTGTTCTTCGACAATGTCGTGAGACTGCATGGTATTCCGCGCACTATTGTTAGTGATCGGGACACCAAGTTTGTCGGCCATTTCTGGAGAACCTTGTGGGGTAAGCTCGGTACTAAACTCCTATTTTCTACGAGCTACCACCCACAGACGGATGGTCAAACAGAGGTGACCAACCGCACTCTTGGAGCCCTCCTTCGGACGGTTCTGAAGAGTAACCCACGCAGGTGGGAGGACTTACTGTCTACTGTGGAGTTTTCTTATAACAGGTGCAGGCACATCGCGACTAAACTGACCCCGTTCGAAGTTGTCTATGGACGGAACCCGCTGACGCCGCTGGACTTGACTCCCTATCCTCGGAAGGATACAGACAACACCACAGCTGACAGATTGGCCGATCACATCAAGGAACTGCACACTCGGACGCGCAACCAGCTGGAGCGCAGAGCAGCACAGTATGCGGCCCAGAAGAACAAAGGAAGACGCAGGATTGTCTTTGCTCCTGGCGACTTGGTTTGGCTTCACTTGCAGAAGGAGCGTTTTCCTTCCAACCGCAAGTCTAAGCTCGACCAAAGGGGTGATGGACCATTCCGTGTTGTCAAGGCCATCAATGACAACGCCTACCAGCTAGAGCTCCCAGACAAGTATGGTGTTCACCCAACCTTCAATGTTGCTGATCTATCACCGTACGTGGAGCCAGCGTATGATGAGGGTGAAGCGGGGACGCTTCACACTCAAGTGGGGGAGGATGATGTGACCTCGTCTACAATGACAGCTGCAGACGAGGAGGAGGCTATGAGTCTTAGGTCCTCAGGTCCCATTACTAGAGCACGAGCCAAAGCTATTCAAGCTGCGACTCAATCACTAGTGACCAGACTCGTAGCAGGTCAGGGACGTCCAACTACAGATGAGGGATCCATTCTGAGTTTAGTGACAGTTGGGACGTCTACACAGTCTGCAGAGATCCCGGAGCTTACAGAGTAGAGATATTGATCGTTATTCGCCTAGTTATCGATATTTCTGATTTATGACATTTATCAGTATTTTTCCCGGATATTATTTATTATTATTTTCAGCATTTTTAGGGAGTTTAGGAGGTCATTTCTATACTTAGAATGACCGAAATTCCTTAGGTTTTTTTTTAGTATTTTATTTGTTTTATTTTTAATCTTTTTGGTTAAGGAAAAGGAAGAGTCTTCCTTTTACTTAACCTAGCTTGTAGCCCCCTTTCTTCTTTACGTTAATTATACAGACTTTATTGTTGAGAGAAACTCCAATTGAGCCTCCATTAACGTCCTCCTTGATTCTCTTGGTTGAGCTTGCTCCCTCGCGTTTCTGCCATTAATTCCTGTAGATCTAGGTCGAGCTTGCTCCCTTCGTCTATTCCGCTTCCAAAACCTCCACCTCTTTCCAGCCCTAATCTGGTCGTGCACATCACCTCACCCTACGGCCAACTCCCTCAAATCCTATCGCTTCCGCAATCGCTTCCGCCTCGCCGTCGTCTTGCAATCTCCATCAACGCAGACGCCTATTCAAGGAGTTGTTTCGCCCCACTACGGATTCATCACGATCTCATCCGGGACTTGAGACCTTCTTCATAGCAAGTTCACATCATCTCACGTCGATTGGAAGGTTGAGGACACCAGGGCGGACATGGAACTCTTGTACCCCGATGGGGATGCAGGTTTGATCCGAGGTTTGCCAAGGCTTCCGCTTGTGTGTTAAGGTCGCGTGGAACTTGTCGGATGGTGAATCTTTGGAATTTTTCTGCTAGCCTCTTGACGACGTCCAGATATGCCATCATTCTATCATCTTTTGCGGCGTAGGATCCCTGTACTTGGTTGACGATTAAGAGAGAGTCACATGTTACCTCTATGTTTGAGATCTCGAGGTCATCTGCCAGGGTAAGTCTGAATACAAGGGCTTCATACTCCGCTTCGTTGTTGGTCGCGTCCCATTCGCATCTCACGGCTTGGGCTATATGATCCCCCTGTGGTGATTTTAGTACCACGCCTAAGCCGACTCCTCTCACGTTCGAGGCGCCGTCTGTGTGGAGTTTCCACGTGCCCCTGTCATCTTTCGTCTTTAGGTGTTCGACTTCTTTTGCGGCTTCTTGTTCTAGTGTCGGACTAAAATTGGCCACAAAGTCGGCTAAAGCCTGGGATTTGATCGTTGTCCTGGGATCGTACTCAATGTCGAATCCGCTTAGATGTATGGCCCATTTGGCCATTCGTCCTGTGAATTTCGGTTTCCTCATGATGGATTTCATGGGATGGTTAGTTCTCACAATAATAGTATGCGATTCAAAGTAAGGTCGCAGTTTATTAGATGCCATGACTAGTGCTAAGACTAATTTTTCAAGCGACGTATACCTTGTTTCTACTGGAAGTAAAGATCGACTTACATAGTAGACGGGTGATTGCTTGCCGTCTTCTTCCCTGGTGAGAACTACGCTGACGGATGATTTGGAGATTGCTAGGTATAGCGGTAGTGGTTCGTCATCCTTTGGTTTGGCTAACAGGAGTGGACTTGATAGGTATGCATTTAGGTCTTGAAAGGCTTGCTCGTGTGTGGCTGTCCAGTCAAACGATTTATTTTTCTTCAGTGCCTCGTAGAAGAGTTTGCACTTGTCGGACGACTTGGATATAAATCGGTTTAGTGCAGCAATTCGTCCTGTCAGCTTTTGGACATCTTTGATACATCGAGGGGATCTGAGATCGACGATTGCTTTTATCTGATCGGGGCTAGCTTCGATCCCCCTCTGAGTGACCATATATCCTAGAAACTTCCCTGAGGACACTCCGAAAGAACATTTAGTTGGATTTAATTTCATGTCGTACCTTTCGAGTATTTTGAAGGCTTCTTTCAGGTGCTCGATGTGGTCGGTTGCTTTCTTGGACTTGACAAGCATGTCGTCGATGTAGACCTCCATCGTGTCGCCTATTTGATCTTTGAACATCTTGCTCACTAGTCTTTGGTAGGTGGCCCCTGCATTTTTTAGTCCAAAAGGCATCACTTTATAACAGTACTACCTTGACTCGTTATGAAAGATGTCTTTTCTTGGTCGCTTGGATCCATGAGGATTTGATTGTAGCCGCTAAATGCGTCCATGAATATCAGCATTTCGTGTCCTGCGGTCGCGTCGACCATGGCGTCAATGTGTGGCAAAGGGAAGGAGTCTTTTGGACAAGTCTTGTTTAGGTCTGTGAAATCGATGCATACTCTCCATTTTCCGTTCTTCTTTTGCACTACCACAACGTTCGTCAACCAGTCTGGGTACTTGACCTCTTTGATTTTACCTGTTTCAAGCAAGTTTCTCACCTCGTCGTCTATAATCTTGTTGCGTTCTGGCGCGAACTTTCTTCTTTTCTGCTTGACGGGAGGATGTGATGGATCTACGTTCACCTTATGAGTGATGATATCTAGAGATATTCCTATCATATCTTCATGGGACCAAGCAAAGCAATTAGAGTGAGAGCGTAAAAAAGAGATTAAGTCTGCCCTGGCAGAATCGTTTAGATCTGATCCGACCCTTACCGTTTGCGTCGGCTTTGAAGGATCCAATACGATCTCATCGAGTGATTCCATTTCTGGCTCGACGTATCGGATTGTTCCTTCACCGTGCTGTAATTGCTATGCTATAGTTCTGTCGACTGCCCTCTTTATTGAAGTGACATAGCATTCCTTGACAACTCGTTGGTCGCCTTTGATTTCATGTACCCCCCACTTGGTAGGGAATTTTATCGTTTGGTGATAAGTGAAAGGTACAACTTTCATGGCGTGGATCCAAGGTCTACCAAGGATCACATTGTATGAGGGTGGGCAGTCGAGAATTAGGAATTTTACCTGTTGATTTACTCCACCTGCATACGTTGTTAACATGACTTCACCCAAGGTATATTTAACTTCTCCGCTGAACCCGACCAGAGGGGTCAAATTTCGAGTTAGGTCGTCCTCGCTTAATCCCATACCTTTTAGGGCGTCGAGTGTTAACAAGTTGGTGGAGCTTCCTGTGTCGATTAGTACACGACGAATCAAACAATTGCTAATTGACAAAGAGATTACCAAACCGTCATGGCAATCGCCCAGCTCTTGAGCTTCTGAGTCGTCGAAAGTAATGGTTGGGGCGTCTGAGATCTGTGGTCGTCTCATATCCGCTAGGGTCGGTTTATCGCCTCGACTTTCTCGGGCGTGTCTTTTGGCGGCGGAGTACGTGTTTCAACATACGTCCGACCCTCCTGAAATAGTGTTAATGATTTTAGTGGGAATCGGAGAGGATGGTTTATCCGAAGATACCTGGTTTTTCCGTTCAAGGGTCGCTTTGGCTCTGTCTGAGATCACGTCGCGCAATAGCCCCTGTGCAAGGAGTCTGGCGACTTCTTTGCGAAGGGCTATGCACTCGTCGGTTGAGTGTCTGTGGTCTCTGTTTTGGGGCGAAAAGATCGGATAACCTAAATCGCCTTAGACGGGGTAACTAGTCAATCGGGTGATAGAAAACAATCCAAACCAAATTGACAATCAACAAGTAAAGAGCAAATGCAGAATAACAAGATGGTTTTATTAGATATTGTATTAGACGGATTGAATCAAGATACAACTTATCGTAATAAGGCAAGTGATCGTATGGGACTCGACCGGTGACTTATGAGTGGCGACCGGTGGAGAATAGGTATAGACGACTGTGTGAGAGCTAGACGGAGAGCATAAGCGTTTTTCTGTATTGTTTCTGAGCGAGGAAGCTTGAATGTCTGGCGTAATTGTGTTCGTTTCTTTCTTATCTTCTTCTTGGTCCATATATGGTAAGTCTCTTAATTCTCTTCACTGTTATGTTTTTGACCATATTTTTATCTTCAACGCCGAGAATAATGGCAGGGATTATGCCATTAAATCATTGCAACTATGGTGGTTTGAATGCTGTGGCCGTTGTTCAATCCGAGCATTTAATGTCCAGCGAGATTCTCGCGATCTGTCGGAGGGCATTCGACCAGAGAAGCTTCGTCGCCTCCTCTGACTCTTCCTCTATTCTTCTGACCAGTCGTGGGCTTGGGCTTGATTTACTTGATCCATCTCCCCAGGGGATGCCAGGCCCAACAATATCCCCAAGTTGCCTTGGGCTTTCGGTTTAGGCAAGCAAAGTGGAATCCGAGGCAACTTCCGTAGACACGATCTCCACCATCCTTTTTTGGCGCGATTGTCCAGGGTTACGTGGCGTGCGATCGGGGCATGATGCAACATCCCTGCGAATCTTCTCTTCCCTCCATAAATTCGGAGCAGAGGAGAGCGATTAGACTTCACTTCATCTTCTCCTACAAGTTTCCCTGGTAAGCTCTCCAGTTTCTCTTAGCCATAGCTCTTCGATTCCCCTCTCTTTCTATTCTCGAAATGGTTTCTAGCTAAGCTTCCGAGTCGTTGAAGACTCTTTCTGATTCGCGCAAGGGTGAAGCTCCTCCTCGCTTTATTTTGAAGGAGTTGGATGCTCTAACCAGCACTCTGTCCCAAGCAGAACTAGACCAAATTCTTCAAGTCGGCGGCTTTCCACCGGAGACGGTCGCCAGGCTGCCTCACCCGGACGAGAGGGCCGATGCTCGTTATGAAGGATGGGTTTGTTTTTATGCGTACCCGTTTCGAATAGGGCATAGATTTCCTTTTTCTTCCCTTGTCATGGACTTTTTGGCGACTTTGGCTTTGGCGCCGTGTCAAGTAATGTCGCAGGCTTGGAGGGTTCTCAGGGTCTTGGACCTTGTGAATGTCCGATCCGGGGCCGGTTTTGATTTCGACGCTTTGTGGTACAACTACTTCCTTGGGTCGAAGAGTTATTCTCGCATTCAGTTACGTATCCGACATGGTCGGATGCCGTTGGTGCACAATCTCGACGTCAATGACCGTGGATGGGGGTCGAAGTTCTTTTTTGTCGAACGTTCTTCTCTGGAGAAGGAGGGAGAGTGTCTGTTCTTGTTGACGGAGTGGCGAGTTGAGAGTATGTATTTGTCTTCTCTTTCGCTTGTTTATGTGTCTTAACTCTTTGTTTTAACTTTTCTTTTTTGTAGTCCCTGAGCCCGAAGATTTGGAAGTGAGCAGTCGGTCAGAAGGCTTGTCCAAGATTGTTCTCGGTGTTCCAACGTCGGAGAGGAGTTTTACCAACGTCAACCTATTGTCAGCATCCCCTTCTGGTCCGGAAGTCATGTCGACTGTTTCATCGTCCCGCGTCAAGGGTAAGTTCTCAACCCTGAAAGTTCTTTCTGTCCTTTTTCACTTTGTCGTGTGCTTTAAGATTTTTTCTTGGTTCCGTCGTGTTAGCTTCCCCTGGTGGTCGAGCGAGCGCTCGTCTGAAGGGAGTATCTGGAAAGAGTCTGATCGAACAAAGGAAAGCGGCGGCTAAGGCTGCGTCGAGTAAACCAGCTCCGGAGGGTCCGACGGCTCCAGTCAAAGTTGGCCTCAAGAGGAAGGCGAGCGCTCCCTCTGAGGATGTCAAGGCGGAGGAAATTCCCAAGAAGAAGGAGGCGACCGCTGATGGGATCGGCAAGATTGGCACAGTCGGACAATCGATCGCCGACCTCTTTTACGCTCAGGACCCGACTTTGAAGTCGGACGTTGATGACGTCTCTCCTCTTGATTGCATTGGTGAAGCGGGATGCTCCGCGTGGAAGGTGATTTGTCCCTGTCTCTGCCGTTTTTCTTTTTTGTGTTTTGCTGAATTTTTTGATTGCTGATCGTGCGTTCTTCCTTCAGTCTTTCCAGTACCTTCTGGGGGCATACTCCGGCGTTAAGGCGATGGTTTCCAAGGCCGAGTAGAGGGCTACTAGGTCAGAGTCCACCCTTGCATCTTTGAGGACCAAACTAGAGGGAGCGGAGAGCCGTGGTCGTGAGACCGAGCGTCGCCTCACTAGGGAGCTTAAGAGCTGTCAAGAAGAGTTGGTCGTATGTCGGAGGGAGCTTGACGAGAGTCGGTTAGGCGTTGAGGAGGAGGTGAAGCGGGCTCAGGTTGCCGCTGGTCAAATTGTTGGCGATGTCGGGGCCTCTTATGCGGTGAAGTCGCGCATCGAAATGATCGAAGAGTTCACCGAAGGCAAGCACGAGCTCTGTGACCTGAAGACAGAGAGGGAGACCCTGGACTCCATGTTTCCAAAGGGAAACCCCGGTCAGGAGCTATTTCGCTTGGCTGGTGTCGGAGAAGAGGATATGGATGAAGACGCCGGTGGAGACGAGGCCCATTCAGGCGACGTTGAGCCGACTAATGAAGTTGCTTCTCTAGAGCCAGCCCCTGCCGAAGGTAATGTTGTTGTCCCTGACGCCTGATTTGTTTCGCTTGCATAATTTGACTTGTTGTCCCACTTGTGTGTGGGTTTAGACATTTGGTATTTTTGGCGACACATCCACCATCGCGGGTCGCAGAATGTTTTTAAATGGATGTTTGATGAAGTCCTACAGATGTGTAGGCAGACAATATGTTTTGGCGACCCGTCCACCATCGCGGGTCGCGTTTATGTATAAAAATGCTAGTACTTTTATTTAATGCAGTTTGTCTTCGCATATAAGATCGTACATTCGTTTGTGTCGTACATGTTCGTCAGACTTTCAAGGGAATTGTCGACGATGTTTTGTATTTTGTGTGTCGGCTTTGCCCGTGTGCTCCGTCGAGTGGGGCTCCGCCGTGTGTATGTATGTAGAGCAGGCCTGCGATTTGTTTATGTGTTGTGTTAGTCATGACTTTATGCCGGGGAGGTAAGCAATATGTTTCTATTGCGTGAATGTAATAAGGTATCGTACCTTATGTTTTATGTAAGGCAGGCGGTGTGCCGACGTGCCTGTGTTGTCATATCCCCGTGTTCCGATCGATCGTGTAATGTAATATAAGCGCTTTTTGCGGATGACTGGATCCAGTGTATATGTCAATGTTGTTCTGCATTTGTATTTTGTAAGGAGGAAGTCCTCGCTTAGTGTCAGATGATAACATGTAAAAGAAGATAGCGATGTATATGCGATAGTAAGTGATGTATATGCGATAGTGAGCGATGTATAAAATTGTGTAATGCTTTACCTTGTTTGATTCAGAAATGGTATAGCTTTAGATGTGCTGCGTTCCAACTTCTTGGGATTGGTTGTCCGTCCTTGTCTTCTAACTGGTATGCTCCTTGTCCGACTACTTCGGTGATTAAGTAGGGTCCTTCCCATTGTGGTGCGAGCTTTTCGTCAGACGGATTCTTGGTGTTCTGGAATGTTTTCCTAAGGACCCAATCTCCGACCTTTAATGCCTTGATCCGGACGTTCTTGTTGTAACTCCTTGCGACCTATTGTTGAAACCTGACCATCCTGATTCGGGCTCTTTCTCTAATCTCGTCCACTGTGTCCAGATCGTGTGCCAATTTGACGTCGTTCTGATCGTTCGTCTGAAGGTTGCAATGGGCAGTCGGAACTAGTAGCTCAGTCGGAATGACTGCCTCACTCCCGTAGACGAGAGAGAAAGGCGACTGTCCGGTCGCATTTTTTTTAGTGGTCCTGTCGGACTAGAGAATGAGTGGGAGTTCGTCTGCCCATTTGCCTTTAGCCCCAGTGAGGCGTTTCTTGAGGTTGTTGATAATGATTTTGTTGCTGGATTCGGCTTGTCCGTTGGATTGCGGGTACCGAGGTGTGGACGTGACCAACTTGATGTTCCATTGGTCATAGAAGGCTCGGGTCTTATGACTGATGAATTGGGAGCCATTGTCACACACGATTTCTGATGGGACGCCAAATCTGCACAAGATATTGCATTTTATGAATGAAATGACATGTTGATCTTTTACCTCTCTGTAGGCTTCTGCTTCGATCCATTTAGAAAAGTAGTCCGTCATGGCGAGGAAGAAAACCCTTTGTCCCGATGCGGGCGAAAGCTTCCCGACAATGTCCATTCCCCACCTCATAAAGGGCCATGGAGCCAAAGTCGGATGGAGGAGCTCTGAGGGTTGATGATGGACGGGCGTGTGCCGCTGACAGGCGTCGCACTTCTTGGTGTACTCCATAGCATCTTTGTTCATCGTGGGCCAGTAGTACCCGTTCCGCAGGGCTTTCCCTGAGAGGCTTCGTCCGCCGGTGTGGTTCCCACATTCTCCTTCATGTAGCGATTGTAAGATACATCTGATTTCTGGAGTCTTGAGGCATCGTAGGAGTAGCCATGTGACAGATCTTTTGTACAAGATGTTATCTAGGATATCGAAAGAGAGTGCTTGTACCTTGAGCCTTTTTGCTTCTGTCTTGTCGTTGGGCAGAATGCCGTCTTTTAACCATCTGATGTAAGGTAGCATCCAGTCGTAATTGGTGTCGACGATGTCTTCTTCTGGTCGGTCGCCTATTTCCATGGCGACGAGTTCTTCAAGCGGTGTTGTTGACTCGACGGATGCCCTTGGGACGGCCGGCGTCATGATGTGGGCCAATGGTATGTACGGAAATTCTTTCGGGTCCAAGGCGGATCCTAGGTTGGCGAGTGCGTCAGCTTGGGAGTTAAGATCCCTGGGTACCTGTCTGCTGTCAAATGTTTGAAATTGTCCGATCAGCTTCTTGGCTACCTCCAAGTAGGCTATCATTCTGACGTCTTTGGCGTTATACGACCCTTGTATTTGGTTTACGACTAGTAGGGAGTCGCAAATAACCTCGATCTCCTGGACCCCTAGGTCGCGAGCTAGGATGAGTCCGAATAGGAGTGCTTCATACTCAGCTTCGTTGTTAGTAGCATCCCACTCACATCTGACGGCCTGGGCTATCTTGTTTCCTTGTGGCGATTTTAGCACGACCCCTAGCCCCGATCCTCTGGCGTTCGACGCACCATCGGTGTGGAGTTCCCATGTGCTTGCTTCTTCTATCGCGAGTAGTTGTGTCGCTTCTCTTGTGGCTTCTTGCTCTAGGGTCGGGCTAAAATCGGCCACAAAGTCGGCTAAGGCTTGCGACTTGATCGCTGTCCTGGGCTCATACTCGATGTCGTAACCGCTGAGGTGTATGGCCCATTTGGTCATTCGTCCTATGAACTCGGGTTTCCTCATGATTGCTCTCATGGGATGATTAGTGCGTACAGTAATAGTATGGAATTCGAAATAAGGTTTAAGTTTGTTCGAGGCCATTACCAATGATAGTACGAGCTTTTCAAGTGACAAATACCTCGTTTCTGCCGGTAACAGCGTCCGACTGACATAGTATATTGGCGACTGCTTGCCGTCTTCTTCTCTGACCAGTACTGCGCTTACGGCTGATTCTCACACTGCAAGGTATAGAAATAAGGGCTCATCGCCTTTAGGTTTGGTCAGTAACAAGGGACTGGCCAGGTATTCCTTCAAGTTTTGGAACGCTGCTTCGTGCTCTTCCGTCCATTGAAAGGACTTGTTCTTCTTGAGAGCGTCATGGAAGGGTTTGTATTTGTCGGATGATTTGGAGATGAATCTGTTCAGAGCTGCTATACGACCTGTAAGTTTCTGTACGTCTTTGATGCATCGGGGGGATTAGAGGTTGATGAGAGTCGTGATCTGTTTTGGGCTGGCTTCTATTCCTCTTTGTGTCGAGGGTGAGAAGATTGGTTGAACTCCCTGTATCGATTAGTACTCTTCGTATTAAGCAATTACCAATAGACAAAGAGATTACCAGACCATCGTGGTGACCGTCCGACCCGTCGGACTCGTCGAATGTGACCGTCGGAAGGTTGGAGATTTTCCTCGGCCTCAATTCTGACGCCTCGGGCTTGTCGCCCTTGCTTTCCTTGGCATGCCGCTTAGCCGCGGAGTATGTGTTCCCACATATGTCCGATCCACCTGAAATAGTATTGACAATTTTTGTATGGACGGGAGATGGGGGTTTGTTCTGTTTTACCTGATCTCGACGTTCCATGGTAGCTTTCGCCCGCTCTGAGATTACGTCGCGCAGGAGCCCCTGTGAGAGTAACCTAGCGACTTCCTTTAGCAGGGCGATGCACTCGTCGGTCGAATGACCGTGGTCACCGTGGAATTCGCACCATCAGTTCATGTCCTTCTTGACATCCGGTCGGTCGCTCTTTCGGGTCAATCTTACCTCTTTTCCATACTTGTCGAAACTCTTGACGAGCTCCGACAGGGAAACATTGAAGTTATAAGACTGGACCCTAGGAGGCAACGCCGGACCTTCTCTCCAATCCTGTGACCTGTCTTGGAAAGAGTTTGCCTGGTTCGGCTCGTTTCGATTACTAGAGTAGGGGTGAGGACGTCTGTCTCGACGATTGTCGGAGGGATATTTACGACCGGATGGATCGGATCCGTGTGAGGCTTTTCGCGACTCACGATCCTCTTCCAATCTTACTTCTGCCATGGTCTTGGCATGGACATCTTCGAAACTTCTACACGGGTACTTGGTAATCTCGTTGTAAAGATTATTGTCTTTGACTAGACCTTGTCGGAAGGCTTCGATGGAGGTTGTGACGTCGCAGTGGGTGATCGCCACTTTCTCCTTATTGTACCTCTTGAGATAATTTTGGAGAGGTTTGTTATACCTTTGTGTGATTCGATAGAGATCACTCGACTGCCTTTCGAGCCTCCGACTGCTGGCGAATTGATTTTTAAAGGAGTTGACTAGATCTGCAAACGATGCGATCGTTCCCTGTGGCAAACGCATAAACCAAGTTAGCGCGGGGCCTGCGAGGGTCGTGCCAAAGCTTTTGCACATGACAGCCTCGCGGCTCTCCCTTGAAACAGATGCAGCCATTAATTTTTGTTTATAGATAGAGATATGGTCATCTGGGTCACTTGTGCCGTCGAACGTCGCCATGCTGGGGAGATGAAACTTCTTGGGGATCTCGACCCTAGCGATTTCTTCAATGAATGGGGATTCTTCGAATCCGCCGGACGCCTCTCTCTCGATTGGATGCGGAACTCCTGGGAGTCTGTTGAAGCGATCATCGATCATCTTCATGTGTCGGTCGAGCATTTGTTGGAAGAGAACCAGGACATCTGGCGGGTTGGTAACCTGTGGTTCGTCGATTCGGGCCCCTGTCGACCCGATCGGTGTGGAAAAAGTGACATTGTTAGTCGAAAACGGATTAGAAAAAGGAATTCGAGATGTACCCTCTGTGTGTCCGGGCCGTTGTATGCTCGGAGGTGTTGGCTCGATGTTGTCCATGTGGAGGCGCGTTCGGACGCTGCCGTGGATGGGCATGTTCATGGATCCTGAGGCCATCGATTGTACCTGCGACTTAAGAGACTCATTTTCACGGGTTAGTTGTGCGATCTCGGCCTCGGATTGGGTCGACAGGGCGGCTAAGGTTTCGGTCTTTTGGCGTTGTTGGGCTAGTTCCTCTTGAAGGGTGGCCATTTTCTGGGAAAGTTCTTGGAACTGGGTTGGAGTAGGATTTTCGGTCGTGTTTCCTGGAGCTTGGGTTTCATCTACGAGACGTGGTTCTTCAGTGTTGGTAGGTGGGTCGATAGTCATGGTTGAAAAGTTTCGGAAGGGTGATCGGCAAGTTGCCCCACGGTGGGCGCCAAATTGTTTTGGGGTGAAAAGATCGGATAACCTAAATCGCCTTAGACGGGGTAACTAGTCGATCGGGTGATAGAAAACAATCCAAACCAAATTGACAATCAACAAGTAAAGAGCAAATGCAGAATAACAAGATGATTTTATTAGATATTGTATTAGACGGATTGAATCAAGATACAACTTATCGTAATAAGGCAAGGGATCGTATGGGACTCGACCGGTGACTTGTGAGTGGCGACCGGTGGAGAATAGGTATAGATGACTGTGTGAGAGCTAGACGGAGAGCAGAAGCATTTTTCTGTATTGTTTCTGAGCGAGGAAGCTTGAATGTCTGGCGTAATTGTGTTCGTTTCTTTCTTATCTTCTTCTTGGTCCATATATGGTAAGTCTCTTAATTCTCTTCACCGTTATGTTTTTGACCATATTTTTATCTTCAACGCCGAGAATAATGGCAGGGATTATGCCATTAAATCATTGCAACTATGGTGGTTTGAATGCTGTGGCCGTTGTTCAATCCAAGCATTTAATGTCCAGCGAGATTCTCGCGATCTGTCGGAGGGCATTCGACCAGAGAAGTTTCGTCGCCTCCTCTGACTCTTCCTCTATTCTTCCGACCAGTCGTGGGCTTGGGCTTGATTTACTTGATCCATCTCCCCAGGGGATGCCAGGCCCAACAGTCTCCGTGGAATTCGCACCATCGATTCATGTCTTTTCTGGTGTCTGGCTTGTCGCTCTTCCGAGGCCACCTTACTTCTTTTCCGTATTTGTCAAAACTCTTCACAAGTTCCGACACGGATATGTTGAAGTTGTAAGAGTGGAGTTTCGGAGGGAGAGCGGGATTGGTTCGCCAGTCTTGGTTCCTGTCATAAGAATTGCTTACCTGACCAGAGTCGTTTCGCCCCTTGGGATATGGTTGGTGTCACCGATCGCGTCGATGGTCCGAAGATGTTTTTCGATCGACTCGATCGGGACACTTGTTCGTTTTGAAGGGTTCTTCATCTTCTTCGAGTCTAACCTGTGCCATGGTTTTGGCTTGAAAATCTTCGAAGCTTCGGCATGGGTATTTGGTCAGTTCACGGTAGAGTTCGATGCCTCTGACCAAACCCCGGCGGAACGCATCGATTGATGTTGGAATGTCGCAATGCGGGATGGCGACTTTTTCCTTGTTGTACCTGTTAAGATAATCTCTTAAAGGTTTGCCATACCTTTGCACGATTCGATACAGATCGCTTGATTGCTTTTCCAGCCTCCGACTGCTGGCGAACTGGATTTTGAATGAGTTGATCAGGTCGGCAAAGGAAGCGATGGATCCCTGCGGTAAGTGCATAAGCCAGGTTAGTGCAGGTCCCGTGAGGGTCGTGCCAAAGCTTTTGCACATGACAGCCTCACGGTTCCCCCTAGGGATCGAAATAGTCATCAATTTTTGTTTGTAAATTGAAACATGGTCATCTGGGTCCCCGGTCCCATCATAGTTGGGCATGTTGGGGATGTGGAACTTCTTGGGAATTTCCACGCGTGCAATCGATTCCGTGAAGGGTGAGTCTTTGTATCCGTCGACCGCTTCTTTCTCGATTGGTTGAGGGACTCCCGGGATTCGCGCGATGCGATCGTCTAGGGCCTTGATATGCTCCCCGATAGCTTGTTGGATAAGAGCTTGGATATCGTTCGGAGCTGGTACCTGTGGAGCGATTGCTCGGACTTCTGGGAGTCCGGCCATAAGATTGTTAGTTGTATCGGCAGAGATTTGGGGTGTTTGGAACATACCAGCGGGCATAGAAGCCTAGGTCGGTGCGATAGGAGTCGCATCTATTCCGTCCATGTCGAGTCGGATGGGTAGTCCTTCAGTGTTGACTATGCGTCTGGATCCTCTAGGGTTTGATGTAACTGATTGTACCTGAGACTTCAACATTTCGTTATCACGGGTTAGTCGAGTAATTTCAGATTCAGACTGAGCACTTAACTTTTCGGTCCTGGTGTGTTGTTGAGCTAGTTCTTCTTGGAGAGTGATTATGGCTTTTGCGAGCTCTTGGATTTGAGGATTTTCGAGTGGTTGAGCACCGATTTCTCCGTCTTGTATTTCGACCATGGGGTCGACTTGGGTTTGCTCTTCAGTGATGACCACGGGGTTTCCGGCGGCGTCCATGATCGGATGCGAGTTGGATCTTTGATTGGCTAGATGCCCCATGGTGGGCGCCAAATTATTTTGGGGCAAAAAGACCTTACTGATCTAAATCGCCTTTGAGAGGGCAACTAGACAATTGTTAGACAGTTGTATCTAATAAATCCAAATCGAATCAACAAGATAGATGATTTTGAAATAGACGATTGAATAAAGAGCTTATCTCCCTCGAATCGAAGATCAATCGAGCGAGAATTCAGGAGTCGGTCGCTTGAATGAGTTCAATATACTTCCGATTACGTGAACAGAACTCGAGAATAAGATCGTAAGAGAAGACAATAGTAGTGAGTTGTATTGATTCAGAACGTGTGTTTACAGGTTTCTCATCACCATACATTTATACAACCAAAATAATAACGTTAGAAACAAATCTGTTACAATCGGATATAGTGGAGAGTCGGTTGGACTGTTTTCGAGATTCTCGCCAGGTGCATCCGTCTGTTTAGCCCACTCCGCGTCGCTTCTTCGAACAGACCCGATCGCCTTAGCCATTCGTAATCATGGGCTCGATGCTTCTGGGCTTTACCACTTTTCCAAGCCCAACAGTATGCAATTCCATATTCATACATGTTCGTCTTTCAGGCTAGGATGCAAGATAAGGTATGCAATTAATAATAGCGATAATTAAACATATTCATACATGTTCGTCTAATAGGTCGTATCCATGATGACGATGGAGGAGAACAAACTCAACAAATGTATAGCTCCGGGGTGAGAAATAAAAATATCACTCAAAACCTCTCTCCCTTCTTCATTGCGACGCGTCTCATAGCTTGTATAATAACGCCTCGCCTCTAGAAAATCCAGCATGTACTGCGGCACCGTCATATTGCCCCTACATTTCAGCCTCTCCCGACTCTTGTAATTGTAGAGTTGGTTCCTTGATGTCAAGCATTTGGGATCCTCGTGTAGAAATAGACTCATAATAGCCTTCGGCTTTATTCCGGAGGCTGACAAAACTTTCACACGCTCTCGTTGATCCTGCGAAAGCCTCCTAGCAAATGCATGACCGATCAAACTACAAGAAAGCTCATGGTCATGCGATCCACAAGCGACAGATAATCTCCAACGGTCACATTTCAGCCAATCTCCCTTCACAATCACCCCATGCAACTGAAACGGACACTCACTCTTCTTTGTCCTCGCATTGTATTTCCGTTTAGGGGTGGCCTCGGTACCGTCACCCGCCTTCTTCTTCACCGCTCTATATGGCCCATACTTCTCACACGACAGTATGACCTTTCGGTTAGGCCATGACTTACTTATTACAATCACCATATGCAACTCCAAACCTACGTTCTTAGCCCAACTGATCATACTATCTCTATCACTCCATTCTTTATCCGTAGTAAAATAAGCAGAATAATCCACTGGAGAATATTCGCTATCACTAGAGTCCTCCTATTTATGATAAATAAATAAATTATAACATTTTAAATTATAAATTATCGTAAACATTTTAATCAAAGTTCTAAACTACAACACACTACTGTAAAACTACATTTCAAATAAACTTATAAACTACAACAAACTACTGTAAACATTTCAAATTATAAGTTATCATAAACATTTTAAATTAACTTCTAAACTACAACAAACTATTGTAAATTGCTACATTTCAAATAAACTTATAAACTACAACAAACTACTGTAAACATTTTAAATTATAAATTATCATAAATATTTTAATAAAACTTCTAAACTACAACAAACTACTGTAAATTACTACATTTCAAATAAACTTATAAACTACAGTAAACTACTGTAAACATTTTAAATTATAAATTATCGTAACCATTTTAATCAAAGTTTTAAACTACAACAAACTACTATAAATTAATATATTTCAAATACACTTTGTAGTAAATATATACTTACTCGTAAATTATCAAGACCGGGTGCGTCATTCAAGTGCTCAACTGGACTAAGTGCATCATCCATCCTTGACAAAGACATAATCTTGAATGGATAAACCCCAAGAATGGATAAACCCCAAGCAATAGTTGCATATATATAGCAACAAGATGGATAAATCACAAGAAGTTACCGTTGTAAAACGGTAACTTCTTGCGTGCAACCAGGTTGCGTCCAGAAAGTTATCGTTTTACAACGGTAAGTTCTTGGACGCATCGTGGTTGCGTCTAAGATGTTACCGTTTTACAACGGTAACTTTTTGGGCGTAACCACGATGTGTCCAAAATGTCACATTTTTTTTATTTTGAATAATTACTTTTTTAAAAAATTTTAAAACAATTTTAATAATTATTTTAAAATTTTAATAATTTTTTTTTCATCGAACCCGGTTTGTTAAACAGGTTTTTTTTCACTAAACCGTTTTTTTATTAATTTTTCGAATTTTTCAAAACCAGGTACCAGCCCTTGGGCGCATCATTGTTGCGCCCAAGGTTAAAACTTAAAAAAAAAAAAAAAATCCCCAGTTTGGACGCATCCCGATTACGTCCAAACTGGGGTATGCCGCAAGAATTTGCGGGTGCAAACAAGAATCCCCTAAAGGAATTAACAGAAAAATTGGCTTTGATTTTTCTCGCACCCAAAACAATGATTTGAATTTTCCATTAGACTTGTGCATTCACTGTCCCTGCAGATCATAAATGTCAACAAGATAGCATACTATATACATAATAATTCATTGTCATTGCAATGGTATGTCGTACAATTTCGAGATCACCATTCGAAAATTTTGTTAGGAGTTGGTACTACTGGAATAGTAATCAATCTACTTCTAAAAGATAATCAGGACTTTTCTCCTAGTTTATACTCCATCAGTCTCATAATATAATTTCTCTTTTTTTTTTCATTTTTATCAATGCGTATTTTATATCGTTAATATCTTTAATTATATGTTTATAAAAATTATATATTTTTAATATTGTAAAAGTTATACTATATTTTTCTTATATATTAAAAGAAATTGTAAATATTTTTTTAATTAAATAGTGTTTTATTTTTAAAGAGAAACTGTATAATAAGATGGAGGGAGTATAAGAAAGCTTCTATATGTGAATGCTGGACTTTCTGAATCAGTTGAAAACTTTGACCAGTACAATTTGATTGATACACTTTTATATCGTTATCATATACGGAGTATATAATAGTGTAAACCTCTCGAATAAGCCCAATGTCAACAATCTACTATATAATAACTAAAGCAGAATCGCGTCTGCACAGGCACGTGCCCCGAGAATGCTTCCGACAATTGCGCTGCCACGTGTCATCACGGAATTTCTTTGTACACGTGTCAAACAACTATTTCCTTGGCTGTTTTTTTCAAAAATTAATAAAATCAAGAAACAATTATTTTAACCTATTTTAGTCTTTTGCCGGATTTGGTTGTTCTTATTTTTGGTATATTATAAATCTCTGTAATTATAAATCTTTGTAGAAATTCACAAATTAATATTCTGAAATAAATTTTTTGAAATAGAACAAACACTATAACCATGAAAAATTGAAAAAAATAAAAAAACATAATTGTAAAATCCATGATTTATATAAACTGAAATAAATTCAAAATCCTTTTTTCCTATGCAAAAAATATTGCAAGATATTAACCAGCTAATCACTAACATGCAAAAAATTAGAACATGTCAAAACAGACAGCACACCTGCAAAAAATTACAAACTCTAAACATGCATATATATGCACATTGCCAAATAACTAAACCTGCACATATTAAAGCCTGAAAGACAAACCTGAACCACAAAAAATAGACCTAAAACTGAAAATAATGCAAATAAATGAACTTGCGCAAAGACAACCACAAACAAATCAACTTAAATCTGACAATAATACAAATTAATTATGCCACAAAGAATACACAAATCTTTTAAAATGCTGCCTCAACCCACATATTCTGCAAATCAGCTGGTACAAACCTGTCCATAAACAGAAATGAAAAAATATTATGAAAAACAAAAAACTGCACAATAAATGGCATAATATCACATGATTTCACAGAAAATATATGTCCTAATATAATGCACCAAGAATCTATATTTCCCATAAATTAAAAACGAACTTCGTAATGAAAAATACCCAAAATATTACAGAATTAAAAAGATGCTCAAAATAAAAGGCATAATATCACAGAATATCACATAAAATATATGGTCGAATATATGGTAATAAAAATCCATGTTTTCCAAAAAATAACATAGATCTATTACAGAAAATATATGGCATAATAATCTACCCGGTTTGGATGGCTATATATTTCCAGCCTCTCAAGTCAATTTGAATACAAGCAACTGGCTATATATTTACAGCCTCTCAAGTCAATTTGAATACAAGCAACTAGACAATGCAATACAAACAACAAACCGTGTTGAGCTATTTACAAGGTAATTCTGCAAATTTTATTGTTTCTCTTTCATTGATATGTAAAAATACACATCTTTCTGTCATGATTCAAACAGATTTAGGAAGGAGAGAAAGAAGGGTAAGGAAGAAGATAAGGGAAAGAAGGGAAGATAAGAGAAGAACGTAGCAGGGAGAAGGTTAGGGAAGAGAGAAAGGGTAAAGAGAGATTAGGGATAGAGAAGAGATTAAAGGAAGAAAGGTAATTGATTGTTATTCTCTGAATACCTTTCCCATTACAAGATAGAGTATATTTATACTAATACCCATAAATCCTAATACATGACACTTTCATAACAATTTAACCCCCAAAATTTAGGTATTTCTTTCTTTTAGAACTTGGCAATGCAATAATTATTCTGTAAACGACTTTGATTCTACATGCTTTCTTCCACTCAGATAATAATAGTATAGACAATAACAATCTCTCATCCTTTCATCCTCTCAGGTAATATCAAGACATTGTTATAGCTTTTTAAGTATATTACAATAATTTGTTGCTGCACAAAGTTTATCTTAAAACTAGGAATTGTCTCAATTTGTTTCGTCCTCTAATAAATAATTTCTTGATGCACATTGTTTAAGCTTTTTAATTTTCTTACACAATTTCTTGTTGCACATTGTTTAAGTTTTTTTTGAGAAAATCCAGAACTCAGGTACAAGGTATTAATTCATAAACTATATGCAACATTGACTACATATTTTTCATTCTTCCATATCTGCTCAGACTGGATAAAAGGTTTCAGTTTATTTACACAGTAATGCAGCAAAGCATAAATCAAACAAAGCATCTGCATAGAAATGTATAATCCTAGACAGCTAACTAGATATGTAGTTAAGGCGAGAGAAATTTTCATGCATCTACATATTTATGGATTTACAGGAAATGTGTGTGAGAGAGAGATAGAGAGATAGGCATGTTTACCCAAAATCTTCTAAAAAGTACACTTCACAGTCAATAATCTCCACAGTCAATGCTATGTTCCCAACCTCCAGTGATCCTCATCAATGGATGAAAAAAAGAAACAAAAATGATCTTTACATTCAGATAATATAAATAGAAATATCGACACACGTTTACCACAATATATTATTATTTTATAGTTTTTTAATGAGAAGGCATGTTTACCCAAGTCGGTGTAGAATGTGCTACGAGAGACTATTACATTAGTTCAATTCCTAATGAATAAGATATGTACGTAACCTTAATATGAAACCATAAATCCTGTTATTGAAAATTATTTTAACTCAGTAAACAAAATTGTATATTTTATTATGTGGATATATAAATTGAAAAGTGTTATAAGCATTTACCATGCAGTAGAATGAAATTAAAGTTTACTATATGTATATAGAATAAGCATTGTAGACATTTTGCTTATCATCTTTAGGTGAAGGCATCTTATGCAATCAAACAGTGAAAAATAATTTTTGTTTCAAATCTACTCAAAAGGGTCAATTATATATAATATTGTTCTGAATCTTTATGTATGAATGGGTGTATACAATAGATATTATTGATTATAGCATTTCAAAATTACTTGAAATATAAATGAACCTTTTTTCAGCATTAACTATTTTAAAGTTACCACAGATTGATTTAATACATTTCACATTCACTATCAATATTGCATTTAATATTGTTGAGGTACCTTTATGTTTCTAATTTAAAAAAATGCAGAAGTTACTCAAATTCTCATTATGAGTCCCATCCGAGATATCCTATACAAAGAATATGCAGGAATATATTAGTACACTACGACGTGCAATTAAAACATAAAAACAATTAAAAAAATGTATTACCATTCAGTATGAGTGAATTGCAATCATAATAAGATTTGTAATTTGAATACCATACCAGAAATCCTGTGTTTTAAAATTATATTATTTCATACAACAAAATTGTTGTATGAAATATTAATATTATATATAAATTGCAAAGTGTTATAAGCATTTACCATGCAGTATGAATGAAATTTAAGTTTACTATCTGTGTATATAATAACTAATGTAGTCATTATTCTTATCATCTCTAGACAGTGAAAAACAAATTCAATTTTAGTCTCAGTAACTATATTCCAACATATCTAATCTCTACTCAAAAGTGTGATTTATATATGATATTGTTCTGAATCATTATGTATGAATAGGTGTATATATTACATATTAATGATTAAAGCACTTCAAATTTACTTGAAATATAAATCCTAAATATCATTATTAAATCTATTAAAGATAGCACAGATTGATTTAATACATTTCACATTCACTATCAATATTGCATTTGTTTTTCACTGTGTGTGTATATAATAATCATTGTAGTCATTATTCTTATCATCTCTAGATGAAGGCATCTTATGCAATCAGACAGTGAAAAATAAATTAAATTTTAGTCTCAGAAACTATATTACAACATATCTAATCTCTACTCAAAAGGGTCATTTATATATTATTTTGTTCCGAATCTTGATGTATGAATAGGTGTATACATTACATATTAATTATTAAAGCACTTCAAATTTACTTGAAATATAGATCCTAAATATCATTATTAAATCTATTAAATATAGCACAGATTGATTTAATACATTTCACATTCACTATCAATATTTGATCAATAAAATATATTTCATTTCCACTGAAAAGCAATGAAACAAATGAACAACTTGAACAACAAACATGATTATCTTTCTAAAATAACCCAAGTATAATTGTGAAACAGAATGTATAACACTTATTTTTAGTTGATTATGTTAGGGACATACCTGCATAACAACTTTCTTGAAGCTTATATTTTTTGTATCTGACATTGTATGGTTGTAGAAATTGTATTTGAGTGAATCCTCGAAAACAAAAAAAAAATACAATGAGATGTGTAAACTCAATGACACATAGAAAAAGGAGAAAAAGAGATAGAAATATGTGTAGAGAGTGAGAGAGAGTGAGGTTGTGAGAAATAGAGTTAGACTTCTTACATTTATGTGCTTTGTATCACATTCTATTATCTGCCATGGATCCTCATCAGAGAGGTTGATGCTGTTTGAATGCTAACAAAGATAAATACAAATATAAGGTTAGTTTGCAGGATATTTGTTGTAATAGAAGGAAGAAGTCTCAGATATGGATTTGTAAATTAGGAGAGAGAGAGAGAGAGAGAGAGAGAGAGAGAGAGAGAGAGAGAGAGAGAGAGAGAGAGAGAGAGAGAGAGAGAGAGAGAGAGAGAGCTGCATTTTTATGAAAGAAATATAAGTCGATATAATTTAACTTTGTGCCACGTAGTCGTTATAATAAAGATATAATTATAGTTTTTGGCAACTGGGCTAATGTCAATGTTGGGCCGGCCCATGTAAAAAGAAATCGATGTTTTCAGAGATTAATATTCAATTTTAAATAATTAATGATACCCAAATGAAATGGGCCGGCCCATCTGTTAACTTTTTGTACTGCGATTAATTGTTGCCGTTAGTTTACAGATTCAACCAGAAGATTCTACATATTGAGGAATGAACATGGAAACACAGTATCCTAATCAATGCAGACATGAAAAATTATCAAACAAAGTATTGAAACAGATCTTTAATGAATCATGGAAGAGATTGATGTTTTAGGTTTTATTTCGAAGCAATGTGACATAGGAGTTCAAACGAATGGAGACTGGATGAATAACAAGCATGAATAATATTTAAGCAATTCATTGACAAAACTTTTGATGATTTTTAAATCGAACGGGAAATCCAGACAATGAAAAAAAAAAAGATATGCATACAAAGAGAGAGAGAGAGATTTCTCACACTTCTCTAAATAATAAGCTATCCAGAACCTCCGACTTGCAGGTACCTATCAAAATCGATAAAAAAATCAGATAATCAAATTAAAGAGAAAGAAAGATACAGAGAGAGAGAGAGATAGAGAGACATAGATCTTTCACTGTTGGGGTTATGTAGCTCAACAGAACATCCGAATACCAGATCTGCGCTTCGTTTCGATTATTTTGGAGAAGAAATTGTTTTGAATTTTTTTCCATGCTAATTTGATGAAGAGGATGACGAAAATGTAGATGAAATCGAAAAGAAAAATATTGTATATAAATCTGGAAAGATTAAAAGTGGTAACTCTGGAAATGGAAGGTGGTATAAGGAGAAAATTGAAGCTTGCAATAAAAGATTGAAGGTGCGAAATGAAAAGATTGAAGGTTGGAAATGGAAAGAATTAACCGAGAACCCTAGAATTAGAAAGGGAGAGCTGAAGAGAAGAGGCGAGACGCGGCGCAGAAGAGGAAAGTGAAATGATATTAGGGTTTGTATGTTACTTAATTGAGAATAATATTCAATGTTGGGCCGGCCCATGTAAAAGAAAATTGATGTTGCAAGAGAATAATATTAAAGATAAAACAAGTTACGATACACAAATGAAATGGGCCAATAAGCCCATCGACTTCTAGACCCATCTGTTAAAGTTTTTTAATGTCATTAAATATTGCATTTACTTACAGATAGGACAACTAATACAAAAACAAATTGATATGGTCAATAAATGGGTACAAATATTGGGCCTTCGTTAATGAAGCCCAAAAAACAATGGCCCACTTAGCCGTTATATATAAGATTGAAATTATGTTATAAACGATCTGGGCTATTGTCATTATTTAATGAAGCCCAATAAATACTTGGCCCAGTAATCCATTAAGGCAGATCAATTTATTATCTCAAAAAAAAAATTATTGTTTTATTGAACCCGGTTTTCCTATTATTATTAATGAACCATTATAAAAAATATAATTTACAGATTGAACCAGAATATTCTAGATCACACCTTAATGAACATCGAAACACATCCTAATCGAAGCAGACGTGAAGAATTATCAAACACCATATTCAAACAGATCTAAACTAAGATTAAAACTGGTTGATGTTATAGATTATATTTCGAATCAAGGTGACATAGAAGTTCAAAGGAATCGAAACTGGATGAACAAAATTGAACAATATTTAAGCAGATCATTGGAAAAAAAATTGCCCAAGTTTAAATCGAAAGGGAAATCCAGACAATGAACAATACAGAGACATGCGTACTGAGAGAGAGAGAGAGAGAGAGAGAGAGAGAGAGAGAGAGAGAGAGAGAGAGAGAGAGAGAGAGAGAGAGAGAGAGAGAGAGAGAGAGAGAGAGAGAGAGAGAGAGAGAGAGAGAGAGAATTCTCACCATTTTGTACCTAATTTTTCATGTCCAGAAGCTACGACTTCCAGGTACCTAACCAAATCGAGAAAAAAAAAAGCAGAGAATCAATTTAAAGAAGAAAAAGAAGAGAGAGAGAGAGAGAGAGAGAGAGAGAGAGAGAGAGAGAGAGAGAGAGAGAGAGAGAGAGAGAGATAATTCTCACCATTTTGTACCTAATTTTTCATGTCCAGAACCTACGACTTCTAGGTACCTAACCAAATCGAGAAAAAAAAAGCAGAGAATCAATTTAAAGAAGAAAAAGAAGAGAGAGAGAGAGAGAGAGAGAGAGAGAGAGAGAGAGAGAGAGAGAGAGAGAGAGAGAGAGAGAGAGAGAGAAAGAAAGAAAGAAAGAAATCTTACGCTGCTCGCAGATCTGCTCTTCAATTCGAATATTTTGGAGAAGAAAACAGGATTGAAGTTTTTTCCATCAACTTAGATAAAGAGGATGAGCTAACTGGAGATGAAATCGAAAATAAAAAATTTCTATATAAATCTGGAAAGATTTAAAGTGGAAACTCTTCTAATCGATGTTGATAGAAGGAGAGAAGTGAAGTGTTTAGGGCCAGATTGAAGATTCGGAAAGGAAATACTCAAGGTTCAAAATGGAAGTATTGAACCCAGAACCCTAGATTTGGAAAGGGATATCTGAAAGAGAATATCGGAGACGAGACGCGGCGCTGAAGAGGATAGAAATGGTATTAGGGTTTGTTGTTGTTCTGTGAACTTAAATTTGGGCTTCGTCCGAGATCGATATTGGGCTTTCCTATTCGAGATTGGCATTGGGCTTGAATTTCGTTTAAACTGGCCCGTTATTAGGTTAAAATATCTTAATACGTTATTTTGGGCATATGTACATTATTATTTACAAATTTGTAATATAATGTAATAATAGAAACAATTATATATTGTTTATTTATTATATTTTTTATAAGTATATAATATCAATATTGTAATATATTATGCCTATACTTTGAAACCATTGCAACTATATATAATTTATTCCTATAAGTCATGTAAAAACAAACTATAAACATCTCATTAAATTTTTACTTATAGAAGTAGATACATTTTTAATATGCAAAAAAAAAAAATTCAATTTGCGTATTACAATTGAATACAGTGAAGAAAAAAATTATTTAATTTCATTAATTATTTGATTATGCAGGCTTCATTTGTTATGGACGAATTAACTTCGCATAACAGAGCGATGAGATTGGCTGTTATTAGAGTTAAAAGACAACGGACAAATTCAAATCGATCAGGTGATTAAATAACATTTAATTCTTTCACATTTGTTTTCGATCAATTTAAATATGGACATGAATATATAAATTCATTTTGCAGGATGCATTCATGAAGTTAGTAATAATTCATCCGTTATTGATCGGATCCCCATGTCCAATATTTCAAATGGTTAGTAATGTTATTTGATTAAGTCTGCAGGATATTCGTTTTTAACATGTATATTGTAATAAATGTTTGATGTTCTATAATATCATATTGTAATAATTTAAAGATTGTAAATTAAAGTAAATAAAATTTTAACTATTTTATAAAAATGAATATATATAATTCTGGTTTTGTTTTCCCTTATGTTTTAAATTTTGTAACACATATGCATTTATTTATGCAGTACACCAAAATAACACACCGTCGGCTTTGCATTTACCCCGAAGTGATCAAAACGATCATAATTCATTTTTATCTATAAGTGTTCGAGATCAAGAAAATTACAGTATATATTTAAAATTGTTATTTTTTTATGAAATATGAATAATAATTTTGTTTTATTGTCTATAATAAGCAATTAATGATATAAATATTTATTTGTAGTTCCATTGAACAATGTCATGTATACAGAACAAAATCATATGCACGTTGTCGAACAAGGTATGTTATTCTTAAAATTTATATTAAATAGCATGATTTAATTATTTTAACGAATTGATTTTTTTCTTCATGCACAACGTAGCTCGGCATAGGAGGAAGTTGAGAATGAATGTTATACGACATAAGCGACATGGAACATCACTAAACGATTCAGGTTATGAATTAAAAATCCCATTAGTTTAAATTAACAAGTTATTTGTTAAAAGGTTTTTCGCAAAATTTGTGAAGGAAATGTATTAGGAAGTCTTGGCAACTCTGTACTTACCGAATCTACACCATTATCTATTATTGGTCATGGTTGCTATTAATTAATAATATATAATATTTTATATACTTTCATGCATGCATTGTCTTAAGTTTTTGGTTTTCGAATCGAATAATAATTTAATACTTCAATGTGAAGGGACAAGGAATTCATCTATTTTGCCAAGTTGTACTAATGAAGTTGATATAACAAAGGTTGAACAAGGTACGTTAGTAAACATTAAATATTAATTGAGTTATTTATTGCATCTCAATATTTGTAATTGTTTTCCACTTATAATTTAGCTCGACATAAGAGGATGTTGAGAATGAATATGATTAGGCATAAGAGGCATGAAACACCATTAATTGAATTAGGTTAGCAAAAAAACTTTAATTTAATTTCACTTTCCTTAATGAATTTTTTTCTCTTGCATCAAATTGGATATGCATATACATTCCACATTCTGCAATTAATATATGATCACTTACATATTTTCATTTCAGGAACTACCAATTCATCTGCGTTGGCAGAGTGTTCATCTAAATTACCAAATTTATGTAAGTTTATAATCCTAAGCACTTTTTATGGTTTATATCCATTATAGGAACTTGTTTTCAATTTCATTATGATTGATAGAAATATATTGAAATGTCCATAATATAAGTTACAATAAGCACATTTTAGTGTATTATAAAAAGTGCTTAGGCGTACAACATAGTTGTTATTTTGTAATATTTGATTATTTGTATTTATATAATAAATGAAATTGATATATGTCTTTTTATGTAGTGTCCGCTAATCTTACTCCAACGGATTTACATTTACCAATAGCGGTTATTCATGTTTTATTCATGATAGTTTTAATGTTCGGTTATTCATGTTTTATTCAAATAATTAATAAAATAAATATTAAACCAACGACTCATCCATAAATTCATAAATATCTTTATTTCAAATGTAAAAAAAATAAACAAACCCCGTGCAAGGCACGGGTATTAGACTAGTTTTGCCTATTTCTCTTTGCAATCTGGAGGTGCGCTGATGAATACAGCCAGCCAGCCACCACTATCACACGTCTCAAGTTTTGGTCAACTAAACTATATTTAAACGCACTGAACACTTGTGTTTATCAGAAAGTTGAATTCCATACCACATTCAATATTATAATTTAAATATATAGTATATTCTTACTTCTTAATTACTTCATTCCACTACCTACAAAAGAATTAAAGCAAAAACTTAAAAACCAATCTATACATCCATGGCAGCACATGGACACCTTCATCTTATTCCTCTGCTTATAGCCCTTGTGCTTTGTGTAAGAAGCACAGAATCAGCTTCAGCAGAAGCGGAGGCTCTCCTGAAATGGAAGAGCAGCCTATCTTGGTCTTCTCCCTCCTCGTGGAGTGAGTCTAATGCCAAGAATGTGTGCAACTGGACAGGAGTCAGCTGCAACTCATCAGGCACCATCACTGAAATCGACCTTGTTGAAACCCGATTCAACCCTTCGTGAAGACGTCGAGGGTCAACACACCCTCGACCCGGGTGTGCTTAGGAATTTGTTTGTTTCGGGGACGTCCTCAACAACTTCCCAGTCTCTGGCTTCACGTAGGGCGGGATTTCTGGCTTCACGGTTCAGTTCCGATGTTGATATATTTCTTCACACCTCTCCAGATTGCATGTAGTTGTTCTTGAGCTCCAGCAACTTTCTCATACGCGAGATTCACCTGAAAACACCCCGGAGATGGCTTTCCCCGGGGCGGGCTCTCCGACGCTCAAGTCAGTTTCTACACGAAGGGCATACATATATGTAGAAAAGTTAGGGTTGAGAGATTTGCAAACCTGTCAAGTTACCTTCGCGAAGGACTAGGCAAGCTTTTCATAACCTCGACTATCGCATTCGACAGAATTAGAGCATAAGTGGACCATAAACAAGTATACTCGTGTGGAATATTGTACCGTGAAGGGCTTACGCGAAGGAAGCCATATGAGCTACACGGAGGGGGCTTCGTGAAGCGGCTCTATAAAGAAGGCATCGTGAAGCAAGCTTCCATGAAGCAAGCTGTGAAGAAGGCTTCGTGAAGCAAGCTCATGAAGCAAGCTTCCGTGAAGCAAGCTCGTGAAGCTAGCTCGTGAAGCAAGCTCGTGAAGCAAGCTCGTGAAGCTAGCTCATGAAGCAAGCTTCTGTGAAGCTAGCTTTCGTGGACGCGGCGCCGTGAAGAAGGCTTCGTGAAGCGACTTGCTTGAATGTGGCTCCGTGAAGGAGGTTCACGAAGAGGTTTGCTTGGATATGGCTCCGTGGAGGATATCACCATTTTAACCAGAAGCGATATTACCGAAGGCGTGGGAGTTGGAAATAGAGATTGACCATGACCGTGAGAATGAGATCCTCTCCGACGGGGATCGGAGCTTCACCGACGCCGTTGCCCTTTCAAGCTCAGGCCGGAGCCTCTCAGCGAATCATCGAGACCGGAGAGGGTGGCGGTGACAGGGCCGGGGATGATGATGGATTAGACCGGAGAGATGTGAGGCGCCGACTGTTCTCGCCGAGATCTTGCTCTCGTTCCTTTCCCGGTCACCTCCTTTAGAGCCTCCGAAAGCTCTTCTCCTCTCTTTGTATCAGATTGTGGTTCCCTCCTTGCTTGAAGTCTCCTCTCTGCCCATTGCTGCCTCCTTTGGAGCTTCAGAGAGCTTCTTTGTTGCTCTCCAAATTGCGGCCCCTCCTTTTTTCCCTGAAAGATCTCATGGGTATATATACATGTTGCCATCCACTGCCGAGCCGCCAAGTGTCTTCTGCCCTGACACCAATCATTCCTCCATAACCGAATTCTGGTGGGCGTGAGGGCCTACGCGTAGGCTTATCCACGCGAGTGAAATCCGACTCCCACAGCCAGCACCCCAAGCTCTTCGCGAAGCATGAGCGAAGGCTTGGTTCGTGGGAGCCTCCAAAGCCTTTTTAGGGCTCTCTGTTCATCGTTGCTACTCTCAAGAGTCGTGTCGATCTTAGCTGTGTGAGGATCTGGTGCCCCTCACTGGCGGCCTCGGAATAGCTTACACATGTTCGGGTGCTCCATGGGACATTGCTTGTGGGTTGTCTCCTCTTTATCATCCTCTTTGAGGAATGACTAGGCTAATCATTGTCTCTTGTTTAGGGCCTTCCTTAATTTGCTCGTTTTCTGCGTCACTTCTCATTTCGTATTGACTTTTGAACCATCTCTATGGTTGGATGGAGCGCAGGTCAAAGTGCGAGCTTGTGAGTGAACTGGTAGAGTGGCGCGGGGCCTCGAGATATTGCACTCTTTTCGGGGAGCATGGCTCCACTCTAGTTAGGTTGCTTCTTGGTGTGCCTTGCACTCTGCTTTTAACCATTTACTCGTACTTGTTTTATTCTTGCTCTATCACTTTCTTGTCCGTAGTGTAAGCGTGAAGCTTGTATCTGAAGGAAACTGCGAGTTTCCCCTTGAGGGCCTACAGACTTGCGCGTAGAGGAGCACATGCATGTGCGTCATAGAAAAGAGACTCGTGAAGGGGGGATGCGTTTGTGAACAAAGGACCTGTCAAGCGTCGGAGAGAGCAATCCCATAGAGGGTATATGGGAGGGGGTGATTTCATTTAGCTTGCTCGTGTTGTTCAGCTTGCTTTCTCGTGTTTCTTATACATTTGTCTTCCTTGTATTTACTTTTTACTTGCTTTCTCTAAATCCATGGAGGGTGCATGGTTAGGTAGTTATGAGCGAAGGGAAAACTTCGTGAAGGGGAGCTCTTGTGAAGGACGGGCTTTCGTGAATTATGGGCCTTCATGAAGAATAGATTACGTGAAGTATTTCCTTCGTGAATGGACATTGGCACGAGCCGGAAGGCCACGAGTATGGGCTATGAGTACCACACAAGGGTCAGTAAAGCCTTCGGGAAGGCGACTTCATTAGATTTCTCGCGTTGTTGTTCAACTTGCTTTCTCATACTGTTTTCCTTGTATTATCCTCTTGCATTACGTTTGTGCTTGCTCTCTCACATTGTCTTTTCGTATTGCTTTTGCGTGATGCTTTTCATACTCGCGCACTTTTTGTAAGACTTGCATGCCACGTGCCGCGTTCACTAATTGCTTTGTTTTTGCTTGTTTTATGCATCGTCTTGGTTTACGTCTCGTTCGTTATTCAACTCTAGAGTTGTGAAGGCTTGTTATGATGGGTTGAAACCTCATCGTCTCAACCTTGTAGTTCGCGAATGGAACATGAACTTCAAGATCAGAGTAGTGCTCTCTAGCGAGCATATTCAACTGCCTTCGCCGGAGACCCGCTTGGGACGAGGTCGGTTACCTTCGCTAGAGAGTCGCCCTAGAAAACATCTCGTTCTTCCAGAGAATCATTATGAGGCCAGGCACTATCGTGCCTCCTGCTGTAGTAGGGAGGGCCTCCCTAAGGAGCCCCCGCTCTCACCATCAAACAAGGCTTCATCTCGCGAAGGGACTTCATCATCGTCTTCCTCTTCGCGTGACGCGACAAACCCTTAGAATATGGATACTTAAGAGACGGGTGAGGCATATGTCCTTTTCTGGCAGCACCGCTTTCCGGGAAGACGACGAAGATGAACTTGTCTTTACTTTTGAGAACTTGGAGGGGACGGTAGAAACTTATCTTTTCCCCATGGGACCCATACTTGCTTTTCCCGAAGAAGGGTCTCGATTGTTGCACCATTATCCTACCTTCATCGCAGCAAGCCTTCTTACGTTGTCCGCGGGTTTCTGCGTGTGTTGCTAGCTGTATTTAGCATATGAATTCTGTGTGCATGTAATTCTTCGAGTAATTCACTCGCGAGGCTGACTATGCCGTGTGCGCGGTTTTTGGACGTGTATTAATCAACTTTGGCTTAGTCATTATGACAATTACTCGGGCAGCCCGCGCGTTTTTGACTTTGTTCGCGTACAACCCCCTTTTCTCCCCCCATCCCTCCCACCAGTTTGCGAACTGGAGGAGGGATTAAAGAGGGGGTTGTGAGGGGGGTTAGCTCGTTGCTTCTACTATGCGTCATGGTGCTCTCCCTTGGGGCCATCTCATATGTTTCGGACACGTGCAAAGAATGCAAGCATGGTAAATGCAGTGAAGCTTTGCATTGGATAAAACAATGTATCTACAACTCTCACTGTATTCTCGTGAAGGCGTACCTTATCGCCACTTGGGTTCTTGCACGCGACAGTTGCCCTTTTAACTTGTTGAGTTTTTCTAGAGTGCGAATTGCTTTAACACATGCGTTGCTTTTTCTCGCGCATATTGCTTCTCGAGGGTGTTGCTTTCATGATTTGCTTATGTAATAGTGTTCAATGGTTATTTGTTTTACACGTGTATTGCTTTTGGGTATTGCTTTTGACGCTTGGTCTTAACAATTGCTTTAACTCGCGCATATTTGTTGATATTGCTACGCACGCTGGCCAATGCGTGCCAGGCCCAGTGTTGTTTGGTGTTGCTACGCGTATCGCCGACTCTCGGCCGATACCGTTTGGGTATTGCTACGCACACTGGCCAATACTTGCCAGGCCAGTGCCGTCTGGGTGTTGCTACGCATATCGCCGACTCTCGGTCGATACCGTTTGGGTATTGCTATGCACACTGGCCAATACTTGCCAGGCCAGTGCCGTCTGGGTGTTGCTACGCATATCGCCGACTCTCGGTCGATACCGTTTGGGTATTGCTATGCACACTGGCCAATACTTGCCAGGCCAGTGCCGTTTGGGTGTTGCTACGCATATCGCCGACTCTCGGTCGATACCGTTTGGGTATTGCTATGTGCATTGGCCAATACTTGCCAGGCCAGTGCCGTCTGGGTGTTGCTATGCATATCGCCGACTCTCGATCGATACCGTTTGGGTATTGCTACGCGCACTGGCCAATACTTGCCAGGCCAGTGCCGTCTGGGTGTTGCTACGCATATCGCCGACTCTCGGTCGATACCATTTGGGTATTGCTACGCGCACTGGCCAATACTTGCCAGGCCAGTGCCGTCTGGGTGTTGCTACGCGTATCGCTGACTCTCGGCCGATACCGTTTGGGTATTGCTACGCGCACTGGCCAATACTTGCCAGGCCAGTGCCGTCTGGGTGTTGCTATGCATATCGCCGACTCTCGGTCGATACCGTTTGGGTATTGCTACGCGCACTGGCCAATACTTGCCAGGCCAGTGCCGTCTGGGTGTTGCTACGCGTATCGCCGACTCTCGGCCGATACCGTTTGGGTATTGCTACGTGCACTGGCTAATACTTGCCAGGCCAGTGCCGTCTGGGTGTTGCTACGCATATCGCCGACTCTCGGCCGATACCGTTTGGGTATTGCTACGCGCACTGGCCGCCTCATCGGGCCAGTACCGTTGGGTATTGCTTTCACTTGCTCAAACTCGCTTGTATTTGCACATACTTGCTTTTCGGTATTTTGGGTTATGTATTGCTTAATAATTCGCGAATGCGTTGTTCTAGGGTGTTTTGCTTTGTGTACTTTGTTATTACATACTGCTTTTATCGTATTGCCTTTGTAATTTTCTTTCTTTAAGCCCATGGAGGGCATGTGGCTGGGGAAGCCATGCGTGGAGGGAAGCCTTTGTGAAGGCTATGAAGCGAAGGCTTTTGCAAAGGGGAGACCTTCGCGAATGAGGGACCTTCTTGAAGGGGTGTCTTCGTGAAGACAATAGGCTCAAGCTGGGGAGCGACGAGCACATGTCGTGAGTTCTTCGCGAAGGCCAGGAAAGGCCAAGCGAAGAACGGGGAAGCCAAGGGCAAAGGCCGGGGAGGCCTTCGCGGAGGATGTCTTGCTAGTTTTTCTTATGATGTTGCCTCATTCGCTCTAAAGTACAGTGTCTCTTTCTTTTCGGCCTCACATTGCTTTTCTTCTTGCCTCTTTGTAAAAGGCCTGAGTGGTGGTAAACAGAGTGATGCTGTAGATCACGTCGGCTTTGAGGGACGTACGAGCCCCAACCGTTGTAAGATGTCATAAAGCCTACGCAAAGACAAAGGTAAAATAGTGAAAGCTACGTGAAGTGTAAGTAGAGAGGAGCAAAGGCTAACCGAAACCGAGGTGGAGTGTAGTGGAGCTCGATTGCCGGAGGTTCTTTGTAGAGCGGGTGTTTTGTCATGGAAAGAGCGTTTCTAGTGCGTGAGGACATCCCCACGGTCGGCGCCAGTGTTGAAACCCGATTCAACCCTTCGTGAAGACGTCGAGGGTCAACACACCCTCGACCCGGGTGTGCTTAGGAATTTGTTTGTTTCGGGGACGTCCTCAGCAACTTCCCAGTCTCTGGCTTCGCGTAGGGCGGGATTTTTGGCTTCACGGTTCAGTTCCGATGTTGATATATTTCTTCACACCTCTCCAGATTGCATGTAGTTGTTCTTGAGCTCCAGCAACTTTCTCATACGCGAGATTCACATGAAAACACCCCGGAGATGGCTTTCCCCGGGGCGGGCTCTCCGACGCTCAAGTCAGTTTCTACACGAAGGGCATACATATATGTAGAAAAGTTAGGGTTGAGAGATTTGCAAACCTGTCTAGTTACCTTCGCGAAGGACTAGGCAAGCTTTTCATAACCTCGACTATCGCATTCGACAGAATTAGAGCATAAGTGGACCATAAACAAGTATACTCGTGTGGAATATTGTACCGTGAAGGGCTTACGCGAAGGAATCCATATGAGCTACACGGAGGGGGCTTCGTGAAGCGGCTCTGTGAAGAAGGCATCGTGAAGGAAGCTTCCATGAAGCAAGCTGTGAAGAAGGCTTCGTGAAGCAAGCTCGTGAAGCAAGCTTCCGTGAAGCAAGCTCGTGAAGCAAGCTCGTGAAGCTAGCTCGTGAAGCAAGCTCGTGAAGCTAGCTCATAAAGCAAGCTTCCGTGAAGCTAGCTTTCGTGGATGCAGCGCCGTGAAGAAGGCTTCGTGAAGCGGCTTGCTTGAATGTGGCTCCGTGAAGGAGGTTCACGAAGAGGTTTGCTTGGATATGGCTCCGTGGAGGATATCACCATTTTAACCAGAAGCGATATTACCGAAGGCGTGGGAGTTGGAAATAGAGATTGACCATGACCGTGAGAATGAGATCCTCTCCGACGGGGATCGGAGCTTCACCGACGCCGTTGCCCTTTCAAGCTCAGGTCGGAGCCTCTCAGCAAATCGTCGAGACCGGAGAGGGTGGCGGTGACAGGGCCGGGGATGATGATGGATTAGACCGGAGAGATGTGAGGCGCCGACTGTTCTCGCCGAGATCTCGCTCTCGTTCCTTTCCCGGTCACCTCCTTTGGAGCCTCTGAAAGCTCTTCTCCTCTCTTTGTATCAGATTGTGGTTCCCTCCTTGCTTGAAGTCTCCTCTCTGCCCATTGCCGCCTCCTTTGGAGCTTCAGAGAGCTTCTCTGTTGCTCTCCAAATTGTGGCCCCTCCTTTTTTTCCCTGAAAGATCTCATGGGTATATATAGATGTTGCCATCCACTGCCGAGCCGCCAAGTGTCTTCTGCCCTGGCACCAATCATTCCTCCATAACCGAATTCTGGTGGGCGTGAGGGCCTACGCATAGGCTTATCCACGCGAGTGAAATCCGACTCCCACAGACCTCTCAATCAATAATATCAGTGGCACCCTTACCCAGTTCAACTTTTCTGCATTCCCCAACCTACAAAGCTTGAACTTGAGCAACAATATTCTAGTGGGTGCAATTCCTCCTAATGTTAGTCAGTTGACACAACTCCAGGCCTTGGATCTCTACAACAACTGGAACATCAATGGCACCATACCCTTTGAGATCAGCCATCTCCAGAAGCTAAGGCTCTTGGACCTTGGAGGTAACTATTTAGTCAGTCCTGACTGGTCAAGGTTTCATACCATGCCTTCACTCAACCATCTTAGTCTTGCTCTTAATAATTTTGGCCCAGATTTCCCGCCTTTCATTCTCACTTACAACAACCTGAATCACCTTGACTTGTCACTCAACTATTTCAGCGGATCAATTCCTGATGCTTTGTACACCAATCTTTCGAGCCTTGAGGTTCTTAGACTCTACCAGAATTCATTTCAAGGACCCATATCCTCTAAAATAGGCCTTCATAAGAACCTCCAAGTACTTGACCTTCATGACAACTCCTTGAATTCTAGCATTCCTCCTGAGCTTGGCGAGTGCATGAACCTCACTTACCTCGCTCTTGCACATAATTCCCTCACCGGACCACTCCCTCCCTCCCTGGCCAATCTTACCAGGATATCCCAGTTGGGTTTATCAGACAATCATCTTTCAGGAGAGATCTCATCTGATTTCTTGACCAATTGGACTGAGCTAACCTCTTTGCAGCTCCACAACAATTTCTTCAATGGAACCATCCCACCTCAAATAGGTCAATTGACCAAGCTCAATGTTCTTTTCCTTTACAATAACAGATTCTCTGGTCCAGTTCCCCCCGAGATAAGTAATCTGAAAGATTTAAAGAAATTGGATCTTTCGGAAAACCATCTCACCGGCACTATTCTTCCAGCCATATGGAGCCTCACTGAACTTACCACTCTTCAACTTTTCAACAATAACCTCACCGGTGTACTCCCACTGGAGGTTGGGAATCTTGTGAATCTACAAAAGCTTGGTCTTGACTTCAACCTATTCTATGGACAATTGCCCACTACTTTGTCCAACCTTACCAAATTGGAAGCATTCTCTGTCATGAACAATAACTTCTCCGGCAGCATCCCACGGGATTTTGGAAAGCACAATCCTAAGCTTGCCAATGTAAGCTTCTCAGAGAATGACTTCTCAGGGGAGTTACCTCCCGATTTGTGCAGTGGCTTGGCTCTGCAGGAGCTCACAGTACATGGAAACAGCTTCACAGGACAAGTGCCGGATTTCCTAAGGAGTTGTTCACAGCTATTAAGAGTCCGGCTAGACCAGAACCAGTTCACTGGAAACATCTCACAGGTGTTTGGCGTTCATCCACGTCTTTATTTTGTCAAAGCCGATGGGAATCAGTTTTCTGGTGAAATGTCTCCCTTGTGGGGGCAGTGCCTCAATCTAACAAATCTTCAGCTGGATAGCAACAACATTTCAGGGGAGATACCGGATGAGCTCGGAAAGCTGAGTAATTTGGGTCTTCTTGCACTTGATTCAAATCAGCTATCTGGGAAAATACCCAAAGAGCTGAGAAATCTGAAGATGCTCAGAACTCTCAACCTGAGCAGAAACCAGTTGACAGGGCAAATACCTACAAGCATAGGCAATCTAGATAAGCTTCAGTACCTTGATCTGGTAGAAAACCGTTTGACAGGGGAGATTCCAGGAGAAGTTGGAAAATGTGACAGCTTGCTGAGCTTGAGTCTTGGTCACAATGGGTTGTCATGTCAAATACCAGCTGAGATTGGGCACTTGTCTCAGCTGCACTACCTGTTAGACTTGAGTAGCAATTCGCTGTGGGGTCAGCTCTGAGATTCTCGAGAAGCTCCAAGTTTTGGAGAAGTTGAACCTGTCCCATAACCATCTCTCGGGGACCGTTCCGTCCATCCTATCCGACATGATTGGTCTGTAAGTAATCGATCTGTTCTACAATAATCTGACGGGTCCAATCCCGGGTGGCACCTTTACGCAAGGATTATATAGTGGGAATCCGGGTTTATGCGGGAATGCTACAGGCTTATCCCTCTGTGAAGCACAATCAAACGCAAAAAGCTCCCGTAACCATGGTACAATAGTCATCATAACGGTGGCCGTCCCCGTCTGTCTCCTCCTCCTCCTTGTAGCGTCCGCCACTGCATTTATAGTCTGTTTTCGGAAGCAGAAGAGGTTTGATGAGGAGAACAAGCCACTAGAGGTTTGGGGGGGAGACGAGAGATTCGCTTTCAGCGAGATTGTGAAGGCCACTGACCACTTCAACGAGATGTACTGCATAGGGAGAGGTGGGTTTGGAAGTGTGTACAAAGCGAAGCTCAAAACAGGGCAGGTAGTAGCTGTGAAACAGCTCAGCAGCCTGGAGCCGAGTGACATCCAGCCCTTAAACCAGCAGAGTGTCGAGAACGAGATCACAATTTTGACACAAATCAAGCACCGCAACATCATCAAGCTATACAGGTTCTGCTCGGTGAAGGGCAGAGTTTACCTCGTCTATGACTACATGGAGAGAGGAAGTCTGGGGAATGTGATGCACAACCAACAAGGAGCCAAGGAGCTGAGCTGGGAAAAAAGTATTAATATTGTGCAGGGATTGGCGCACGCACTTGCATACATGCACCATGACTGCTCCCCGCCAATAGTTCACCGTGATATATCGATCAACAACGTGTTGGTGGACCAAGAGTTTAAGCCTAAGCTGTCAGATTTTGGCACGGGAAGGCCGCTGAACTCGGACACTTCCAACTGGAGCATGGCTGCTGGATCATATGGCTACATGGCTCCAGGTAAACCTCTAGCAAAACACCAAGTTAATATTATCTTGTCATTCAAAAACTAGCTAGAGATGCATTGTTGCATGTTAAATTCTTAACTTTTCATTTTCGCAGAGCTGGCACAGACAATGAGAGTGACTACAAAGTGTGATGTCTTCAGCTTTGGAGTGGTGGCGCTGGAGATTATGATGGGGAAGCACCCAGGAGAGTCTCTCCCTTCTATAACATCAGCAGCGATGCCAATGACATACGATAAGGATTGGCTCATGAAACATGTATTAGACCAGAGGCTCACGTCACCATCTGAAAAGGCGGCTCAACAAGTGCTGCCTGTGATCAGAGTAGCTGCATTATGCACACAGTCTATGCCGGAGTCTAGACCCACCATGCGTCAGGTGGTGCACGCTCTAACATCCCAACCATAAGCATTTCTTCACTGAAAAATGTAAGCTTGGTTTGTTATTAAGGTCTTAGGAAATAGGGCAAAATGGAGGGAAATGAGGGTTTCATGCTTCTCAATCCTATCTAGCTAGTGTAGTTATTTTCCAGGAAAATAATATTGTATATACTATTTGTAACTATATCACTCTAGCTCCTGTTTTGAATCAGGATAGTAATATGAATACATGATTACTATTGAATAATGTTATAGTGATACATGTAGTTGCAACTATGACCACCCATAGCATAATATTATGCCTTTTCATCATATACGTTTTCCATGTATACAAATCTCTGTAAACTTGTTCCAACAAGCTACTTGAAGTGCTATGATTATGAAAGCAATGTGAAATAAGCAAATCCAGACTGTCAGGCGACGTTCCAACACCTAACTGCCCACAATCAATTCATTTGAAGATTATGAGAATGAAAAAAGAGGCCAAAATGCGCAAAATCATCCACTAGAAGTACTACTTTGCGTAAAATCATGTGCTACATGGCATATTATAAAAACCTACCCCTTTACCATGAAGTTAGTAAAACATTACCATCTAGCTAACTAGGTACTTTTACAAAGACAAATTTTCATTTAACTATCCAATTTGAAAACCTTGATCCCGCTTGTTGTTGTATCCAGTTTGAGAGCCGTAAAACTTATAAAAAAAGTACGTTTTTGTCGATCAATAAAACAAGGTTCAAACTTTGTAACTAACAACATGATCAAATTGTCCTTATTGGTGGTGTTGAATTCCTTAGATTTTGATGATAACAAACATTCAACTAATCTGGTAATCAAGTACTTTAGGAACAATACAATTGTCACAGAGAACCATTTACAGCGAAGAATCACAGAGGGAACAAAGCTTTCTCCGAATGCTTTGTTATCTCTCAAGGAACATCAATAACGAACAAAACTCAAACTGCGAATGGAGTAAAGGATAATCAGCGTGAAGATTATGAAGATTATCTTTAAAGATCACGCAGTCACAGAAAAGGCAATCGGCTGGATGGATCACGCCAAAGGGAATATTTGGAGAGAGAGAATCCGATTATGTTATCTTAGGAAATCTTTCCTAAGATAATATATTTGGAGAGAGAAGAATTTTATCTCTATCCAATTTTGTTATCTTAGGAAATTCTTCCTTAGATAACATAAGCGGTTAAGATAATATTCTCCAGATTATTTAATATCTTCATGTTGCGAATTTTAGAAAAGATAATTTATCTTGTTACGATTGTTTTAGTCGAGTTGTATTTATAGGAGCGTGAGATTCATTTCTATGTACGAACTCAGAGCATTTAATTGAGAAGAAAAAAAGAGGGTGAAGTGTTTGTGAGTCTTAGAAGAGTGAGTTCGTATTCACCATTGTAGAAGAGATTCAGATCTAGGTGGGAAGTGATGAGTCCACCACAACCATGAGTGCCAAGGAGGAACTATAAGAGATGACACTACCAAGGAGGAACTATAAGGAGGAACTATAAGGCACGAGCCATAGCAAGAGCAACACAAAGCATCGTCACAAGGAACATGGCTTTAGATGTGGAAGACTCCTCAACGTTAGCTAAGACATGGACACTCTCCACCTTGTCCTTGTCTAAGTCACCGACGCCCAGCTGTGACATTGAACCTGCATCGGCAACCAAACGCCACCGCTTGGCGACCACCCAAGACGGTGCCGCCTTCCTCCACAAACCAGCCAGATGTGATGCCAAGCACCCCAGCTACCACCCCAGACTGGCCCCACGCCAAGGCGAGCCCTCCAAGTATCCAAACAGGCCAATGCCATACCCTTGCCGATCACGCAACCCGGCGTCGACTTTGCACACAAGCCCGACGTTTGTGCCTTTTTACTTGTAGTCTTGACCTGAAATTTGGAGCGTAGTTTGGTTACGCATTTAGATAGCTTGTGTTAAAATTTCATGATTTTTAGAGAACATTTGAATTTTTAGGAATTAAGACCTTTATTTATGGAAATATATCCATAAATAAAGTTAGGGGTTGTTAGGGGTGCGCCTCCCTTACCTTGGGCTCCAAGTTGGCACTATTAGGGTTAGTTTTAAACCTTTTTTAGGGTAGAAATGCAGCCTTGCTTAGCTGCCTCCTTAAATACCCTTTTGGTAGTTCTTTCGCGGGTACGCTTAATCATATTGAATCAAATTGTCAAGTAGAGTTTTCACTCTTTCTTTGGTTCTTAGGAGTCACAACTTCCTTTTGGTTACTTAGATTGATCTCAAACAATCACCTTCAACGAGACCTTCAATCAATTCCATTGGTTGTTGATTTCACCTTGCGACACATCCTTGCCCCTTTGCCAAGCCGTCGTAGAGGAGCTTTGTTGACATTCAGGGAAGTTCTCCATGTTTTCTTGTCATCCCAAATGCTTCTATTAAAATGGAGAACAATGTTATGCCCTTACCCCCTGCGATTACTTCGCTATTGCAGGAATTCAAAGATGTGATGCCGGATGAACTACCACAAGGATTGCCACCATTGAGAGGCATTGAGCACCAAATAGACTTCATCCCGGGAGCGTCACTACCTAACCGAGCTGCATATAGAGCCAGCCCTGAAGAGACACACGAGCTTCAAAGACAAGTGCAAGAGTTGATGAAAAAAGGCTATGTGCGCGAGTCTTTGAGTCCTTGTGCTGTTCCGGTCATTTTAGTGCCAAAGAAAGATGGGAGTTGGAGAATGTGTATGGACTGTCGATCTATCAATCACATCACCATCAAGTATAGGCACCCCATTCCTAGACTTGACGACATATTGGACGAATTGCATGGTACTTCCATTTTCTCTAAGATTGATCTTAAGAGTGGCTATCACCAAATCCGAATGAAGAAAGGGGATGAATGGAAGACATCGTTCAAGACAATATATGGGTTGTATGAATGGCTTGTAATGCCATTTGGTTTGACTAATGCTCCCTCAACTTTCATGCGTTTAATGAATCATGTGCTTAGAGAGTTTCTAGGGAAATTTGTTGTTGTTTACTTTGATGATATTCTTGTGTATTCACGCAGCCTTGATGAGCATATAGGTCACTTAAAACAGGTTTTGGAGTGCTTAAGAAAGGAGGCATTGTATCCTAACTTGGAGAAGTGCCACTTTTGCAGCGACCACACCATGTTCTTAGGCTATGTGGTGAGCAAAGATGGAATTCGAGTTGATCAGGAGAAGATAAAGGCGATCATGGAGTGGCCTACGCCTACCACCCCTACTATGGTACACAGTTTTCTTGGCCTTGCAGGTTTCTATAGGAGATTTGTTAGGGATTTTTCTACCATAGTTGCGCCTTTACATGAGCTTACAAAGAAGGCTAGTTCTATTGAATGGAATGTTAAGCATGAAATAGCTTTTAATGCCCTTAAGAATGCTTTATGTGATACACCATTGTTACAATTGCCTGATTTTTCTAAAACTTTTGAAGTTGAATGTGATGCATCTAACCATGGAATAGGAGGGGTACTCTTTCAAGAAAAACGCCCCATAGCATTTTTTAGTGAAAAATTGTCTGGTGCTTTGTTAAATTATCCTACTTATGACAAGGAATTGTATGCATTAATTCGTGTCTTGAAAACGTGGCAACATTATTTGTGGCCAAAGGAATTCATGATTCACACTGACCATGCAGCTTTAGCATACTTGAAAGCACAAGCTACACTAGGTCGAAGACATGCTAGGTGGGTTGAATTCATGGAAACCTTTCCATATGTGGTGAAGCACATCAAGGGCAAAGAGAATGTGGTAGCTGATGCCCTTTCTCGAAGGTATGTATTGCTTACTCAACTAGATGCACAAGTGTTTGGTTTTGGCATGATAAAGGATTTGTATGCTAGAGATGATTTCTTTGCTGAAATTTATAACACTTGTATGACTAATGGCGAGACCAATGGGTTTTTTGTGGATGAGGGCTATTTGTTTAAGGCAGGGAAACTATGCATTCCTCGATGTTCTATAAGAGGGCGCCTCATTCAGGAAGCTCATGAGAACCGTGGCCACTTTGGAATCACAAAAACCGTGGCTGCATTGAAGGAGAACTTCTTTTGGCATAAGATGGTTCGCCAAGTGACAAGGTTTTGTAGAGCATGTGTCACGTGCAACAAGGCCAAGTCTAGATCAAGTCCCCATGGTTTGTACACTCCATTGCCCATTCCGGATGCACCTTGGGAAGACCTGTCCATGGACTTTGTGATGGGATTACCAACTTCTAAGAAGGGGAGGGACTCGATCTTTGTGGTAGTAGACAAGTTTTCAAAGATGGCACACTTCATTCCGTGTAAGCAAACTAACAATGCTTCTGACATTGCTTCTTTGTTTTTTGATAATATTGTTAGATTGCATGGATTGCCTAGGACTATTGTTAGTGACAGGGATGTGAAGTTTGTGTCTTACTTCTGGAAGACTTTGTGGGGAAAGCTTGGTACTTGTTTGCTCTTTAGTACAAGTTATCACCCACAAACTGATGGACAAACATAGGTGACTAATAGGACATTAGGATCTTTACTTAGGGCTATGCTTCGAGCTAATCCACGCAAGTGGGAATATATTTTGCCTATTGTTGAGTTTTCTTATAACAGGTCCACACATTCTGCCACCAAGCTATGTCCTTTTGAAGTGGTTTATGGAAGAAAGCCATTAACTCCTCTTGATATGGCGCCGAAGCCCCTTGGCCAAGGCGAGAGCTTTCCTGCTGCAAAGAGAGCCGAGTACATCAAGCAATTGCATGAGAGAACCAAACTTCAATTGGAGAGAAGAGCTGTGCAATATAAGGCGCAACATAACACAGGAAGAAAAAGACTCATCTTTGAAGTAGGAGACATGGTGTGGCTACACCTAAGGAAAGAGAGGTTCCCATCGAAGAGGCACACCAAGCTACATCTTAGGGGGGATGGACTATTCAAAGTCATCCAAAGGATTGGAGACAATGCTTACAAACTCGACCTCCCTAGTGAATATGGTGCTATTTCTAATACTTTCAATATTACTGACTTGCTTCCTTTTGTGTCAATAGGAGAAGATGATGAAGATAGAGGCTTAGGGACAAGCCTCATTCAAGAAGGGGAGGGTGATGAGTCCACCACAACCATGAGTGCCAAGGAGGAACTACAAGAGATGACACTACCAAGTGGTGGTGCCATAACCAGGAGCAAGGCACGAGCCATAGCAAGAGCAACACAAAGCATCGTCACAAGGAACATGGCTTTAGATGTGGAAGACTCCTCAACGTTAGCTAAGACATGGACACTCTCCACCTTCTCCTTGTCTAAGTCACCGACGCCCAGCTGTGACATTGAACCTGCATCATCAACCAAATGCCACCGCCTGGCAACCACCCAAGACGGTGCCGCCTTCCTCCACAAACCAGCCAGCTGTGATGCCAAGCACCCCAGCTACCACCCCAGATTAGCCCCACGCCAAGGCGAGCCCTCCAAGTATCCAAACAGGCCAATGCCATACCCTTGCCGATCACGCAACCCGGCGTCGACTTTGCACACAAGCCCGACGTTTGTGCCTTTTTACTTGTAGTCTTGACCTGAAATTGGGAGCGTAGTTTCGTTACGCATTTAGACAGCTTGTGTTAAAATTTCATGATTTTTGGAGAATATTTGAATTTTTAGGAATTAAGACCTTTATTTATGGAAATATATCCATAAATAAAGTTAGGGTTTGTTAGGGGTGCGCCTCCCTTACCTTGGGCTCCAAGTTGGCACTATTAGGGTTAGTTTTTAACCTTTTTTAGGGTAGAAACGCAGCCTTGCTTAGCTGCCTCCTTAAATACCATTTTGGTAGTTCTTTCACGGGTACGCTTAATCATATTGAATCAAATTGTCAAGTAGAGTTTTCACTCCTTCTTTGGTTCTTAGGAGTCACAACTTCCTTTTGGTTACTTAGATTGATCTCAAACAATCACCTTCAACGAGACCTTCAATCAATTCCATTGGTTGTTGATTTCACCTTGCGACACATCCTTGCGCCTTCGCCAAGCCGTCGTAGAGGAGCTTTGTTGACATTAAGGGAAGTTCTCCATGTTTTCTTGTCATCCCAAATACTTCTATTAAAATGGAGAACATCGTTATGCCCTTACCCCCTCCGATTACTTCGCTATTGCAGGAATTCAAAGATGTGATGCCGGATGAACTACCACAAGGATTGCCACCATTGAGAGGCATTGAGCACCAAATAGACTTCATCCCAGGAGCGTCACTACCTAACCGAGCTGCATATAGAGCCAGCCCTGAAGAGACACACGAGCTTCAAAGACAAGTGCAAGAGTTGATGAAAAAAGGCTATGTGCGCGAGTCTTTGAGTCCTTGTGTTGTTCCGGTCATTTTAGTGCCAAAGAAAGATGGGAGTTGGAGAATGTGTATGGACTGTCGATCTATCAATCACATCACCATCAAGTATAGGCACCCCATTCCTAGACTTGATGACATGTTGGACGAATTGCATGGTACTTCCATTTTCTCTAAGATTGATCTTAAGAGTGACTATCACCAAATCCGAATGAAGGAAGGGGATGAATGGAAGACATCGTTCAAGACAATATATGGGTTGTATGAATGGCTTGTAATGCCATTTGGTTTGACTAATGCTCCCTCAACTTTCATGCGTTTAATGAATCATGTGCTTAGAGAGTTTCTAGGGAAATTTGTTGTTGTTTACTTTGATGATATTCTTGTGTATTCACGCAGCCTTGATGAGCATATAGGTCACTTAAAATAGGTGTTGGAGTGCTTAAGAAAGGAGGCATTGTATGCTAACTTGGAGAAGTGCCACTTCTGCAGCGACCACACCATGTTCTTAGGCTATGTGGTGAGCAAAGATGGAATTCGAGTTGATCAGGAGAAGATAAAGGCGATCATGGAGTGGCCTACGCCTACCACCCCTACTATGGTACGCAGTTTTCTTGGCCTTGCAGGTTTCTATAGGAGATTTGTTAGGGATTTTTCTACCATAGTTGCGCCTTTACATGAGCTTACAAAGAAGGCTAGTTCTATTGAATGGAACGTTAAGCATGAAATAGCTTTTAATGCCCTTAAGAATGCTTTATGTGCTACACCATTGTTACAATTGCCTGATTTTTCTAAAACTTTTGAAGTTGAATGTGATGCATCTAACCATGGAATAGGAGGGGTACTCTTTCAAGAAAAATGCCCCATAGCATTTTTTAGTGAAAAATTGTCTGGTGCTTTGTTAAATTATCCTACTTATGACAAGGAATTGTATGCATTAATTCGTGTCTTGAAAACGTGGCAACATTATTTGTGGCCAAAGGAATTCATGATTCACACTGACCATGCAGCTTTAGCATACTTGAAAGCACAAGCTACACTAGGTCGAAGACATGCTAGGTGGGTTGAATTCATGCAAACCTTTCCATATATGGTGAAGCACATCAAGGGCAAAGAGAATGTGGTAGCTGATGCCCTTTCTCGAAGGTATGTATTGCTTACTCAACTAGATGCACAAGTGTTTGGTTTTGGCATGATAAAGGATTTGTATGCTAGAGATGATTTCTTTGCTGAAATTTATAACACTTGTATGACTAATGGCGAGACCAATGGGTTTTTTGTGGATGAGGGCTATTTGTTTAAGGCAGGGAAACTATGCATTCCTCGATGTTCTATAAGAGGGCGCCTCATTCAGGAAGCTCATGAGAACCGTTGCCACTTTGGAATCACAAAAACCGTGGCTGCATTGAAGGAGAACTTCTTTTGGCATAAGATGGTTCGCCAAGTGACAAGGTTTTGTAGAGCATGTGTCACGTGCAACAAGGCCAAGTCTAGATCAAGTCCCCATGGTTTGTACACTCCATTGCCCATTCCGGATGCACCTTGGGAAGACATGTCCATGGACTTTGTGATGGGATTACCAACTTCTAAGAAGGGGAGGGACTCGATCTTTGTGGTAGTAGACAGGTTTTCGAAGATGGCACACTTCATTCCGTGTAAGCAAACTAACAATTCTTCTGACATTGCTTCTTTGTTTTTTGATAATATTGTTAGATTGCATGGATTGCCTAGGACTATTGTTAGTGACAAGGATGTGAAGTTTGTGTCTTACTTCAGGAAGACTTTGTGGGGAAAGCTTGGTACTTGTTTGCTCTTTAGTACAAGTTATCACCCACAAACTGATGGACAAACATAGGTGACTAATAGGACATTAGGATCTTTACTTAGGGCTATGCTTCGAGCTAATCCACGCAAGTGGGAAGATATTTTGCCTATTGTTGAGTTTTCTTATAACAGGTCCACACATTCTGCCACCAAGCTATGTCCTTTTGAAGTGGTTTATGGAAGAAAGCCATTAACTCCTCTTGATATGGCGCCGAAGCCCCTTGGCCAAGGCGAGAGCTTTCCTGCTGCAAAGAGAGCCGAGTACATCAAGCAATTGCATGAGAGAACCAAACTTCAATTGGAGAGAAGAGCTGCGCAATATGAGGCGTAACATAACAAAGGAAGAAAAAGACTCATCTTTGAAGTAGGAGACATGGTGTGGCTACACCTAAGGAAAGAGAGGTTCCCATCGAAGAGGCGCACCAAGCTACATCTTAGGGGGGATGGACCATTCAAAGTCATCCAAAGGATTGGAGACAATGCTTACAAACTCGACCTCCCTAGTGAATATGGTGCTATTTCTAATACTTTCAATATTACTGACTTGCTTCCTTTTGTGTCAATAGGAGAAGATGATGAAGATAGAGGCTTAGGGACAAGCCTCATTCAAGAAGGGGAGGGTGATGAGTCCACCACAACCATGAGTGCCAAGGAGGAACTACAAGAGATGACACTACCAAGTGGTGGTGCCATAACCAGGAGCAAGGCACGAGCCATAGCAAGAGCAACACAAAGCATCGTCACAAGGAACATGGCTTTAGATGTGGAAGACTCCTCAACTATAGCTAAGACATGGACACTCTCCACCTTCTCCTTGTCTAAGTCACCGACGCCCAGCTGTGACATTGAACCTGCATCGGCAACCAAACGCCACCACCTGGCAACCACCCAAGACGGTGCCGCCTTCCTCCACAAACCAGCCAGCTGTGATGCCAAGCACCCCAGCTACCACCCCAGACTAGCCCCACGCCAAGGCGAGCCCTCCAAGTATCCAAACAGGCCAATGCCAAACCCTTGCCGATCACGCAACCCGGCGTCGACTTTGCACACAAGCCCGACGTTTGTGCCTTTTTACTTGTAGTCTTGACCTGAAATTTGGAGCGTAGTTTGGTTACGCATTTAGACAGCTTGTGTTAAAATTTCATGATTTTTGGAGAACATTTGAATTTTTAGGAATTAAGACCTTTATTTATGGAATAATATCCATAAATAAAGTTAGGGTTTGTTAGGGGTGCGCCTCCCTTACCTTGGGCTCCAAGTTGGCACTATTAGGGTTAGTTTTTAACCTTTTTTAGGGTAGAAACGCAGCCTTGCTTAGCTGCCTCCTTAAATACCCTTTTGGTAGTTCTTTCGCGGGTACGCTTAATCATATTGAATCAAATTGTCAAGTAGAGTTTTCACTCCTTCTTTGGTTCTAAGGCGTCACAACTTCCTTTTGGTTACTTAGATTGATCTCAAACAATCACCTTCAACGAGACCTTCAATCAATTCCATTGGTTGTTGATTTCACCTTGCGACACATCCTTGCGCCTTCGCCAAGCCGTCGTAGAGGAGCTTTGTTGACATTCAGGGAAGTTCTCCATGTTTTCTTGTCATCCCAAATACTTCTATTAAAATGGAGAACAATGTTATGCCCTTACCCCCTGCGATTACTTCGCTATTGCAGGAATTCAAAGATGTGATGCTGGATGAACTACCACAAGGATTGCCACCATTGAGAGGCATTGAGCACCAAATAGACTTCATCCCGGGAGCGTCACTACCTAACCGAGCTGCATATAGAGCCAGCCCTAAAGAGACACACGAGCTTCAAAGACAAGTGCAAGAGTTGATGAAAAAAGGCTATGTGCGCGAGTCTTTGAGTCCTTGTGCTGTTCCGGTCATTTTAGTGCCAAAGAAAGATGGGAGTTGGAGAATGTGTATGGACTGTCGATCTATCAATCACATCACCATCAAGTATAGGCACCCCATTCCTAGACTTGACGACATGTTGGACGAATTGCATGGTACTTCCATTTTCTCTAAGATTGATCTTAAGAGTGGCTATCACCAAATCCGAATGAAGGAAGAGGATGAATGGAAGACATCGTTCAAGACAATATATGGGTTGTATGAATGGCTTGTAATGCCATTTGGTTTGACTAATTCTCCCTCAACTTTCATGCGTTTAATGAATCATGTGCTTAGAGAGTTTCTAGGGAAATTTGTTGTTGTTTACTTTGATGATATTCTTGTGTATTCACGCAGCCTTGATGAGCATATAGGTCACTTAAAACAGGTTTTGGAGTGCTTAAGAAAGGAGGCATTGTATGCTAACTTGGAGAAGTGCCACTTTTGCAGCGACCACACCATGTTCTTAGGCTATGTGGTGAGCAAAGATGGAATTCGAGTTGATCAGGAGAAGATAAAGGCGATCATGGAGTGGCCTACGCCTACCACCCCTACTATGGTACGCAGTTTTCTTGGCCTTGCAGGTTTCTATAGGAGATTTGTTAGGGATTTTTCTACCATAGATGCGCCTTTACATGAGCTTACAAAGAAGGCTAGTTCTATTGAATGGAATGTTAAGCATGAAATAGCTTTTAATGCCCTTAAGAATGCTATATGTGCTGCACCATTGTTACAATTGCCTGATTTTTCTAAAACTTTTGAAGTTGAATGTGATGCATCTAACCATGTAATAGGAGGGGTACTCTTTCAAGAAAAACGCCCCATAGCATTTTTTAGTGAAAAATTGTCTGGTGCTTTGTTAAATTATCCTACTTATGACAAGGAATTGTATGCATTAATGCGTGTCTTGAAAACGTGGCAACATTATTTGTGGCCAAAGGAATTCGTGATTCACACTGACCATGCAGCTTTAGCATACTTGAAAGCACAAGCTACACTAGGTCGAAGACATGCTAGGTGGGTTGAATTCATGCAAACCTTTCCATATGTGGTGAAGCACATCAAGGGCAAAGAGAATGTGGTAGCTGATGCCCTTTCTCGAAGGTATGTATTGCTTACTCAACTAGATGCACAAGTGTTTGGTTTTGGCATGATAAAGGATTTGTATGCTAGAGATGATTTCTTTGCTGAAATTTATAACACTTGTAAGACTAATGGCGAGACCAATGGGTTTTTTTGTGGATGAGGGCTATTTGTTTAAGGCAGGGAAACTATGCATTCCTCGATGTTCTATAAGAGGGCGCCTCATTCAAGAAGCTCATGAGAACCGTGGCCACTTTGGAATCACAAAAACCGTGGCTGCATTGAAGGAGAACTTCTTTTGGCATAAGATGGTTCGCCAAGTGACAAGGTTTTGTAGAGCATGTGTCACGTGCAACAAGGCCAAGTCTAGATCAAGTCCCCATGGTTTGTACACTCCATTGCCCATTCCGGATGCACCTTGGGAAGACCTGTCCATGGACTTTGTGATGGGATTACCAACTTCTAAGAAGGGGAGAGACTCGATCTTTGTGGTAGTAGACAGGTTTTCGAAGATGGCACACTTCATTCTGTGTAAGCAAACTAACAATGCTTCTGACATTGCTTCTTTGTTTTTTGATAATATTGTTAGATTGCATGGATTGCCTAGGACTATTGTTAGTGACAGGGATGTGAAGTTTGTGTCTTACTTCTGGAAGACTTTGTGTGGAAAGCTTGGTACTTGTTTGCTCTTTAGTATAAGTTATCACCCACAAACTGATGGACAAACAGAGGTGACTAATAGGACATTAGGAGCTTTACTTAGGGCTATGCTTCGAGCTAATCCACGCAAGTGGGAAGATATTTTGCCTATTGTTGAGTTTTCTTATAACAGGTCCACACATTCTGCCACCAAGCTATGTCCTTTTGAATTGGTTTATGGAAGAAAGTCATTAACTCCTCTTGATATGGCGCCGAAGCCCCTTGGCCAAGGCGAGAGATTTCCTGCTGCAAAGAGAGCCGAGTACATCAAGCAATTGCATGAGAGAACCAAACTTCAATTGGAGAGAAGAGCTGCGCAATATGAGGTGCAACATAACAAAGGAAGAAAAAGACTCATCTTTGAAGTAGGAGACATGGTGTGGCTACACCTAAGGAAAGAGAGGTTCCCATCGAAGAGGCGCACCAAGCTACATCTTAGGGGGGATGGACCATTCAAAGTCATCCAAATGATTGGAGACAATGCTTACAAACTCGACCTCCCTAGTGAATATGGTGCTATTTCTAATACTTTCAATATTACTGACTTGCTTCCTTTTGTGTCAATAGGAGAAGATGATGAAGATAGAGGCTTAGGGACAAGCCTCATTCAAGAAGGGGAGGGTGATGAGTCCACCACAACCATGAGTGCCAAGGAGGAACTACAAGAGATGACACTACCAAGTGGTGGTGCCATAACCAGGAGCAAGGCACGAGCCATAGCAAGAGCAACACAAAGCATCGTCACAAGGAACATGGCTTTAGATGTGGAAGACTCCTCAATGTTAGCTAAGACATGGACACTCTCCACCTTCTCCTTGTCTAAGTCACCGACGCCCAGCTGTGACATTGAACCTGCATCGTCAACCAAACGCCACCGCCTGGCAACCACCCAAGACGGTGCCGCCTTCCTCCACAAACCAGCCAGCTGTGATGCCAAGCACCCCAGCTACCACCCCAGACTATCCCCACGCCAAGGCGAGCCCTCCATGTATCCAAACAGGCCAATGCCATACCCTTGCCGATCACGCAACCCGGCGTCGACTTTGCACACAAGCCCGACGTTTGTGCCTTTTTACTTGTATTCTTGACCTGAAATTTGGAGCGTAGTTTGGTTACGCATTTAGACAGCTTGTGTTAAAATTTCATGATTTTTGGAGAACATTTGAATTTTTAGGAATTAAGACCTTTATTTATGGAAATATATCCATAAATAAAGTTAGGGTTTGTTAGGGGTGCGCCTCCCTTACCTTGGGCTCCAAGTTGGCACTATTAGGGTTAGTTTTTAACCCTTTTTAGGGTAGAAACGCAGCCTTGCTTAGCTGCCTCCTTAAATACCCTTTTGGTAGTTCTTTCGCGGGTACGCTTAATCATATTGAATCAAATTGTCAAGTAGAGTTTTCACTCCTTCTTTGGTTCTTAGGCATCACAACTTCCCTTTGGTTACTTAGATTGATCTCAAACAATCACCTTCAACGAGACCTTCAATCAATTCCATTGGTTGTTGATTTCACCTTGTGACACATCCTTGCGCCTTCGCCAAGCAGTCGTAGAGGAGCTTTGTTGACATTCAACAAGGTCGAGAGTCAAGAGTTGGACGAGGAATCGAGCTTGCTAGATCTAGATCCTACACGTTTCACATCAGGAAGTCTAGGGTTTGGAGTCCAGGCTACAAGTGTAATCGAATAAGAAATCAATAAGACGAATAGACGCTTCAAAATCCTCTCAAGCGAGAAGCTTGAAGGTAATGGTTTTACTTGATTAGTGATTTGACTGATTAAGATTTCCACTATACATCGTGAGTTCTTTACTTTATCTTTCTTGCTATAATATTCCGTTGCACCTTATGTGATAATAAAACATTTGTTCCCTCAGACGTAACTCTAACGATCTAACATGTGGTGTTTTATGTACAGAATAGGCTGACGAATGGGCTTCCCTCATCACCAACTGGCGAAGACCATCAACGTCAGGCACACAAATTCGGTCCCGAAACCAGAGTGATCCATCTTCCTGAATCACAAAACCGAGAGCCTTCCCGTCCATCACTTCACTACTTAACTTCACCAAGATCACATCATCGACCTGCTTCTCTCTGATATGATCAAGAAGTGTAGCTTGAATCTCAAGCATACTCAGGTATCCCCGACGTTGATCGTACAAGACTTCGATCTCGCACAATTCTTGGTTCAGCTTGGTCTGAGCAACAAGCAAAGCTACTACAGTCTCGTGCGGCGTCTTCCTGCTCAACGCATCAGCTACTACATTAGCCTTGCCTGGATGGTACAGCAATTCGATATCGTAGTCTTTGAGTAGCTCCAACCAACGACGTTGTCTCATATTCAGCTCCTTCTGAGTAAATATATATTTGAGACTCTTGTGATCAGTGAAGACATGGCACCTCGTACCATAGAGATAGTGCCTCCAAATCTTCAGTGCAAACACTACTGTTGCTAACTCCAAATCATGCGTCAGATAGTTTTCTTCATAGGTGTTCAGCTGTCTTGATGCGTATGCAATAACCTTGCCTATTTGCATCAACACACATCCCAACCCATTTTTCAAAGCATCACTATAGACCGCATAATTGTAAGTTCCTTCTGGCAGCGTCAATACTGGTGCAGAGGTTAGACATTGCTTCAGCTTTTGAAAACTGGCCTCGCATTTGTCATTCCAGACAAACGTCTTGTGGACCTTGCGGAGCAGACCGGTCATAGGTAGAGCGATCTTCGAAAATCCCTCCATGAACCATCTGTAGTATCCAGCAAGTCCAAGGAAACTGCGCACCTCCTTCACATTCTGAGGCCGCTTCCAATTGGCTACTGCTTCAATCTTCTGGGGATCAACCATCACCCCATTCTCATTGATCACATGGCCTAAGAAAGCCACTTCCTTGATCCAAAAGTCACACTTAGACAACTTTGCATAAAGCCGATTTTGTCTAAGGACTGACAAAATAATTTGAAGATGTTCCTCATGAGCTTCCACGCTCGGAGAATAAATCAAAATGTCATCGATGAAGACCACCATGAACTTATCCAAGTACTGGTGAAAACATCGGTTCATCAGATCCATGAAAACTGCTGAAGCATTGGTAAGTCCAAATGGCATGACTACGAACTCATAGTGACCATACCTCGTCCGGAATGCAGTCCTCGGAATATCTTCCTCACGAATTCTGAGCTGATGATATCCAGATCTCAGGTCGATCTTGGAAAAGACTTTTGCTTCTTGTAGTTGATCCAACAGATCATCAATCCTAGGCAAAGGATATTTGTTCTTGATCGTGACTTTATTCAACCCACGGTAGTCGATACAAAGTCGAAACGATCCATCTTTCTTCTTGACAAATAAAACCGAAGCACCCCAAGGCGATGCACTCGGCCGTATATAACCCTTGTCGAGAAGATCCTCAAGTTGATTCTTCAACTCTTTCATCTCAGCAGGAGCCATCAGGTACGGTGCTTTAGAAATCAGCGCGGTATCAAGCTCAAGATTGATAGAAAATTCCATGTCACGCTTCGGGGGTAATCCAAGAATCTCTTCCAGGAAAACATCAGGAAATTCATTAATCACAGGAATATCACGAATCGTTGGTTCATCTTTCATGGGCGAATCCAGGTAGCAAAGGTACCCGACACAGCCTTGCCGAAGTAGCTTAAACGTAGTCATCGCATTGATAAGCTTGCCGTTATCAGCGTCATTCCGACCCTTGAATTTGCATACACACTGGCCCCCAGATGACATCGTTATAGTTCTTGAACTAAAGTTGATCACTGCCCCATGACGCGTCAGCCAATCCATACCGAGAATAATGTCGTATGGAGCCATGACAATACAGATCAAATCTGCCTCAAACTTCTTACCCTGAATGATAACCGGAAATTCTGACAGACACTTGGTGCCCACTAAATGGTCACCATTAGGAAGATTTACAACGAAGGGTTCACAAACCTCGTTGCAGACTAAACCTAACTTACTAACATAATTCTCTGAAATAAAGGAATGGGTAGCACCCGAATCAAACAATATGCACACTGAAGTAGAATGAAGGTATAAAGTACCTTGAGTAACTGGAGCATTAGGTCCATCAGCCTCACGCATCTCGTACAGGCGTTGACCTTGACCTCCCGAAGCAGCTGGGGCTTTGCCCTTGTTCTGTGCAGTTGTCTGCATCGAAGGACTAGGAGTCTTTGTCGGTTTGAACCTAGGTCGGTTGTTCTGATTAACTGACCCCTATTGTGACTCCGCTCCTTTCTGCTTTCCCTAACGACAAAACTTCTGCATATGCCCTTCCTTCCCACAACTAAAACATGTCTTCCTTTCCTTCAGACACGTAATACTTTTGTGCCCGGTGACACCACAATTGTGACACTGGATCAGACTCTTGCCTTGACCCAACTGTTGTGTTGACCCTCCTTGAGTCATATTTGTCCTTGCTTTGCCAGACTTGTCAAAGTTGGACGGTGGCGCAGGACGTTTAAATCTGCTTGCCTGAGATTGATTTTGCATCGACCTCTAGCGATTCCGTCTTTTGGTCGACTCTTCCAGAGTCACCTCCAACTTATAAGCTGCATCCACGTATTGCTCCAAGGTAGAGCATCTGTGACGCAACATCATTGGTTTAATGTCTGGGCTCATCCACTCATGGAAATGCCAAATCTCCTGTTCCTCGCTGGACACAACCGATCCAGCATATTGCAACAAATGATTGAACTTGGCCGCTAGCTCTGTCACTTTCAATCCGTCATTCTTTGGATAGAGGAATTCCTTGTGTTTCTCATCCCGCATGGCTTGGGAAAAGAAACAATCATTCATCTTTGTTTTGAACATTCCCCAGTTCAAATCAGCCCGATCAGCTAGCCCAGTGTTCTCCCACCATTCACTAGCATCTCCCTTCAACTGAAGAGAAGCTATATGCACCTTCTCAGCCTCGGTGCATTCAATATTGCAAAACAACTGCTCCATATGGGAAAACCAGTGATCCACCCTAACCGGCTCTCCTTTTCCGTCGTAACTGTCCGGCCTCATAGAGTTAACGGTCTTCAGTGCTCAACCATAATCACCCTTATTCCTGGCCGCCTCATCTCGGTTTACATGGACATTAGGTTCCTCGAACCTAGGAACTACTGGCGGTACTGGCACACCTTGTGCCTGTGGTGCAACAGGTCGCATAACATCGGTGAATGCTTGCATAACGATTCCCCGTATTGCCTCAATTGTTGCTGCATCAAACATAACTGGAGCGCTGGCCGAAGCTTGGCCATTGCCTCCAGGGTTATTTTGGGACATAGATTCATGTTCCTCCACAGGGTTCGAATCATCCCTGATGATTGGTCTGGGGTCATTGCTCGGCCCAGCACCAGCACGAATAGTGTTCCTTGTATTCACCATCTATTTACCGATTAAATTCCAAGTATTTTACACATTAATATCATTCCATCATACTTAATGTAGCAAAATCACTCAGAATAGATCAACTTGGTATTTTATAGATGAACTTGAACTATTTTACAACTATACATTAGCCGATCTCCCGAGCGTCAGGACAAAATTGCTCGGAGATTGTAGTATTTCACAAAGTACATGCTGAAATACTAAGAAAAGGAAACTACTGCTACAGGTAATATCGGTCCTCATTACGGTGCTCCGAAACATTTCTTATACGGTAGACTTCCCATGCAGGGCTTCTTCGGGCGGGGCTCTCCATCGGATTCTGACGATGGACTATGCACCCTGCTTGGCCCTGGAACACATGATCCTGGTGTCCCTGGCCCTATCTCAGTCATGAAAAAGTATGGATCATTGAAAGTTGGCCCTCCTATCCCAGCCCTTTTCTGAGCACGGTCGATTATCTCATCCATTTGGCGCTGTCGCTCAGAAGAGATCATCTCACTCTGACGAAGAATCTCTAGTAGCTCAGATTCCGTCCTCCTTCTCCTTGGAGTAGGGATAGGCTGAGATTCCTCGTGCATCATTGGGCCACTTCTTCCAATACCATACTCGGTATAAAGTGTTTCCCAGTCAGCCTCAGTCATGAGTGCGTACTCTGGCACTGGTGGAAACTCTTGCACAGGTGGTAACTCTGAACTGGGGTGAATAAATTGCATCCCCGATTCCTAACTATCCACCAGCAAGTGCCTCAAGTTATCGGACTCCTGGTTCTGCTCGTTGAGGTCCATCTCGGTATCCTCCTCGGGATCATCCTCGATAGGGTCCTCTTCCTCGTCGGGATCATCCTCTATAGGGTCCTCTTCCTCCTCGGGATCGACCTCGAGCATTTCCTCTTCTTCCTCGTTCCCTTCGGGAATCATCTCTATCTGGTAATCATCATTGTAGTATCCTAGAGCGTACCTTGACAGCTCCACAGGTTCTACTACCGGTGCCACAACAGTGTTGGATCTAAGCACTACTGACTCGGGAAGTACGTGCTTCATATCCTCGGGTGGGTTTCTGGATTCTCCAACTTCAAAACATATCGGGAGAGTAAGGAAATTAGGCCTCACTGGAGATGGCGGAGCCATCTCGGCATCTTCTAAATCTCTTATTAAGGAAATGCATGCTCTCATCCTATGGGACAACAAGAAGAGAGTTAGTCTTTCAAGACATAGAAGCGAACTTCCATATCAGACTTTTAAGAAAAGGCGCAACTATGAACGGTTAAAAATTTTCATTGAAAATTCAGAGCCTTCAAAAACATTTCAAACGAGTGATCGGTTTATAAAAGTTTTATTCCTGTAAAACATTTTAAACCCGACCCGTAAGAAAAAAAATTCGACTCTGATACCACAACTGTAACACCCCCAAATCTTCTCTTGAAAGTATTACTGCCAGTGACCTCGGATTTCACATCCCGAAGTCACCCCAGGCTTTTCCAGTTGATATAAACCATCAAACCTGTAACACCCCCAAATCTTAACCCATTTGGAAAGATATTACTTCCAATGACCTCGGGTTCTACACCGAAGTTACCCCAGGCTTTTCCAGAAAAACACAAATTACAACATAATAATCAAGGTGAAATGCACCAAAATGTTTAATCAAAACATAAGTCTGGGGATTACATCCCAATCCCCTGTAGGACAAAACGTAAGTAGTCAAATCCCACAAAACATAGTGTAATCAGAGTAAACATAGTTCAGCGGAAGTCTTTTAAAAATAAATACAAGTCTTGATCACTGCGATCATCGCCAAGGATCTCAACCTGAACAAACTTAACAAAACACCGTTTACGTCCATAGTCGCTCTAGCCTTCACGGAGTGGCAACTTATCTGATGTGCCGAATCGAACGGATGACACCAGCCAACCATGCAAAGAACAATTACGGTTGGTTAGTCTAATGAAAGACTATGCAAGGATACAAAGCAGAGTAGTTTGAAGTAGTCGTATTAGGTTAGACTCATCGTTTCTCGAATAATAACCGATAACGATAGTCAACCACCATACTTCTACTGGAATATATCAAAAGATATGATCAAGAGAAGACTCCAACGGATATGAGTCTTATAGGAAAATATCCAAGAGAAGACTCCAAAAGAGTGAGTCTTATCGGAAACATGACAAATGTCTGGAACATTATAGTTTCACATACAAGCGTTTAAAAACTGACTAGATGTTTCGGTTCACGACCAACCTCACCGCATAAAGCGAATCCAGATTGGAAAGAGAACGTACTCTAATCAAAGTCAGGACGAGTTTTCCTAGCTGCACTATTGCCTAGCTACACTACTCGTCAAGGGTATATTAATCATGCGCGCTCGGGCACTTATCTTATTTAATTCCAAAACGCACAATTACGTTATAAGATTTTATCTTGTCCGAGACAAGAGATCTTTTGGGAAGAATTCCCGAGATTATGACACTGGCTAAGTGTGCACCACCTCTACACAAAACGTATAGAGGACGGTCATGACCAACAAAATGATGTTAGAGGTTTTGCCTCCCTACACACCATTAACATTATAAAGAAACGACTGGACGTCGAAGAGTCCAATGTTCCTGACTACTCGAGCTAACTAAACAGTCCAACTCAGTAATAATCATATCAAAACCTTCAAGGCCAACCTCATAGATATATCTCAATCTATCAGTATATAGAAATAGCGTTGATTCTAACAGAATATATAACATATTATAATGTCATCTTTTAATCTTCCAAAACAGTTATCAAACTGATCTCAGACAGAAACAATATTCATTCCAAATCAATTAACAATTAAACAATTGATAATCAATGTAAATATGGAATGATGAGCAAGAGCAAACCGCCACTTGCCTTAGATTTGACGAAAGCTTGAACGAAGCTTAGGGTATGACGAGCTCATGGGTCTAAAACTGGGACGGATTCTGGATATTAAATCATTCTGGAACGACCCATAACAAGACCCTAAGTTAGATTCGACAATAAATAGTATGAATCTAAAGAATAATGAAAAGAATTGAAGGAAACGGAGCCTTGATCGAAGCCACATAGTTCGAGCCAAGAAATGGCCCAAAATGGCCTAGGCCGCGGGCGCAGTTTTTTTGGCCGCGATCGCGGCCTTCGGGGCTACGAAGGCTTCGACCAGCGAACTGGCCACGGGCGCGGTCTTCGGGCCGCGGTCACGGTCGCGAACAGAGACGATGATCGGAAAGAGAATAACTCACCGGCGATGAGGTTTTTGGCTTCCTTTTTGCAAACTTTGATCTCTAGGCCTCCTTGGACTATCAAAGCTTCACTTTGGAACCAATCAAACTCAAGAACAAGCTCCGGCGACACTTAAAACTTTTCCGGTGAGATTTTGGGTTTTCCGACGAGCTCTGAGAGAGGGGGTTTAAGAGCTCCGAAATCTCCCAAATCCTCCGGATCTCTTCCCTATATAAAACCCAAGCAAGCAGGACACTCGACCCGACCAGATGGGGAGTCTCCCAGGCGAAACGGCGCGAGTTCCAACCACGCCAGCGAGCAGAGGCCACTTGCGCTGCGAAGAAGATAAGGGCCGCGGGCGGCCGCGGTCGCAGTCCCCGAATTTGGCCACGGTCGCGGTTTTTTGGCCACGGTCGCGGCTCTTCGCCGTTTGTCAGATTGACAAGACAGTTACTTTCCGTCATTGGCCGCGATCGCGGTTATCTGGCCGCGGTCGCGGCTCTGGCCAAATTTGGTCCATTTGCCCGAGAAAAGACAAATTTGTTAAGGGTTTAAATTCCCGGGTTAAATATATTCACACACGAACGAATATTTAGCCCAAAAATACATTAACTGTATCTTATATTGCTCAAAAAAATATTATAGAGGTCAAACCTCTTACAGAAAGTCCGCACTTCTCTGAATTTAATCTGACTTGCAATATGGACATTGGAAATTTCAAAATTACCCTTACAAAATGTGGGATATTACATTACCTCCCCCTTAAAAAAAGTTTCGACCCCGAAACTTAGGTCGTAAACATCTCGGGAAAGCGTCTATGCATATCCTCCTCAGTCTCCCAAGTCTCCCAGGTAACTTCCTCGGTTCCTGACTTGGACCACAGAATTTGTACCAATGGTACGACCTTGTTGCGCAAGTGCTTCTCACGACGCTCGAGAATACGCACATGTATCTCTTCATAAGTACCATTTTCCTGAATCTCGATGTCTTCATAACTCAGCACATGAGACTCATCTGGCACGTACTTTCTCAGCAAGGATACGTGGAACACATTATGCACTGGATGTGCCGATGGCGGCAATGCCAAACGGTACGCTAGGGTTCCTACCCTATCCAGGATTTCAAACGGTCCCACGTAGCGAGGGTTAAGCTTCCCACGCTTACCAAATCTGAATACGCCTTTGGATGGTGACACTCTTACAAACACCTTGTCACCAACCTCAAACTCGACATTCCTACTCTTTGGATCAGTGTAATACTTCTGTCGACTTTGAGCTGTCAACATCCTTTGTCTGATCAAAGCAATGTCGAAAGCAGTTCTCTCGACCAACTCTGGTCCAAGCAGAATCTTATCGGCGTTCTCATCCCAATAGATTGGAGATCTGCATTTCCGACCGTATAAAGCTTCAAATGGAGCCATCTTGATAGTAGCATGCCAGCTATTGTTGTATGTGAACTAGATTAGACTCGGGCTGTCCGCCCAGCTAGTCGGACGATCGAGTACACAGGCTCTCAACATATCCTTTAGGGTTTGGATAGTCCTCTCTGACTGTCCATCCATCTGCGGATGAAATACAGTGCTAAACCTTAGTTCGGTTCCCATGGCCTTGTGGAGTTCCTTCCAGAATCTCGACGTAAAACGGCCATCACGATCCGATACAATGGTCTTAGGAATACCATGTAAACGGATAACCTCGTGTAAGAATACTTCTGCAAGCTTATGGACTCCCCATGTTGACTTAATAGCCACGAAGTGAGCACTCTTCGTGAGCCTATCAACGATTACCCAAATAGCATCTTTCTGAGTTCGAGTCTTGGGTAATCTTGTGACGAAATCCATTGCGATATCTTCCCATTTCCATTCTAAAACTGGAAGAGATAGCAATTCACCACCTGGTCTGCGGTGCTCTATCTTGACTTTCTGACAAGTCAAGCATTTCGCCACAAATTCTGCTACATCCCATTTCATGTTGGGCCACCAGAAATTTTTCCGGAGGTCCTTGTATATTTTGCTAGAGCCTGGATGTACAGAATAGGCTGACGAATGGGCTTCCCTCATCACCAACTGGTGAAGACCATCAATGTCAGGCACACAAACTCGGTTTTGAAACCAAAGTGATCCATCATCCTGAATCACAAAACCGAGAGATTTCCCGTTTAACACTTCACAGCTCAACTTCACCAAAACTATTGGTCATACAAGTAGTGTCGCCTGAATTTCCAACATACTCAGGTATCCTCTACGTTGGTCATACAAGACTTCAGCTTTACATACCAATTGATTCAGTTTGGCTTGAGCAGTGAGGAGAGCTACTACTGTCTCATGCGGTGTCTTCCGGCTCAGTGCATCGGCTACTACATTAGCCTTGCCCGGATGATACAGCAATTCGAGATCGTAGTCTTTGAGTAGCTCTAACCAGCGTCGTTGTCTCATGTTCAACTCCTTCTGAGTGAATACATATTTGAGACTCTTGTGGTCGGTGAAGACTTGGCATTTCACACCATAAAGATAATGCCTCCAAATCTTCAACGCAAACACTACCGCCGCTAGTTCCAGATCATGCGTCGGATAGTTTTCTTCGTAGGTTTTCAGTTGCCTTGACGCATAAGCAATAACCTCACCTCTTTGCATCAACACGCATCCTAAACCATTCTTTAAAGCATCACTATAGACTACATAATCATCATTTCCTTCTGGTAGTGCTAATACTGGTGTCGAGGTCAATCGTTGTTTCAATTCTTGAAAACTGGCCTCGCACTTGTCACTCCAGACAAACTTCTTATGGACCTTGCGAAGCAGACCGGTCATAGGTTGTAATACCCCCAAATCATAACCCATTTGGAAAGGTATTACCGCCAGTGACCTCAGTGTTCCTTACCGAAGCCACCCAAGGCTTTACCGGAAAAACACAATTATGAAACACAAATGATACAAAATCATTGTAATATTAAAACATGAGTCCCGGGATTACATCCCAATCCCGAATAGGACAAATATACAGAGTTAAATCAAACACAGCGGAAGTCTTTCTTAAAATATTACAAAAAGGGTTGTGATCACCATGATCACCTGCCCATGGATCTCAACCTGATTAAAATCATTAAAACATTAAAAAAACTGTCATCTTCATAGTAAATCTAGTCTCCTCATATCTGCGCTCTATCTGATGTGCCGAATCAAACGGATGACACTAGCCAACCATGCAGAGAATAATTATGGTTGGTTAGTCTAATGAAAGATTAAGCAAGGGTACAAAGCAGAGTGGTTCGAAGTAGTCGTATTAGGTTAGACTCATTGTTTTCGGAATAATAACCGATAACGATAGTCAACCACCATACTTCTACTGGAATATATCAAAAGATATGATCAAGAGAAGACTCCAATTGAAGTGAGCCTTATGGGAATTATCCAAGAGAAGACTCCAAAAACTTGAGTCTTTCGGAGATATGACAAAGTCTGGAACGTTTAAAGCATCACACACAAGCGTTCAAAAACTGACTTAGATGTTTCGGTTCACAACCAACCTCACCGCTTAACGCGAATCCAGATTGGAAAGAGAACGTACTCTGATCAAGTCTAAACGAGTTTTCCTAGCCGTACTATTACTTAGCTTCGCTACTCGTTGAGGGTATATTAATCATGTGCGAACCTACGGCACTTATCTTGTTTAATTCCAAAACACACATTATGTTATAAACTTTTATGATCAGCTCGTCCCGAGACGAGAGATCTTTTGGGAACACTCCCAAGATTTATGACACTGTTTAAGTGCACCACCTCTTTACTCGAGTATAGAGGTAGGTCATGACCATCCAATTGGTATTAGGTGGGGACGAGCCACCTCTCTACCTGATTATAAAGAAACGACTAGACTCCAGGGCCTCAGTAATGTTCCTACGAATACTTGTTCTAACTAAATAGTTCAGAACAGTCAAATAATCAAATTAAAGCCATCAAGGCTAACATCATAGATATATTTCAATCTAGATATATATATATAATAGCGTTGTTCTAGCAGATATACAACCTATTATAATATCCATTTTAATTTCCAAAGATAGTTTCATAAAAGTGTTCCCAGACATGAACAATGATCAATCCAAATTAATTAACAATTAAGCAATTGATAATTAATGGAAATATGGAATGATAAGCAAGAGCGAACCGCCACTTGCCTTAAATCTGATGAAAGATCTAACAAGCTTAGCAACAAGAGGTATCCGGGTCCAAAACTGGGACAGATCTGGGATAATAAATCCTTCTGGAACGACCCATAATAAGACCCTAAGTTAGATTCAATATCTACATATATGAATCTAAAAGAATAAGGAAAAGGATCAAGAAACCAAGCCTCGATCAAAGCCCAACACCAAGAACACATACCACGGGCACAGGCTGTCGCGGGGTGCGGTCGTGGTGACTGTCGTGGGTGCGGCGTTGAACAGGGGCGAGAGGAGCGAAAGAAAACTCGGGAAGAAACTTACCCAAATCGATCGATTTGCTTTCGATTTGTTCTTGGCTTGCCTTCCCACTTTCTTAAGCTTCAAACCACCTCTAAGGATCACCCTTCTCTTGCTCGAAAAGAGGTTCGAATCCCTCACAAAAGAAGCTTGAAGTTCAGCAAAAATGGAGTTTCTGAAGGAAGAAGATGACTTGCAGCTCACTTGTGAGCTTCCTCTTTGCCTCCTCTCTCATTTTATAGCCTCACAAGACTGCCCAGAAGCTTGACACGCATGCCATGAGGTGTCTCAACCAGAAGGGAAGGCGTGGGGAGCAAGCTCGGCCAAGAGATAACGCTGCAGAAATCCTATCGCTATGACGACACTGCTGACGCTGACCGCGGGGTGCGGTGGGGGTGCGGTGGCGACGCTGAGCCGCCTTCGGATTTGGCCTTTGCCGCGGGTGCGGTGGCTTGGCCGCGGGGTGCGGTCAAGGCCAAATTTGCCCCCTCCGTCTCCTTTTGTCGTTTTTACTTAAGTGGTAAAATATTTTAAACTCCGGGTTAAATATATTTGTACACGAACGACCTTTTAACCCAAAAATACCTTAACTATATTTTATATTACTCAGAAAAATATTACAGAGACCAAAAATCTCACAGGATGTCCGTATCTTCTCTGAATTTAATCTGACTTATAATATGGGCATTAGAAAATTTCAAAATTACCCCTACAAAATGAGGGATATTACATAGGTAGAGCGATCTTAGAAAATCCCTCTATGAACCGTCTATAATATCCTGCAAGTCCAAGGAAACTACGCACCTCTTTCACATTCTGAGGCCGCTTCCAGTTTGCTACAGCTTCAATCTTCTGGGGATCGACCATCACCCCATTCTGATTGATCACGTGGCCTAAGAAAGCCACTTCTTTAATCCAAAAGTCACACTTAGACAATTTAGCATACATATCATTTTGTCTAAGGACTGACAAGACGATCTGCAGGTGTCCCTCGTGAGCTTCCTCATTCGGGGAATAAATCAGAATGTCATCGATGAAGACCACCACAAACTTATCCAAGTACTGGTGAAAACATCGATTCATCAAGTCCATGAAGACTGCAGGAGCATTGGTAAGTCCAAATGGCATAACTACGAACTCGTAGTGACCATATCTTGTCCGGAACGCTGTCCTCGGAATATCTTCCTTACGAATTCTGAGTTGATGGTAACCAGATCTCAAATCGATCTTGGAAAAGACTTTTGCTCCTTGTAACTGATCCAACAGATCATCAATCCTAGGCAAAGGATATTTGTTTTTGATCGTGACTTTATTCAACTCTCGATAGTCGATACAAAGTCGAAACGATCCATCTTTCTTCTTGACGAACAAGACCGGAGCGCCCCAAGGTGATGCGCTCGGCCTTATATAACCCTTGTCAAGAAGATCCTCCAGTTGCTTCTTCAACTCTTGCATCTCCGCAGGAGCCATCCGGTACGATGCCTTTGAGATCGGCACGGTACCTGGTTCGAGATTTATAGAAAATTCCACGACACGATGCGGGGGTAATCCAGGAATCTCCTCTGGAAAAACATCCGGGAATTCACAAACCACTGGAATATCAAGAACTGATGGTTCATCTTTCGTGGGTGCATCCAGATAGCAAAGGTATCCGACACAACCTTGTCGTAGAAGCTTAAACGCAGCCATCGCATTGATAAGCCTGTCGTTATCAGCGTCATTCCGACCTTTAAATTTGCATACTCTCTGGCCCCCAGATGATACCATCACAGTTCTTGAACTAAAATCGATTACCGCCCCATGACGTGTCAGCCAATCCATACCGAGAATAATATCGTATGGAGCCATGGAAATACAGATCAGATCCGCCTCAAATTCCTTACCCTAAATGGTAACTGGAAATTCTGACAATTGCTTGGTTCCCACTAAATGGTCACCATTAGGAAGGTTCACAACGAAAGGCTCACAAGTTTCGTTGTATACTAATCCTAACTTACTAACACAGCTCTCAGATATAAAAGAATGGGTAGCACTCGAATCAAACAGTATGCAAACTGAAGTTGAATGAAGGTATATATTACCTTGAGCAATCGGAGTATTAGGTCCATCCGCCTCACGCATCTCGTACAGGCGTTGACCCTGACTTCCAGAAGCAGCTGGGGCTTTCCCCTTATTCTGAGCAGTTGTCTGGGTTGAAGGACTAGGAGCCTCCACTGGTCTGAATCTAGGCCGGTTACTCTGATTAACTGACCCCTGTTGCGACTCAGCACCTTTCTGCTTCCCTTGTCGACAAAACTTCTGCAAATGTCCTTCATGCCCACAACCAAAGCATGTCTTCTTCTCCTTCTGACACTCGTTTCTCTTGTGCCCAACAGCACCACAATTATAACATTGGATCAGACCCTTGCCCTGACCCGATTTTTGTGTTGACCCTCCTTGCGTTCCACTTGTCTTCGCCTTGCTAGATTTAACAAAGTTAGACGGTGGTGCAGGACGTTTGAATCCACTCGCCTGAGGTTGGTTCTGCATTGACCTCTGGCGATTCCTTCTTTTGGTCGACTCCTCTAGAGTCACATCTAACTTGTAAGCAGCATCCACATATTGCTCTAAGGTAGAACAATTGTGGCTCAGCATCATAGGCTTAATTTCTAGGCTCATCCACTCATGGAAGTGCCAGATTTTCTGTTCCTCGCTGGACACCTCAGATCCAGCATACTACAGTAGGTGGTTGAACTTAGTTGCTAGTTCAGTCACCTTCAGCCCATCAGTCTTAGGATAAAGAAACTCCTTGCGCTTCTCTTCCCTCATTGCCCGAGAGAAGAATCTATCAGTCATCTTGGTCTTGAATGTTGCCCAATTCAGATTAGGGCTCTCAGCAAGACCGGTATTCTCCCACCACTCACTAGCATCTTCCTTTAGCTGGAGAGACGCTATATGCACTTTTTCAGCTTCAGTGCATTCCACATTGCGGAATAACCGCTCCATGTGGGAAAACCAGTGAGTCACTCGGACTGGCTCACCTTTCCCATTGTAGCTATCAGGTCTCATAGAGTTTATGGTATTTAAAGCTCGGCCATAATTATCTCTATTCCTGATCACATTCTCTTGATGTACATGAACATTAGGTTCCTCAGCTCTTGGAACCACTGGGGGAATTGGTACTGCTTGCGCCTGAGGTGCGACGGGTCGCACAATGTCTGTGAACGCTTGCATGACAATTGCTCGAACTGCCTCAACAGCCTCAGCGTCAAAAACCATCGGGGCATTAGCCGAAGCTTGGCCGGAGCTTGGCCGTCGCCTCTAAGGTTAGCATGGGATGCAGACTCCTGTACATCCTCGGGGTTTGCTACATTCCTCTCGTATAGTCTGGGATCGTTACTCGGTCCAGCACCATTACGATCATGGTTTCTTGTGTTCACCATCTGTTTACCGATCAAATTCCAAAGATTTTATCACATTAATATCATTCTGATATACTTAATGTAATGAAATCAACTTAGAATAGATCAAACTTGGTAATTTTCACTAATGAACTCAAACCAAGTTACTAGGTTCTACAACCTCAAATCATAACGAAAGAATTGGGAATTCAAGCCTTACTGGAGATGGCGAAACCACTTCGGCTTTTTCCGAGTCTCTCTGAAAAGAACAGAATGCACCCATTTCTTACAGGGCAACAAGAAGAGAGTTAGTCTTTCTAAATATGGAGTTCGTTTCCATATCAGACTAAAGAAGAAGGCACGACTATGAACGGTTTTAAAATTGTTCCGTTTTGAAAATTCAGAGCCCTTGAAAATATTTTCAAAAATGAGTAAATGGTTCATAAAATTCCAAACCCGTTTTAAAAACTTTCGGCTCTGATACCAAGTCTGTAACACCCCCAAATCTTAACCCATTTGGAAAGATATTACTGCCAATGACCTCGGGTTCCACACCGAAGTCACCCCAGGCTTTTCCAGAAAAACACAAATTACAACATAATAATCAAGGTGAAATGCACCAAAATGTTTAATCAAATCATAAGTCTGGGGATTACATCCCAATCCCTTGTAGGACAAAACGTAAGTAGTCAAATCCCACAAAACATAGTGTAACCAGAGTAAACATAGTTCAGCGGAAGTCTTTTAAAAATAAATACAAGTCTTGATCATTGTGATCATCGCCAAGGATCTCAACCTGAACAAACTTAACAAAACACCGTTTACGTCCATAGTCGCTCTAGCCTTCACGGAGTGGCAACTTATCTGATGTGCCGAATCGAACGGATGACACCAGCCAACCATGCAGAGAACAATTACGGTTGGTTAGTCTAATGAAAGACTATGCAAGGGTACAAAGCAGAGTGGTTCGAAGTAGTCGTATTAGGTTAGACTCATCGTTTCTCGAATAATAACCGATAACGATAGTCAACCACCATACTTCTACTGGAATATATCAAAAGATATGATCAAGAGAAGACTCCAACGGATATGAGTCTTATAGGAAAATATCCAAGAGAAGACTCCAAAAGAGTGAGTCTTATCGGAAACATGACAAATGTCTGGAACATTATAGTTTCACATACAAGCGTTTAAAAACTGACTAGATGTTTCGGTTCACGACCAACCTCACCGCATAAAGCGAATCCAGATTGGAAAGAGAACGTACTCTGCTCAAAGTCAGGATGAGTTTTCCTAGCTACACTACTCGTCAAGGGTATATTAATCATGTGCGCTCGGGCACTTATCTTATTTAATTCCAAAATGCACAATTACGTTATAAGCTTTTATCTTGTCCGAGACAAGAGATCTTTTGGGAAGAATTACCGAGATTGTGACACTGGCTAAGTGTGCACCACCTCTACACAAAACGTATAGAGGACGGTCATGACCAACAAAATGATGTTAGAGGTTTTGCCGCCCTACACACCATTAACATTATAAAGAAACGACTGGACGTCGAAGAGTCCAATGTTCTTGACTACTCGAGCTAACTAAACAGTCCAACTCAGTAATAATCATATCAAAACCTTCAAGGCCAACCTCATAGATATATCTCAATCTATCAGTATATATAATAGCGTTGATTCTAACAGAATATACAACCTATTATAATGTCATCTTTTAATCTTCCAAAACAGTTATCAAACTGATCTCAGATAGAAACAATATTCATTCCAAATCAATTAACAATTAAACAATTGATAATCAATGTAAATATGGAATGATGAGCAAGAGCGAACCGCCACTTGCCTTAGATTTGATGAAAGCTTGAACGAAGCTTAGGGTATGACGAGCTCCTGGGTCTGAAACTGGGACGGATTCTGGATATTAAATCCTTCTGGAATGACCTATAACAAGACCCTAAGTTAGATTCGACAATAGATAATACGAATCTAAAGAATAATGAAAAGAATTGAAGGAAACGGAGCCCTGATCGAAGCCACATAGTTTGAGCCAAGAAATGGCCCAAAATGGCCTAGGCCGCGGGCGCGGTTTTTTTGGCCGCAGTCGTGGCCTTCGGGGCTACGAAGGATTCGACCAGCGAATTGGCCGCGGGCGCGGTCTTCGGGCCGCGGTCGCGGTTGCGAACGGAGACGATGAACGGAAAGAGAATAACTCACCGGCGACGAGGTTTTTGGCTTCCTTTTTGCAAACTTTGATCTCTAGGCCTCCTTGGACTATCAAAGCTTCACTTTGGAACCAATCAAACTCAAGAACAAGCTCCGACGATGCTTAAAACTTTTCCGGTGAGATTTTGGGTTTTCCGGCGAGGTCTGAGAGAGGGGGTTTAAGAGCTCTGAAATCTCCCAAATCCTCCGGATCTCTTCCCTATATAAAGCCCAAGCAAGCAGGACACTCAACCCGACTAGATGGGGAGTCTCCCAGGCGAAACGGCACGAGTTCCAACCACGCCAGTGAGCAGAGGCCACTTGCGCTGCGAAGAAGATAAGGGCCGCGGGCGGCCGCGGTCGCGGTCCCCGAATTTGGCCTTGGCCGCGGTCGCGGTTTTTTGGCCACGGTCGCGGCTCTTCGCCGCTTGTCAGATTGACAAGACAGTTACTTTCCGTCATTGGCCGCGGTCGCGGTTATCTGGCCGCGGTCGCGGCTCTGGCCAAATTTGGTCCGTTTGCCCGGGAAAAGACAAATTTGTTAAGGGTTTAAATTCCTGGATTAAATATATTCGCACACGAACGAATATTTAGCACAAAAATACATTAACTGTATCTTATATTGCTCAGAAAAATATTACTGAGGTCAAACCTCTTACAGAAAGTCCGCACTTCTCTGAATTTAATCTGACTTGTAATATGGACATTGGAAATTTCAAAATTACCCTTACAAAATGTGGGATATTACAAAACCACAGTTATAATACCAAATATCATAACTTTCAAAAGTAAACCAAAGTCTCAGAATTATAAAATAATTCCAAATACATCAAAATACATAATCAGAATTATTACAGCGGAAGTCTTAATATACAAAGCATAGTTAACACAGCGGAAGTCTTTTAAATAAAGCAACAAAAATAACTCGTCAAAACATCGTTCATCTCCATAGTCACTCTAGCCTCCTCGGATCTGTAATTTATCTGATGTGCCGAATCAAACGAATGACACCAGCCAACCATGCAGATAACAATTACGATTGGTTAGTCTAATGAAAGACTAAGCAAGGGTAGAAAGCAGATTGGTTCGAAGTAGTCGTATTAGGTTAGACTCATCGGTACTCGAATTAAACCAACAACGATAGTCAACCACCATACTTCTACAAGAATATAACAAAAGGCATGATTAAGAGAAGATTCTAGAAACCGAGTCTCACAGCAATCTATCCCAAAAGAAGACTCCAATGAATTGAGTCCTATAGGAAATATGACAAATGTTGGGAAACTTAAATAAATCACACAAGCGTTCAAAAATGACTTGATGTTTCGGTTCACGACCAACCTCACCGCCCACGGCGAATCCAGATTGGAAAGAGAATGTTACTCTGATCAAAGTCAAGACGAGCTTTCCTAGATGCACTATTGCCTAGCTGCACTACTCACCTGAGGTATATAAATTATGTGCGACAACGGCACTTATCTTATTTAATTCCAAAACCCACATCACGTTATAAGCTTTTAGATATATGTTTCGCCATGAGGGACATATATCGAAGGAATGGACCTTCAGGGTTTCCAAACCTCAATCCACATCACGATTATAACCAAATCTCGTTGGTGTCAGGGTCTCTGATGCCCTTTAACCAATAATTATCAAGAAACGACTGGACCTCACATAGAGCCCAGAATTCCTACAAATACTCGTGCTAACTAAATAGTTCAACACAGCAATAAATCACATCAAAGCCATCAAGGCCCACATCCTAAATATATATCTATAATAGCGTTGATACTAGCAGATATACAACCTATTATAATATCATATTTAATCATATTAACTACCAAAACTGTTCCCAACGAACAATAAATCAGTAAATCATCCCAAATTAATTAACAACTAAGCAATTGATAATTAATTGAACAAAGCTTAGAACAATGGGTTCCTGAGTCTGAAACTGGGACAGATCCTGGATAATAAATCCGTATGAAACGACCTATAACGAGACCCTAAGTTAGATTCAATATCCACATAATTGAATCTAAAAGAATACAAAAAGAATCGAAGGAACTGAGCATTGCCCAAGACCACAACACCCAAGACACACACACGGCACAGTTCGCCGTGGGTGCGGTGGAGGGCTTGCCGTGGGGTGCGGTGGACAGACAGAGGCAGGGTCGTGACAGCGAAGTTCAGAAAACTCATCCAAATCAATTTGTTTCGACTTTGATTCGTTCTTGGTTTCATTTCCCAACACCTTAGGCCTTAGAACACTACTTAGGAGTACATTTTCCAACACTCAAAGGGATTCGAACACTTCACAAACAAAGCTCAAAAGCTTGGCTTTAATGGAGATTTTCAGAGGAGAAAACAGAGGAGGAAGATGATGCTCTCTCTTTCTCTCTGATTTCGACCCCTTATATAGCCAACCAAGGAGCTCCCTATGGAGGGAACAAGCAGGAGACCAGCAAGGGAGGCTAGGCAAGGCTAGGCCTGACAATCGGCGCCACTTGCAGGGGAAGGGGATAACGTTGCTGAAGAAAAATATCCCACCGCGGGGTGCGGCAAGGGTGCGGCCAGGGTGCGGTGGCGCCCAGTGACTGACTCACCTGTTTGGCTTTCGCCGCGGGTGCGGCAGCTTGACCGCGGGGTGCGGTCAAGGCCATTCTTGCCTCTTTTTGTCCGCTTTGACTTTGGGTTAATTTTCTTAACCCCGGGTTAAATATTTTTGTACACGATCGACAAATTAACCCCAAAAATATTTCAACTGTATTTTGTATTCCTCAGAAAAATATTACAGAGATCAAGCCATTTACAGAATGTCTGAAACTCTCTAAAATTAATCCGACTTGTAATACGGGTATTGGAAAAATTCCAAAAATATCCTTATAAAATGAGGGATATTACAAAACCAGTCTTCAATGATTGATTGAGGCTTATAGGTATATTAAGATTGGGTGATAAGGGTAGTATCAATGATGGTTATGGGGACATCTGAGATTAATTCATGTTTTTAATGTTGTAATCCAATTGGCTTTGAATAAATGTTATGGAGTATTTTTAGGATTCAATGCTTAGGGATTTATACAGCTGTAAAATTACTCATGTGTCATTTCATTATGTAATCCTTTGGTTCAGTGCAAATAATGCAATATGTGTTGAATATTATCCTGTTTTTCAATGATGAGTCTTTTATGTTGAGATTAGTGACCTTAATTATGCATCTAGCCTTGCTATGCCTTGAGAAGCCAGTCAACATTGACTAGGAAGGCTCTTGGTGTAGTTAGTGTTAGGGTTAAGGTTGAATATCTATGATGCTTTCGGACATCTGAGATTACTCCTCATAAGACACCAGTCACTTTGTCACTGAATGAGGCTTATGGGGACTTCTATTATTTTGTGAATGTATAGTACTCCCTCTGTCCCTCAATTTTAAGGGACACCATAAAAGGAATATAGGAACTATATTTTGGTTGATTTAATGCTTGCAAAATGTACTGTTTTAGCTTGTATTTCATTACCCTAAACATGAACTATAATAAGGGAAGGAGGGAGTATATAATTGCACATATGAGATTATTCCTTTTCTTGTCATGAAATATTTCATGCATGAGTAATGTATACAAAAGATGGAGCTTTACAAAAAATAGTCCCCACTAAATGACCATTAAGGTTCACAAAAGATACAATTAAGGTTCACAAAAGATAGTCCCCACTAAAGTACCATTGATTGTGTTGTAATCCATTGGATGTTGTTGGTTCTTGAGTTTGGTCTGTTGTTTCTTGAGTTTGTTGTTCAGCTTCTGCTGCATCTTGTTGTGCACCTTCATGAACTGTGTCCCATGCTTCTAGCACTGCCCATGTTGGTGCTTTGACTTCTGGTTCTAGTGTTTCGAGAGCCATCAACCTTTTCTTGTTTACATGTGGCAAGTCATACTCATTTCCTCCTTTTGATTTTAATATCTCATTAATCACATACTGTAGTGACATACATACATTAGATAGGGTTGTGGGGTCTAACTCATAAAATGCCTTATGCACTTCATCTAGCATCTTGTCAACATCCTTGGGCATTTTTTTGTGCATCGGTGATTGTATACTTCTAAAAAACTCTATGTCTAATATGTTTAAATTTGGGATGTTTGGTGGTTCTTGAATTAAAATGAAAGTGAAACCTTCTTGCTGATATACTTGTTGCCATTCTCGATCTTCTTGAGTGATGTGGTTGATTAGCATGCTCATTGTGACTTTCTAGTTGACCGATTCAACTATCTTAGTAATAATAGTCCCCTTGTCTCTGTTTTTTGAACTTCTTTTGGCTGGCTCTTTGTAAGTGAATGGGAAGATGTCTATCTTCCCATCAAAAGTACATTGCCCCTCTGAATTGAATCTTGGCCTAGCAACAACAGCTGTGAACATTACTTTGGGTATGAACTTACTTGAACTTGCACTTTTGTATTTGCCCTTCTCTCCTTGTGCTAGATACACTCTCTGTGACTTCTTGCTCTGATTAAACCATTTTTCATCCAAATGAACAAAATCATACATTGGATAATATTTTTGCTTTGTTTCTGTTGTGCCCCCTTGAAGTAGCCCTAATATCCATGCCAATCATGTTTTCTTGTTTGCATCATTCAATCCAAGATGGAGTGGATTTGTATGTGGCCTGATAATTCTCCTTTTAATCATCCCGTGAACTGTTGTCTTTGAAATGTTAAGCTTGGAAGCCAAGTCTCTGATGCATGATCTATCCCCCATATTCATTGATGTGATAGTTTCAACTGGACTTGAATTCTTTTTCTACCTGAATTGTGAAATTTGGTTGCCACATTATACTAGGGTTGAGCAAAATCTGGTCCGGCCCGGAAATTTGGACCGGACCGGGCCTAACCGGTCCGGTCTCCGGTCCAGGGAATTCCAAAATTCCGGGTCCGACCCGGGTTTTTTAAAAAAATAAAAAATAAATAAAGATTTTGAGGGTTTAAGGTTTAGGATTTAGGATAAATTATATTTAAGAGTAAATTATATTTAAATTTGAGGGTTTTTTTCATGTTTAATTTGATTAAATTATATTTAAATTTAAAAAAAAATACAAAACCGGTCCAAATCCGGTCCAAATAGGACCGGACCGGTCCGGGTTCCGGTCCACCATATTTGGTGTTTCCGGGTCCGGTCCGGGTTTGGACCGGTGATCAATCCTACATTATACCTCTTTCCAGCAGCATTCTGTGTAATATCCCGTAATTTTTAAGGGTATTTTGAATTTTTCTTATGCCCGTTTTGCTAGACGGATTTAATTCAGAGAAGATCGGACATTCTGTAATATGTCTGAGCTCTGTAGATTTTTCCGAGCATTATATAATACAGTTGAGGTGTTTTTGGGGTTAATGTATCGTTAGTGTACGAATATATTTAACCCGGGTTTAAGGAAATTAACCCAAAGTGAATTCGGATAAGACTTGGTGATTTTGGCCGCGACCGCACCCGGCGCCAGGAGCCACCGCACCCGCGGCGAGACCATTTCCCTGAGCCGTGTCGTCTTCCTCGCGAGGCGGTTACTGTAGCTCTGTTTGGGCAGTCTGTGGGCAGGCCAAGTGGGTCTTTCGCCTTGTCCCCTTGCCCCGCCTTGTCCCCTTGGTGGTGGCTTGGATTTGAGGCTATAAAAGGGGTGAGACCCGAAGCCTCTCCTTCTCTTCTTCTTCCTTCTTCTTCTCCTATGTTCTCTGTTTTTCACCCACTGAAATCGCCATTTTTGGGGCTGTTCGAGCTTGATTCGAGAGGCCTCGCAAGTTGGAGAAGGTTGCCCAGGTGTTAGGTGAAGCTTTGAGGTGCTTTGTGTTCAAATCGAATGCAAAACGAAGCTTCAATCGATTGGGTAAAATTCTTTTCCGCCATGGCTGTTCTTGAAGCTTTTCTCTGTGCCGTCCACCGCACCCAGCGGCAAGTCCCACCGCACCCGCGGCGAGGCTTGTCCGTGAGTGTGTTCTTGGAGTTTTGGCTTGGGGCGTGGCTCGATTCTTTTGATTCTTTTCCTATTCTTTTAGATTCATTTATGAGGATATTTGATCTAAGTTAGGATCTTGTTATGGGTCATTTCCTAGGGATTTTTATTCCAGATTTGTCCTCATTTTGGACTCAGGGACCCGTTCTTAAGCGTTGTCGTAGTACTCGTCTATTCCAGGCAAGTGGATGTTAATTAATTTGAGATAATTAAAATCTGATATTGTATTAGGTTGTATTTCTGCTAGAATCAACGCTATTATAAGAGATATGTTGTAATTATGTGGCTTGAGATTTTGATGTGATTTGTGATATGTGGAACTGCTTGTGTTGCATTTGTGTGAATCATTGGTGAATGTTTTCCGCCCTTGCTTAGTCTATTCATTAGACTAACCCTTGTATTTTTATTTATCTGTAACGTCATGGTGGTGTCGTCCGTCCGTTTCGGCACATGCAGATCCGTGGAGGCCAGAACGACTATGAGGATGGACGGTGTTTTGTTTTTCGACAATTGTTTTGTCGTTGTATTTATAAAGACTTCTGCTGTGTTATATTTAATGTTTTATAATAAAGACTTCCGCTGTTGTATTTCTGATATATTTGGGTCGTTTTTGGAATTGTGTTGACATTCCGCGGCCATGTGGTTTAATAAAAGTTATGATTTTAGTATTGTAATTGTGTTTTAAGATAGTTATATCGTTGGAAAAGCCTGGGGTGACTTCGGGGTTTACGTCCGGGGTCATCGGCAGTAGCACTTTCAAATGGGGGGTGTTACATTCTGTGTCTTGGCTATGCTCCATATTTTGCTTATGCACCTTGCTGAAACATTGAACTCCTTTGCAGCTGCCACCATTGTACCCCTTTCCAAACGTCCCTATGTTCCTCTGTTGAGAAGCCATAATAGAATTTGCATTATTTTCTCAGAGTTGAGCTTGTTCCTTGATGTCTGGTGATGACATGTTGTCTGTGTTTGTTGTTGCTGAGACTCCTGTTGATCTTCTTCCATCTCTTGAGCCGGCTCATTGAGATAAAAAAAAAAAAAAAGCTCAACTTCTTCCATGTCCTCTGGTGGCTCATTTAGATCAAATGGAAGCTCAAATTCTCCCATGTCTGAAGACATCAAGATCGAGCAATGATGCAGTTTTTATTCTCTGTTTTTGTTTGTTTTTCCTTTAGGGAATTTGAATATGAACTATGTAAATGAATCTGAACTCTGTATTTATGGCTGATATTGCAGAGGGAATGTGGGTTTAAGGCACAATCTATGTGCTTTTAATGCTGTAATCCAATTGGCTATGAATAAATGTTGTGGAGTATTTTGGGATTTAATGCTTAGGGATTTGTACAGCTGTAAAAGTACTCATGTGTCATGTCATTCTATAATCCTTTGGTTTAGTACAATTAATGCAATCTGTACTTTTTTTTTCTCCTAAATTCATGTGCATAAACCTCAAACCGAAACTATATTAAGAGACAGAGGGAGTATGATATCATAGAGCTTACATAGCATCTTTTTAACGATGATGTCTACCAAAATATGATTTCGCCAAAGCCTTACAGTTGCACCATTTTTTAACTTCAGTTGCAATGGAGATAGGTCATTTATCAAATAAGAGTGAAACTAACATATGTTATAATGAAAATCCACTTGATTCACAATATATCCCAAAAATATCACAAGTTCATACTAATCAAAAATTCATCAGCCCTACACAAATATACGATTCCTCGTCGGGTTTTAACTAAATAAACATTAAATATATTCCTCGTCGGGTTTACCACCCCTAGAGTGGGATTTGTTCGGGTTTAACCTAAATAAACATGAAATATATTTTCTAGGGATTTATCAAAACAAAAATAGCCTAAAAACCCAAAAGAGTGTTTTATACTGGTTTATCCTAAATAAACATCAACACCAGATGCTCCAAAATGATTTCCCATAGTCTTACCCTAAACCCTAATCATGAAAGAAACCTTTCTTTGTTGTTCCAATCTCACGTACAATTTCAGCTCTTAGTTTTCTCATGCCTCTAGGAAGTTTGCCAATACCCTTATCTTCTCGTCCATGAAAAACTTCTTCCAATTCCTCGTCGTCTTCAAATAGTGAATCATGGTGCTTGTGCTGTAGAATGAAATTGTGGAGGACTTAAAAAATCTGTCTATATATCAAATATATAAATAATATAATGAATCCTTCACTCATATTCGAATTATTTTTTTTCATTTTCCACGCTTGTTGATTTCAAAGCTTGAGCTCAGCTTCCAAATTTTAACAGATAATTATATAAATTCAATACTCCCTCTATATGAAAAAAATTGTCATTCTAGAATTTGATACACTTATTAAGAAATACAATGATTATCTTATATTTTCATAATTTTTTCTTAAAATTTACAAATATTTAATAGCTCATCTCAATTGTAGTCAATAAACATAAAAAATTTGTATAAAAAGAGCCAAAAAATACAATTTCCGATGTCAAACCTCGTAACTCACCAATAAATTATTAACTAAATATCTAAAATGACAATCTTTTCTATACGAAAATTATGGGCTAAAATGACAACCTTTTTAAAACTAAGGAAGTAAAACATATGGCCTCATGAAGAAATCTATATTTTGTTCAACTATGTCCTAACATTATTTGCACATACATTACACAATCCTTCGATGCATAAACCTTAAAACAAACATAAAACAAACATGTATACAGAAGCAATCATAATAACTTTAAAGTTGCATTGAACTACTAATAGATAATATGTTGATTTGGAAAAATATTAATAATTAAAGTTAAGCTATGGAAATTGAAGCAAGCATAATCCGTTGCTAGTGTGTTTAAATGAAGCAAGCATACCAAGGACATTCATTATCAGGAAAAGCTCATTAAATTCTAGACCTGGACTTGCTCTTTAGAAAGTTAATTAAATTAAATTTGTCTCAAGTTTAAACCTCAATTTAATGGAGCACAAGTTAGTTGACTCAGTAAGCTTCAATCGTAGCCCTTCGTCACTTAGGTACAACAAAGCTTCAATATATTTTTTTTGGTTTAAGGGTTGTGCTGATGCTGAGCAACACAAGAGGAGGACAAGCCCTTTCAAAAAAATCTAGCAACTAAATTTCAGTGGTTAGAAGTAAGACCATTTTAAATCTTTTCTTACAATCATCAGAGAATTTCAACCGACTCTGAGCAAGTAACCAAGAAACTGGGCGGTGGGAAAAAATGGAAATTGGATTGCTGGTGTTTGATTAGTGGATTTTGAGCTTCATCTAGTTTGGCTTATTGACTTTCTGATGTTACAAACACCCTAGATCATCTACCAAGTTCAGATCCAATACGTCTATAACCTAATTCCTTAGTTCAAAGCCATATTCATTTCATAACCAAGAAACCAAATATGCAATTTTTTTTGAAATAATCAAATATGCACATGTAAATACACTGTAATACATAAATAAAACCTTTATTGCAACCATGGAGAACTTAAAAGTAGAACAAGCCCTAAATAATACAAGAGAGAGGAAGAATTTAGGGTCTATCCAGCCAAAGCAACAAAGTTGGACAGCCATGTCTAAATTCGAGAAATCTAACAACTAAAACCTTTATTGAATTTCAACCCATGAACTTGCTCAATCTGAAAAAACTCGGATAAAACTGATGAAAAAATACCTTGTGTCCTAGTTCGGTAAGCAAAGGACGACAGCCTCCACTCTCCAGCGACGGCGACCACGAATAGGGGTGGGCATCGGACCGAATCGAAAAAACCGAAAACCGAAACTCCTAAAAAGCTGAATCGAAAACCGAACCGAATTATATTGGTTCGGTTTAAACCGAAACCGGTTCGGTTAAAAACCCGAAAAACCGAGTCCGTCGCTCCTCTTCCTCTCCGGATCCAGATTTCCAAAAATCGTGCTTCGGCGGGCAAGCCATTATCTGTCTAGAGAGTTTCGTAGAGATAGAAAGAGAGAAGAAACAACAAGTTTCCCCTGATAGAGAGACGGAGACAGCGACAATGTCCGAAGCAGAACAAAATAACAAATCGCTTCGCCCAGAGATCGACAAAGAAGAGAAAACAAACCTACACTATACGGCTATACCACAAGCTTTAAGTTTTTTTTTTTTAATTCGGTTTAACCGAACCGAACCAAAATTAAACCGAATCGAAAACCGAAATTCAAAAATATCTAAACCAAACCGAACTATTTCGGTTTGGATCGGTTTTTTCGGTCCGGTTTGATTAAAATTTTCGGTTTAACCGAACCATGCTCACCCCTAACCACAAACAGGGCATCCACTCTCCAGCGACGAGGATGACGGCAACCTCCTAGCGCCAGCCCACGATGGATGAAGAAGTCGCCGAGAAGGAGGGTGGCTTCCTTACACACATCTGCTAACAGAGCTAGGGTTCAAGTTGCACAAGTTTTGCTGGAAGAGGAAGAGGGGCATCAGGTTTCAATTGTGAAAGATGACAAGTGAATGTCAAGACAAGAATCACGTGCAACTCACAACATGAAGAAAAAAAAAGTCACGTGATTATCAAGTGTAGCTGAACATAAATAATATTAAAGGGTATTTTGGTAACTTTGATTAAAAAATACAATTAATAAGTATTATTTACCGAACATACATATAAAAATAAGTACATAATTTCAGCATCAAATTTAAGTATCAGCATAAGTATTAGCATCAGGATAAGTATTAGCATCAACATCAATATTAGCATAAGTATTAACATAAGTATCAGCATCAATTATCGAACATACCCTTACTGATATAACGGATGATTTTTCGTAGTTTTTAGAATAGTGAGAGGTTTTGTGCAAAGTGGTATATACTGTCATTGTGGTTCCGTCTTGAAACACTACCCAAAAAAATACGGGGAACTTGTTTGCACTAGGAAATTTTGTGTTTCGCACCGGGTCGCCTAAACACAACGATGTAGCGTTCAAAAAAAAAAAGTTAAACGCTATGAAATTGCGTTTGAGTAGACCCGGTTCAAGGTAAACGCAATATCGTAGCGTTTTCATTTTTTGGGGTTCACTAAAAATCGCTTGACAAAAGGGAAATCTGGGAAAAAATAAATCGCTTTTGAACGCTACGTAATAGCATTTTTAAACGCTATGATGTAGCATTCAAAAACGCTTGGAATTTGAACGCTACAACGTAGCATTTAAGAACGCTATATAATCGCGTCTTCTTCTTCTTCCTCAAGCACTTTCCCTTTCCAATTTTAATTTTCAAAACCCTAATGTCTAACGGTGGCGACGACGCAGAAACGACGGCGGCGGTGGTCCCAGATCTGTTGGCGGGAGGTGCGACGGTGGTAGCGGAGGCTGGAGGAGCGACAGCGGTGGCAAAGGCTGGAGGAGAGACGCCGGCGGTGGAGGCGGGAGGAGAGACTCCGGTGGCGGAGGCAGGAGGAGAGAGGAGGAAGAAGACTGTGGAGGAGGCGGTGGTGGAGGAGGCGGGATTCCAGATGGTGGTAGAGGAGGAGGCGGCGGCAGAGCTTTCCATGGAGGTGGTGGTGGCTACGGCGGCGGGAGAGGGTCCGATTTCACCTTCCATGGTGGAGGAGGAGGTGGCTGCGAGGAGTGCGACGCCGGAGGAGGTGGAGCTGGCTCTGGTTTCATGTCCGGCGGCGGCTCCGGCGGCGGCCCCGGAAGAGAACGCGCTCTCTATGGAGGCGGCGGTCGGAGCGGAGGCGGTGGCGCAATCGTCGACATGGGATGAGACGGTGGCGTCTATAATCGAGGCGAGCGGATCGAAGAGTGTTTCGGTGGTTCTAAAGCCGAAACGACGTACTTGTGAGATATTTTTTGAATTAATAATTATTATATTTAGATATTATTTAAATATTTATAATATATTAATTATTTGTTTATATATGATAATAGAAATACATTCGTAATTAAATTATAATAGGGAAATAAAATTTAACGTCCAGATATTACAGAGATTTTAGGTGTAAATAACTTATGAATGTAAGAAATTATATTAATAAGCAAAAAATAAATGAAAGAATAATTAAAATTTCATAATAAATGTTTTTTATTATGAAATGTAGATTTATTATAATTAAAATCAAGTAATTAAATAATGATTTAAAATAGCAGAAAAAAATTATGTATTAAGTAAATTATTCCCCATAATTTTTTATTAAATAGGATGTATTGGAGGGTTTTCGATGCCATTTTTGCTCGTATGGACGGGATACGGAGCACCGCCGCATTACTGCTTATGCCCGCAAGCGAACGAGGGAAGATGTTTCCGGGCAGAAGAAGAAGAAGAAGCAGCGTCGACGTCCCATCCATAGCGATGATCCTGTCCCTAGATTGGAGGATGTTGATATCGTGATAGAGGACCTGCCCCAATAGGACCCCATTCCCGAGCCCATTCCCGAGCATAGACTCGAGCCTATATCCGACCCCATTCCCGACCCCCAGCCCACCCGCCCCCAAGCTCCTTACGGTGTGAGGAACGGTGAGCTTTTGTCATCTTTCGACCATCACATTGTTGCCCACTGAGACGGTTGGGATCGTTTGGATGAGCATCTTTGCGCTGAGCTCTTAACTAGTATGTTGGCTGTCGCTGATTATGATATGGATGAGGAGTATCTCGATTGGTTCCTTCCCATTTCTCATCCATATGTCAGACACGACGCGACCGAGATACCTCGTCCCATACGCCATGATGTTCCGACTTTGGATGCATCTCGGGTATGTTTAGGTTCTAGAATCTATCATATTACGTATTTATAATTTTCTTATAAAGTTTATTCACTTAACATTATACGATAACGAGCACAACGATTGAACATGGTGAGGGCGCATGTCCGGGAGGTTATTATGCAAGGAGGTGGTGGGATGGAGGATTGGCAGAGGATTGCAGACATTATCGATGTCGACGAGCTACCTGTTGCTGATCCACCGGTGCGGGCGTCACAACGACTGATCCAGAGCCAATTTTCGACGGGTGAGTCATCAGCCGCCCCACGACCTAGAGTGTCAACTATGTACGAGAGGGGTTCATCATCTAGGTCGGCGGCCGAGAAGGAAGCAGCTGAGCGAGAAGCACGTGATCGAGAGATGGCGGAGCGTTTGCAGGCTAGGCTAGAGAGCGTTTACAGTGGATGTTATTATCTCTTTTGTAGTGACATTTTGTTTTATATTTGTCCGTACTCGTATCATATTTGCACCGATTTCATATTGAATTCTTTCGTACTTGTATATGGTCCACATGTTACGTGAGGAGTTACCACAAAAAGAGGTCCACACAATACAGAAAACAATACAAATTGATCATAAACTTAGAAAAAAATTAGAGAATAGATATGACACTGCTTTAGCATTTGAAGAAATTAGGGTAGTCTCTGGTGAACGTTCTCTTCATATGATATCTATGTTTTGATAAATTTGCTTGCTCCCTAGAAAATTTGATAGTACGTAAACAACATTACACAAAAGATACGACATTAGTCACCTACGATGTATATTAGTTAGTTGTTTGAAGATCTTTAACAAGATCTTGATTTTGTTAAAGATCTTTAACAAGATCTTGATTTTCCTTAACAAGATCTTGTTTTTCCTGCCATTGTTGTCGAATAACCGCGTGTGCCCTCTCGTCGTACATTGGATCAATCCACTCCCTGAAACGACACCCAACGTCTGGGCATCCCTAATACCTTTTTCCGTAGTTCCACTGTAAATCCCAAGTTTGGACAACGGCTTTCAAATTACAGTAGCATATCCTATATGCGTTTGATGATGATTTTGATGAAGATGCCATTATTTGTAATAGTGTCTGATTTCCTACAAATATCATAAATCCATCAATATCAAAAATCAGCATTACTAAATCGATAGAAACTGGAAGGAGAAGAAGGTTACCCAAAATTCTATCTGTGGGCGCCGCTTGTGTTGGAATTGTTGTAGTGAAGAAACAACCCTAATGTTTCTTATATAGTGAAATAAGATGCAATGTGTTTGACAACTAATAACCAGCTGTATGACAGCTGGTTATTAGTTGTCAAAACCCTAATAACCAGTTGTATACAGATAGCCAGTTAATAATGTAAACGCTAAACGCAACATTGTGGTGTTCATAATGTACACGCTATAGTATGTCGTGTACATTTTTACACGCCACACTGTAGCGTTTAGTGTTATGTGAGAGGGTTTAGGATAGGGCTTAGGGTTTAGGATTGTAATGTTGAGAACCCATTTTCTTTGATTTTAGGGTTGTAAATTCATTTTATTTACTTCTTTCCCTTTCAGTTATTATTTCTGAATATATAGGTTATTGTATCACAACTTCCAAACCCTAGAAGTGGCTAGCTTCATTCCTTCGCAGCTCTCTCTCAACGTATCCCATGTGGCTTTTGCCTCTCATGATCATCAAATCTATTAGGTAATTCTGTTCTTTTTTATGGAATCTGCGTTCGTCACATTACCGGGGAAAATTATTCTTAAACCCTAAACCCGTAACTTTAGAAAGACCCATTCTAACCCTAAATAATAAAAATACTTATACTATCAATGATAACAGGTTTTTGTCATTCTAAAAACTGCTATGCAAAATATCCAAACAAACCCTAAACCGTAGTCCTAGGTAAGTAAAGGTCAAATCCACAGAGAGACGGATCTATCTTAATATGCAATTCGTATGTCAAACTAAAGTAACCAAAGGGGGGTTTTGTTTGTTTTGTAAATTCTAAACATGCAAAGGCAAGAATAAACTAAAGATGAATGAATTCAGTAATGGGGAAAAGCACTTAGTCAAACAACATCCACTATTCGTATGACAAGTTGATCATAGATACTCATTCAAAATCTCATGCAATGGAAATTCCAATTCCTTTTCAGATATAACTAATAGCACAACCAGATACTATTAGCACTAACTAATTAAACAACCCTGAAACTATCAAGATTCAGTTTAACAGCAGCTTTACGGATAGGAATATAGTTGGATACAATTCTAGCATAAAACAACCAGGTATTATCCTAGAATGTAAATCAATTCTCTTCTGCATAAGACTAGCACAACCAGTTACTAATACGATGCAGTTGCTACTCTGAAATAGATATGCTCAACCAGTAACAATCTAGATCTAGCAATCAATCAATAACAATAAACCCTAGATGCGTCCAAATAGAGATTATCAATATCAATCATAAACAACTTAAGCAAGAGAAAGATAAAAACCATGCAATAGATTAGGAATAAGAATCTCACAACTTAATCAAAGCGAAAGCTTCAGCGTCTGACTAAGCAATGGAGGCTTAGTTCTTCATAGCAAAAATACGTAGAATTCAAATTAGGGTTTCGAGAGAGTTGATAATAGATTTCAAGATGATTATTGATTATTGATAAGATTGGCAAAAAGCCTTTTTCTCAACCCTAATATACTAAAGGAAATAAAATCTAAATTAACCTAAAACGGAATAATAATAATAAAAATAATATAATAATAATAACAAACAAAACAGGGAAATTAATCCCGTAATTCTCTCGCTCGGCTTCTCCTCTCGGCAGACATCTCGTTCAGCAAAGCACCAGCACGGCCCAACTTCTCCATCGGCAACGCGGTGGCCCACTTCCAATTCAAATCATCATTGCCTACATCAGCGTGACATCACGCTTCTGGCTTCAATTCTCCAGCTTCACGCGTCTTCCACATGGGCCACTTCTCTCTGCAGCAAAGCATCACCTCCAAGGCTTCTTCTCGGTGGAATCAGCACGGCCCAACTCCTCTCGGCCCAATTCCAAGGCAAGCAGCACACATCAGCGTGACATCACCCTCCAATTCATTTCCAGCTTCAATTCACGCTGACATCTTCACGTGGGCTCCAGCCTGTACGTGGGCCTTTATTCACTTGGGCCTAATTTCATCCAATCCGATCCCGGCAATCACGTGGCTTTTAATTAATTACCAAACTTCGCCCCCACACACCATGCACATGAATGTGTCTAAATCTACCCGAATGGCACCAATAAAACCTCTAATGACTCTTACTTAAGCCCTACAAAGTAGTGCTTATCAATCAAAGATCCCTAAACACTAACACTTTATCCCTTCAACTCTTGCTTTAACATAGACCCTAAGCCATAATAGTAATTCCTAAACATGCATACCTCGAAACAATATAACATTTGGATTTGAGGTTTAGGATGAACTAAACACATATGAAAACCCTAAACCCTAAATATTGAACAATATAAATGCTTATACTATCAAAGATCCCTAAACCCTAACACCTTATCCCTTAAACCCTTGCACATAGATCCTAAGCCATAATAGTAATTCCTAAACATGCATACCTCGAAATAATATAACGTTTAGACGGTGAGGTTTAGGATCCATAAAACCCTAAACCCAAAACCCTAAACCTCAAACCCTAAACCCAAAACCCTAAACCTCAAACCCTAAACCCATAAAACCCAAAAACATTTTAGGGCCCATACACGCAATCGGATGGCGTTCGCTTTAGTTGAACATGACATACCCTAAACGCCACAAAATGGTGTCTGGTAAACGCTACTGTGTAGCATTTACTAAATGCCACAATGTGGCGTTTAGTTCACGCCTTGCACAGAACGCCATCTGAGTAGTCTCGTAAACGCCACAAAATGGCATTTTGCTTTATCTGAGTATTTAATAATGTTAACGCAGAGGAGCACCATAATTTAGACATTTTCTTAAGTTATACATATATTGCTAATTCATATTACAAAGTGGAAAAGGAGTGGATTCACATGTGATTCTAATGTATCCAATCTCCTTCCCGAAACTACATAACCAAACCGCCACGACCTTGGTTTCCACGTTTGGCGAGATATTCATTCATCCTTCCCCTAAATGGTACATCTCACCCTTCAACACTAGGATGCTTCCAATTGTTCCAAATGGCGGGCGGGGGTGGGATAGGGCAACGGTCATCAACTAGCCAAACCTGTAAAAAAAGACCTAAAATTAGTACTACGTAATTCATAAGGTAAAGCTTTCGATTATAAGTATGCTTACCGGGACAATATGATCATGATTTCCTACTAGTGCCACCGTATGCATCGTTGTGGGAGGCCGGGCACCCGGACGAGCAATCATGGGGAGACATGTATGAGGGCCACCCCATGAGAGAAAGACAAGAGCCACCTGGAATCTGGTTGCAAATGCTAACCCAACCATCGGCATTTCCATCCAGTGATCCTCTCAGCAAGGTCCTGTATGATCAACCATCTTGATAAGATGGTCAATGTCAGTCACCATACTCATTGGTCGGTAGAGATCTCGATGCAATTGCAGTTCCTTTGAAAGCTCATGTCGCACGTAGTCGTAACTCTGTTCCCCCAACCCTAATAGTACAGACAAGGAACGGTACCCACAATGACCGTCACCTTGTACGTCTTCTACTCGGGTGATGTAGTTGAACATGAAAGGGTCGACATTTCGTATGCCCCAATTAAAGTCGAGGTGACAAACATTTTTCCCGTTTCTTGGATCAACTTCAATTTTGGGGGGGATCGGACCAGTGCCACTCTCTTTGCCATCTGAACCTATTTTGGTGTCTCCATCAGGCATCAGAGAAGGTTTTGATCCAACAGACGATTGAATGCTATTTGACTTCCTCTTCTTCTTTTCCTCATCTTTCTTCTTCTTTTCCTCCTCCTTCTTCTTCTTCTTCTTCTTCTTCTTCTTCTTTTCCTCATCCTTATTCTTCTTTTCCTCATCCTTCTTCTTCTTTTCATCCTCCTTCTTTCTCTTCTTTTCCTCGTCCTTCTTCTTCTTTTCCTCCTCCTTTTTTTGTTCCTTATTCTTTTGCTCCTCCTCCTTGTGCTCCAACCAAGTGAGGTCCCTCTTGGTCGAGTCCTTCTTAGGTCTCCCCTTACTAGTATCTGCGCATGGGGGCTCTCCCAAGGTAGAAGTGCTTGGGTTATGGAAGTCATCGTACCTTGTTGTGAGAATGCATAACAACTCGTCGGGCATTTCCTTTCCTTGCCAGTCTTGGATCAGCTTCTTCATTAAGACATCTTGTCTTGAAATATGCTCAGTATCATCACTTCTGAGATCTTCTTGGCCTACTCCTTCCCACTTTATTTGTTTCCAAAATAAATGGATTTCACTTGAAAATATTGGGATACCAGTCTCTATATATCTCTTGATCGTGTGTGGGCAAGGCAACCCAAGCGAGGATCTCCACCATATATCGCGGCATTCTTCATCAGGTATATTTCCCTCCTTTGCCAGAATAGCTTGTTTGTATAGTAATCTTATGCACTCATCCGATATCTTGTACTCAAGGCGACTGAACAAAATCTTCACCCATTGTGGCCCATCATTTATGACGGTGGCCAACTTAAAACTGCTCTGCTCCATAGATCCACTAATGACACGTATCTGATCATTCATAAAATGCTAATTCATATTATTTTCCCCATAGGCACAAATTAGTACAAATGGAAATAAAACAACGAGCACAAAAGATTACACGCACCTGATCCGTGAACATATTGTCGATGGGTACTACGATCGTGTCAAACCCTCTAACAAATGATTTTAGGGTGTCCTTGAGCATAGCGTGCTGAGACTCGACCCTGAAAAATAATACTCATGTTATACATCATAAAAAATAATACATATCTAACGAGAAAATATGTTATAAAATTTACCTGTTTGACGATCTTGTGGCGAAATGAAGAATATAATTAGACCATGCATCAACTAACTTCTTTTTGTGCTCGCTAAGCCAAACTTCCTCGACGTACTTCATAAACGTACCTTTCTTCCACTTGTCCCTCAAATACTTAAGCCGGGACTCGTACACATCCTCCGTGGGTGACCTCAACAACCAACGGATATTCCCCGTAAAATGCTTAATTAACACTTTTGTTGCACATATTCCCGGTGACCCTTGCTTCAACATTGCGATTCACATGGACCATGCACAGCAAATGGTGTGCATTGGGAAAGACTATTGGTACAGCCTTCACAACGGCCAAATCTCGGCCTTACATGATCGTCGTGGGTTCTTTTTTACCAAACAAGGATTTCAAACGCCGCAGGGCCCATACGTAGTGCTCCGTTGTCTCATTTCGAATGAATATGATGGCAATATAAAAGTTAAGGTTTGTGCAAGTGAACCCAACAAACTCCAAACAAGGCATACCGTACCTATACATGTACATTAAAAAAGAAAATAAGATGCAATTATATAGTGCAAATGTAGTTAAAAGTTAAAACAAAAGATTACCTGTTAGTCTTGTAGGTTGTATCCATAATGACCACATGGGGGAACAAACCCAACAAGTTCTTTGAGTCGGGGTGACTAATAAAAAGATCACTCACAACCTCCTTCTCCACATACTTACCCTTTTCTTTCATCTTAACATTAACCCTTTCAATGTCCGCATAATATCCTTTAGACCTTAGAAATTCCAATGTGAATTGCGTCACCGTCAAATGTCCCCTGGATTTCTTACTCTCCCTAGCCTTGCAAGTGTACACTTGACTCCTTGATGTCAAGCATTTCGGGTCTACTCTGACAAAAAAAGAAATAATGTTCTTCGGCGTCGAGCTGGTGGCAGACAACAACTTCACCGCCTCGATCTGATCCGCATCAAGGCGTCCAGCAAAAGCATGCCATATTAAGGATGTTGGGATGTCATGGGTGTGCCATACACAGATGACCTTTAAGCTCCACTTACTCTCTTTTGATAACAACCCGTGCATCTGAAACGGACAATCGCTCTTCTTTGTCCTCGTTGACCGGTTTGATTTAGGGGTTGGCTCGCAATCTTCCACCGCCTTCTTCTTCACCGGTCTATATGAACCAGACTTCTCACATGATAGTATCACCTTTCGATCCCATGATTTTTGTATGACAATAAAAATGTCCAGTTCTTTGCCCACTGAACGAACCCTCTGAATGATACTCTGTCTATCATCCCATTCCTCATCCGTAGTAAAATGCGAAGAAAAATCATCACTCACAAAGTTGGTGCCACTAGAATCATCCTATTTATTTCACAAACATTGGTATTCATTATAAACATTGATATTCATTATAAATCTACACCGACAAAGTGTTCTATACCTAAACTAATGTTCTACCCTTAAAATCATGGTGCAAATATGAAACACGTACAAAATTAAAACATTTGTCCGTTCTCCTCATCTACCTAAATTTAAATACGAAGTGTTTCCAATTCTACGCTAATTACATAATTTATCACATTTATAGTAACATGATAATGTGCAATAACATAATTTATCACATTTCTACAGTCACATGATAATTTATCACAATTCTACGCTAATATAAGAATATGTCGCATTCTATACTAATATATAGATTATCATATTCTATACTAATATACATACAATATCTCTAACATAGAATTATTACTAATAATAATACCCTAACATATAACTTATCACTAATAATGTGACTAACATACATATAATATCTACAAGATATAATGTACAACTACTACACTAACATAATAATATTAAATCCATAGTATACGTACCAATACTATACTTTCACTAATCGATTCAAGACCGGGCCCATCGACTACGCTTGAGAACGACATTATCTCTTACTATTGTGCTTTGAACTTTTGTACATGTAAAGAAGGCATATGGAAGAAACAAATATATACAAGTTCAAAAATTCGACCGTTGGGAAATTCGACCGTTTGAAAAGGTGGGAATTATACACGCTACTACGTAGCGTGTAAAAATCAAACAGTAATATATAAACACTACAATGTAGCGTTTGCAAGTTACCGTTTGATTTTTACACGCTATGTAGTAGTGTGTACAATTCCCACCTTTTCAAACGGTAACTTGTACGAGCTACATACAAGTTCCGATTTTTTTTTCAAGATTAAATCTCATTATGTCATCCGAAATATGAATATAATATTAAATGCATACTAGTACATATCATCCGAAAAATACATACATAACAATCTATGGAATCTTACAAAATCCCGCCAACCGACATATTAAATGCGTACTAGTAAATACCCTTAAGCTTTGAATACCCTAACGTGGTATACAACTTGGGGGCGCCGATGAATAATTTCAAACAGTAATACATCGTTAATTTTCAATCTATGGAATCTTACAAAATCCCGCCAGTCATTGCCAAATCTGTATCGATTCCCACTCGTTGTGATACACACATGTAAATTAGCATCACCACAATCCAGGGTGACTTCCGTTGTTGCTGCAGAACTCAAAAATCTCAAAGCATGCTCCCTCGGGATGCTCTGCAAATTAGTAAGTGCATTTAAAGTTGATATTATGATCAAAACCGAATCATAAATTTACATTATGAAGGATGCGATGCTTACCAGCCGATATTCTGGGTAGACATTCGTTTGATTTAATACAACAATGAAACTGCACTGAGGATCACGTCGCATAGCTTCAGCTCTTTCTAATGCTGAACCGGGTCCATCATCATCATCATCTCCAGTACCGTCTGATGTGTAGTTGTTGTCTTCTTCGACAACAGATGAATTTGAGTCATCGTTGTCACATTTCTAGACGACGAAGCCATACTAACTTTTGGAGAATTAAAACAAAATAAGATGGGAGAAGGGTGTATAAGTTATGGTGAAATTGTTTGTATTTATAGGGTGAAATTTAGTCGTTGGAAAAATAAATGTTATCTAAACGCTACGACGTAGCGTTTAAGAGTAAATGGTAACATTTAAAACGGTCTTTTTTTCATTTCAAATGTAAACGGTAACTAAATGCTACGTAGTAGCGTTTACAATTCTCATGGGTTTGAAAATCGGGTCCATTTTAAACGCTATTCAATAGCGTTTAAAATGGACCCGGTTTAATCGAACCCATGTTTTTTTTAATATCATTAATTCTATAAAAAAAACAGCTAAACGCAACATACGTAGCATTTACAATTCTCATGGGTTCGAAAACCGGGTCCATTTTAAACGCTATTCAATAGCGTTTAAAATGGACCCGGTTTAATCGAACCCATGTTTTTTTTTTAATATCATTAATTCTATTAAAAAAAACTCAGCTAAACGCAACAATGTTGCGTTTAAAAAAATAAAATAAAATAAACGCTACCAGGTTGCGTTCACAACCTGGTGCGAAATCAAAAAAACACGGTGCAAAACCGAACCCCCAAAAAATATTCAAAAAGTATGTAAAGCATTCAAAGGTTGTGTATTCTTTATTTTATTTTTACTCCCTCGGTCCCTTTTCGATCTTTTCATTTGTTTTTTTTACACTGTTCATAGTTAAAGAGATTCTTTAAGATTTCTTCCAATATATAAGAAAAAACATAGTCATGTGAGGTCTTGTTTGATTCACCTTAACGAGTACTTTGATAATATCAAAAAATTAAAATTTTTATTAATATATAATTACAGATATTAACGATACAAAACTCACATCGACAATTGTGTCAACTTCAAATGGGAAGATAAAAAAGAGAAGGATGGAGTATAATATACTGTAGTAGTTGTCCATGGTCAACCATTACTTGGCAGTTGTGCCATCCGTTATCCATAGAACTTGAATATACAAATGCCTCTGCCTTCAATTAAATGACTTGCCAACTACAACAAGCAGAATGGAATGGAATTTTGCTTTCCATACTTGCTGGTTGCTGCCTTGCTGGAGTGGAGTCTTAAGAAAGAAAGGTTTACATTCATTTTAATTATGATTTTAGACTATTCATCTCAAGTGTATCAATTTGTCATCAAAGTCAGTAACTAGATATTAATTTTCTCAGCCTAACAGTTTGGTATTATGATTTTCTCCAATTTAATATTGCTATCCTTATCTGTCAGAATCAACCGCAAACTAGTTGCACTGAATTTACACCAATTGGTTGAAACTTCAACTTGCTGCATATAGGAAAATCTTCTCCCATTTCTTTTCTAGCACTTGCTAAGTTGCTACTACTCTTCTTTTGTAGCAAGGGGCAGCCATGGCAAGAGCCCAGCTAGCTCTTCTTGCACTAATGTGCCTTCTCCTCTGCTCAAAACCCACGCTTTCATCTTCATCTGTGAAGGAGCAGGCAGCACGAGCACTGGTCAAATGGAAGAAGAGCTTGTCCTCCTCATCTTCTCTGTCCTCTTGGAGGCTCTCAAAAGCACAGCACCTCTGCAATTGGACTGGCATCCTCTGCAGCTCATCCGGTCTGGTGGTCTCAGGGATCAATCTTCTAGCTCAAGATCTCACAGGCACAATTACCCACTTCGATTTCTCCGCATTTCCAAATATTTCAAGCTTCATTCTCAGCACCAATAATCTTGAAGGGCCCATCCCACCTACCATTAGCAGGCTCACAAAGCTCACCTTTTGTGACTTGAGCAACAATTTCTTTGGTGGCAGCATTCCTTCTCAGGTTGGTCTGTTGAAACAACTTGTCCACTTTGATCTTAACAGTAACACTCTTTCTGGAATTATACCTTATCAGATAACCAGTTTGCAAAAACTCAAGTACTTGGATCTGGGTACCAACTACTTAGAGACACCTGATTGGTCAAAGTTTGGTAGCATGCCAATGCTGACCCATCTCAGCTTCTCCCTCAACAACTTAAGCCTGGAGTTCCCACCATTCATCCTTGCATGTAAGAGCTTAAATTACCTTGATTTATCAATGAACCAGTTCAATGGGTCAATACCAGATTCTATGTATACCAATCTTCCCAACCTTATGTTCCTTAACCTCTCTACGAATGCATTTGGAGGGCCGCTGTCACCAAAGATTTCCAAGCTCTCCAAGCTTGTAGATCTTCAGCTAAGCAATAACCAGATAAGCGGTTCGATTCCCGAGGAGATGGGTTCAGTTTCCAGCATTGAGGTTGTTGATTTGTCTTCCAATGCAATGGAAGGAGTTTTACCTGCTTCCATTGGAAATCTTGGGAATCTCAGAAAACTTGATCTTCACTCTAATGGCTTCAACTCTACCATTCCTTCTGAGCTTGGATTATGCACCGGTCTCACTTACCTTGCTCTTGCGTCTAATTCCTTCTCCGGCCCACTGCCATTGTCCCTCAGCAATCTCAGGATGATATCTGAATTGGGCTTAGAAGACAACAACCTTTCAGGAGAGATCTCACCTTATTTTTTGTCAAATTGGACTCAACTCATCTCCTTGCAGCTTCAAAACAATCAGTTCACCGGATTGATCCCTTCCGAAATAGGCTTCCTGACAAAGCTTCAGCTTCTTTTTCTCTACAACAATAGCTTCTCTGGTCCAGTCCCTTCAGAGATTGGGAACTTGAAAGACTTGCAGCAGTTGGATCTTTCAGTTAACAGCCTAACCGGTATGATCCCTCCAACCGTCTGGAACCTCACAAGTCTCACGGTGATTCAGCTTTTCTCCAACAATCTGAGTGGAAAAATCCCACCAGAAGTTGGGAATCTTGTCTCCTTGCAGATTCTTGATCTCAATACCAACAACTTCAATGGAGAGCTACCAGATACTTTGTCTAGCATGACCAGTCTTCAAGTGATGTCTTTCTTCACCAACAAATTTAGCGGTGGCATTCCTCGTGATCTTGGCGAGCAGATGCCTAATCTCACGCATGTCAGTTTCTCGGTCAATGCCTTTTCAGGGGAGTTGCCGCCTCGGTTGTGCAGTGGTTTTTCCCTTACTGAGCTGACAGTGAATGGCAACAACTTCACAGGTCCCATTCCACGCTGCATTAGGAGATGTGAAAAGCTGGTCAGGCTCCGTCTTGATGGCAATCAGTTCACAGGGAACATCTCTCAAGCATTTGGAGTTCATCCGAGTCTTACCTTTGTCACTCTCAGTGGAAATCAGTTCACAGGGGAGGTCTCTCCACAATGGGGAGAATGTCACAACCTCACAAATCTGCAGCTGGACAGTAACAGAATTTCAGGGCAGATACCCTCTGAGCTTGGAAAGCTCGGCAAACTGTGTGTTTTGACTATCAATTCAAATCAGTTGTCAGGGAAGATCCCAGATGAGCTGGGAAATCTAAGCTCCCTCTCAAACCTCAACCTCAGTAGAAACCATCTAGGTGGTGAAATCCCGGAAAGTATTGGCCGTCTAGAGAAGCTTCAGCTTCTTGATTTGTCAGACAACAGTTTAGCAGGGTCGATTCCTACGCAGCTTGGCAATTGCCGTGTCTTATTGAGCTTGAATCTGAGCCACAACGCCTTGTCGGGTGTTATACCGTCCAGTCTTGGTAATGTAGTTCAGCTGCAGTACTCGCTGGATCTTAGTAGCAATTTGCTTTCAGGTCCAATCCCGCAAACTCTGGAGAAGCTCACTTCACTGATGTACTTGAACTTGTCCAATGACCATCTATCCGGGGCCATTCCTTCATCCCTCTCCAGCATGATCAGTCTACAAACCATTGATCTTTCCAACAATAATCTGACCGGATCAATCCCCTCCGGCAGTGACAGCTTCCAGCATGGATTCTATGCAGGGAATCCGGGCCTGTGTGGAAATGCACAGGGACTATCCCCTTGTAGTGCTCTGTCAAATGCTGCAATGTCTCATCATAAGAAGATCATCATCACCGTCGTTGTCTCTGTCACTGCCGTTTTCCTCCTTGCAACATCCCTTGCTCTAGGTTTCCTCTGCTGTTGGAAGGAGAAACAAGTGGGTGAAGAGATTAAGACATCAGGTATGAGTGATTCAGAATCTTTGGTTTGGGAAAAGGGAGGGAGATTCACATTCAGCGAGATCGCCAAGGCCACTGAAAACTTCAATGAGAGATACTGCATTGGTAAAGGTGGGTTTGGGAGTGTCTATAGAGCAGTTCTCTCATCAGGGCAGGTGGTGGCTATCAAATAGCTGCACATCTCAGAATCCAGCGACGTTCTTTCCATGAATAAGCAGAGTTTTGAGAATGAAATTTGAGCACTGACAGAAGTGAGGCACAGGAATATCATTAAGTTATATGGATCATGCTCAAGAGGGGGAAGTATGTACTTGGTCTATGATCACATTGAAAGAGGCAGTTTAGGGAATATTCTATATTACAGAGGAGGAGGAGAAGTAGAGCTTGGTTGGGAGATAAGGGTGAAGATTTTACGAGGATTGCCACACGCACTTGCGTATCTGCACCATGATTGCTCTCCCCCTATAGTTCATCGTGACATATCCATCAACAACGTGTTACTGGACGAAGAGTTTGAACCAATACTTTCAGATTTTGGCACCGCAAAGATGCTTACATCAGATGCATCTAAGTGGACCTCTGTTGCTGGATCATATGGTTACATGGCTCCTGGTTAGTCCTAGTAATTTCCTTTTCGTCTTTCCAGTAAAATTGCTTTTGGAGAAACTGTACTAAAATTACTTTTGTGGTGAACAGAGCTGGCTTTCACAGTGAATGTGACAGAAAAGAGTGATGTGTATAGCTTTGGGGTTGTGGCATTGGAGGTTATGATGGGGAAGCACCCAGGAGAGCTGCTCACTTTCCTTTCATCAACATCATCATCATCAGTGAAAGAGAGTGGGAATTTGGTTCTGAACGACTTGTTGGATCAGCGGCTGTCACCTCCATACGGGGATTTAGCTGAGAAAGTGGTGTCTGCGTTCAAGGCCGGCTTGGCATGCACGCATGTTGCACAAGAGATGAGACCCTCAATGCGTCAAGTGGCTCAAGAGCTCTCGTCCCGTTCACCACCTCACCTCTCTGATTCTGAATCCTTTGCAACCATAACTATTGGAAAGCTAAGAGGAATTCAGAAATAAATAAATAAAATCTCCTTGGATTGACTTACTATGTTCTCTTCACACTCCTTTTGAAAGCCATGAAGGAGGCAGATAGTGATCGATGTATTTTAGAGTTGTGTATAATAGACAGTTATGAGTTTGAGAAAGGGGTAAGAATGATGATGAAAAATGGATAAGTAATTATGTTGTGTTTAATCTCATCCTCTTAAATACATCAGCATCAATATTTGTATCCCTCTCCAAACTCTATCTGTATTTCCTTGAGATGCCATAAGGTGGTATGATTCCGAGAACAATGTGGTTAATATTATATACTTACGTATATGTTAGCTGAACACAGCTCCTCAGTGTGATGCTGGAATGAGTGGCTTCCACAATTTCGTGATCACCATTCGAAAATTTTGTTAGGAGTTGGTTCTACTGGAAAAGTAATCAATCTGCTTCTAAAAGATGATCAGGACTTTTCTCCTCTTTTATATAAGGAAGCTTCCGCTTTGACTTGACTAAAACGTTTTCAGTACTGGTCACTGCAACATTTAAACTATATGTGAATGCTGGCTTATCAGGTCAGCAATGACTACATGGTTGGTTTACAAAACCAATATAAATTTATTCTTGGGATTTTGGTTTACTGTGTGAATGATGCTCTCTTGTTGATTATTATGTTTTGCTGGCTTCTTGGTTTAGATGCGGGTTTGCTCAAAGTAAATGAGTTGTTTAGTACGTTGGACATGGTGGAGGACCATTTGGATAGCTCGCGGTATCTGTGTGGTGGTCAGCTAACACTAGCTGATGTCTGCCTCTTCACTACCTTGATTAGATTTGATCTTGTTTACAACGGTTTATTCAAGTGTACAAAGAAGAAATTGGTGGAATACCCAAATATTCATGCTTATATGCGCGACATTTATCAGGTATGCTGTCCTTTTTTCAAGAGTTACCAATTACCAGTATCATAAGCTTATATTACATAAATAGTATTGCACTGCATCTTGTACATCTGAATTTAGCGACTATCTAAACATCAGCCACTAGTGATGGAGGGTTTCCTATGAGATTACCTTCTTAGCTCTCTGAAGCTGCATACTACACCTATTGATTCTAGTCGTATATAATATAAGTAGGTTTAAGAATGACACACATAATCTTGCATCCAAAGATGGTTTATTGTTTCATGAGATTCTCATGTTTATGTTTTCGATGAGGCAGATACCAAAGGTTGCAGAGACGTGCAATTTTGAAGAGATAATGGATGGTTATTACAAGATTCTCTTCCCCCTCAACCCGGGAGTGTGGTTGTGAGCATGAATTCCTGTCCAGGCCTCACAATAGAGAATCATTGTTGTCATCTTCAGTATATGAAAACAGGCAAGTTTATACTTGAGCCAAAAAAGACATGATTGCTTTATGTTTTGTGAACACGTACGTGAGGGTGGAGCCCGTATATACACACACTCTTTTTGAAATATCAGTGCAGCCCAAGTCTGAAAGAAGACCCGCGGTTCTGGTATAGTATGAGTTTGAAGAAGCTGCGATAGAGCAAGTATCTAGAACCAGTATTTAAGTCTTTAACATATGCAATTGTGAAGCAAGTATTATTACTTGAATTATACATGTAATATTTTTTCTAATCCTCTTCATTAATCCGGCTAAAAAGTCTTGCATTTTGTAGTTGCTTATCATTGATGGCTAGTGCTAGTGGATTATTTTGATATACGTTGTTGCAAACTTTTCTATAAAGGTGGTTTGTCGTAAATAAGTGCAAATAAGTGGTGGCCCCTTAAATTTATTATACTTGATACTGTTGAAACCCGGTTCAACCCTTCGTGAAGATGTCGAGGGTCAACACATCCGAGACCCGGTTTTGTTGAGTATCTGTTTGTTTGGGGGACGTCCTCAGCAACTTCCTGGTCACTTGCTTCGCGTAGGATGGGACCTCCGGTTCCACGGTCCAGTTCTGATGTTGATATTATTCCTTCACTCCTATTCAGATTGCGTGTAGTTGTTTCCGAGCTCAAGTAACCTTCCCATACGCGAGATTCACCTGAAAACACCCCAGAGATGGCTTTACCCGGGGCGGGCTCTCCGACGGTCAAGTCAGTTTCTATATGAAAGGCATATATATATATAGAGAGAGAGAGAAGTTAAGGTCGAGAGGTCGACTAGCCTGTCGAATTACCTTGACCGAGTATACTCAATCTTTATTGCATTAGTCGGGCATTGGGCTTTCTAGTGGTAATTATTCCACCAAAGACATAGTAATGAGCTAACATATACTTTCCAACATTCAAACAAAGCAACGAGCACGTATAGATAATCTCAGAAGCTATGTAATCACCTCGTATACCAAGCAAGGTATTAAAATAACTAGCCTCCTCATCTATGGATAATTAATTATAGTTTCGTATTACCTTAGTTCCACTCCTCTATTTCTAGCCAATTAATTAGTGCTTTGTACTAGTTTGTCTCGAAAGGCTATATAATCATGTCCTGTATGAGGCCTCATGTCAAAGTACTTCTAATCATTCATCACGTGTTCTAATACGGGCCAATTTCGGGACTCTAAGCCAATTAATCCTTAAGCACATTCTTGTATTAGCAATATATGAATCAGCAATATACGAAGCTATGACCACGCGGAGAGGCTATATGAAGCTATGACCACGCGGAGAGCTATACGAAGCTATGACCACGCGGGGAGCTATACGAAGCTATGATCACGCGGAGAGGCTATACGAAGCTATGACCACGCGGGGAGCTATGACCACGCGGAGAGCTATGAGCACGCGGAGAGATGAAGTAAAATATATGGCTAAGACCACGTGAAGAGATTAGTATGCAACAGTAGGAATAATACTCACAAAGCTCATGGTTTTCCTCAAGGAAGAGGTGGATCGAGAGGCTGTACGTCTGTACCGTAGAAGAGCTCGGAATCATTGAAGATCTCGACGATCCTCCAGCGACGGTGGGATGACGTAATCGATGCCTCTAGAAGGCGCCGGAAAGGCGGAATCACTGATGATTGCGAATCGAACTCGGATCCGACCGGTGAAGTGATTGGGAACGTCAAGGGTTACAAGCGGATGGAGCTTGAAGGTCAGACCATAGCAGAGATCGGAGCTTTGGCGATGGCGTCGTCTCTGCAATCGAGCATCATAGAGGCACATGGGTACTCGGATCTGACCTTGTTAGGACTGCGGACCGACGAGCAAGCCCACATTCGAGGTTAGGCCGAGGCTTCTCAAGAGTACAACAAGGTCGGAGAGGGAGTCGGAGGTGACGGAGGTGATTGGCTGCTCCGGCTCCGAGACCATCAAACCGAGAACGATGTGGAGAAGTAAGATCGTTGTCGAGGGCTTTGCGCAGAGGTAGACGCGCATCTTCCTCCCTCCATCTTCACTGCTAGCCAATTAGGTTTGGCTGGCTTCGACCTCACCGAGCTTGTCCTCCGCTCCTTTCTTCCTCCATTGCTGCCTTCTTTGGAGCTTCAGAGAGATTCTCTCTCTTGGAAATGGCCGGCTCCTCCCTGCTCATTTGTGCCGTTCTCCTCCTCCGTTTTCCGGCCATCTCTTTCGGAGCTCCCTGAGCTTAAGAGAGCTTATCCCCCCTCCATCTTCACAGAGATTTCATGGGTATATATAGATATTGCCATCCAATGCCGAGCTGCCAGGTGTCGTCCGCTGGTTGATGGACTGACTTCAATCCTGTCCATAACCGAATTCTGGTGGGCGTGAGGGCCTACGCGTAGACTTACCCATGCGAGTGAAATCCGACTCCCACAGCCAGCCCCCCAAGCTCTTCGCGAAGCATGAGCGAAGGCTTGGTTCGTGGGAGCCTCCAGAGCCTTTTCAGGGTTTTATGTTCATCATTGCTACTCTCAAGAGTTGTGTCGATCTTAGCTGCGCGAGGACCTGGTGCCCCTCACTGGCGGCTTCGCAAGAGCTTACACATGTTCGGGTGTTCCACGGGACATTGCTTGTGGGTTGTCTCCTCTTTATCGTCCTCTTTGATGAATGACTAGGCTAATCATTGTCTATTGGTTAGGGCCCTCTTTAATTTGCTCGTTTTTTGCATCACTTCTTATTTCGTATCGACTTTTGAAACATATTTATGGTTGGATGGAGCGCAGGTCAAAGTGCGAGCTTGTGAGTGAACTGGTAGAGTGGCGCGGGGCCTCGAGATATTGCACTTTGAGTTCGCGAGGGAACTCGTCGAGTGGGCGCCAAGCCCCAAGACATTGCTTTTAGATTTCGCGAGGGAACTCGTCGAGTGGGCGCCAAGCCCCAAGACATTACTTTTAGAGTTCGCGAGGGAACTCGTCGAGTGGGCGCCAAGCCCCAAGACAATGCTTTTCGGGGAGCATGGCTCCACTCTAGTTAGGTTGCTTCTTGGTGTGCCTTGCACTCTGCTTTTAACCGTTTACTCGTACTTGTTTTATTCTTGCTCTATCACTTTCTTGTCCATAGTGTAAGCGTGAAGCTTGTATCTGAAGGAAACTGCGAGTTTCCCATTGAGGGCCTACAGACTTGCGCGTAGAGGAGCACATGCATGTGCGTCATAGAAAAGAGACTCGTGAAGGGTGGGTGCGTTTGTGCACAAAGGACCCGCCAAGCGTCGGAGAGAGTGATCCCATAGAGGGTGTAAGGGAGGGAGTGATTTCACTAGCTTGCTCGTGCTGCTCAGCTTGCTTTTTTACTCTCTTGTTTGCTTACTTTCTCGTGTTACTTCTGTTATTTGCTTTTTCACATTGTTTATACATTTGTTTTCTTGTATTTCCTTTTTACCCTCTTTCTCAAGTCCATGGAGGGTGCATGGTTGGGTAGTTATGAGCGAAGGGAAACCTTTATGAAGGGAAGATCTCGCGAAGGATGGGCTTTCGCGGATTATGGGCCTTCATGAAGGATGGATTACGTGAAGCATTGCCTTCGTGAAGGTACGTAGGCACGAGCCGGGAAGCCACGAGTATGGGCTATGAGTACCACACAAGGGTCAGTAAGGCCTCCGTGAAGGCGACTTCACTAGATTTCTCGCATCGTAGTTTAACTTGCTTTCTCATATTATTTTTCTTGTATTACTTTCTTGCATTGCGTTTGTACTTGCTCTTTCACATTGTCTTAATTTTGTAGTTCATGAATGGAACATGAACTACAAGACCAGAGTATCGTCTTCTAGTGAGCACAGTCGTGTCCCTAGTAGACGTCTTTACTGGAGAATCGATCGGGATGAGGTCGGTCACCTTCGCTAGAGAGACGCCCTAGAAGACGTCTCGTTCTCCCGGAGAATCATTACAAGGCCAGGCACGATCGTGCCCCTCGCTGCAGTGGGAAAAACCTTTCTGAGGAGGACTCGCCACCTTGTGTTACCCTTTTCATGCTTTCATAATGTGGTTGCTATTGAGCAAGGTTCTTTGACGGATAACGATGTTTGGTCCAATGGATTTAATATTCTGTTTTAAGTTTCCCTTACTCGTTTCACACATGTTGCTAGCTGCATTTAGCATATGAATTATGTGTGCATGTAACTCTTCGCGTAGCTCACTCGCGAGGCTGACTATGTCGTGCGCGCTGTTTTTTGGGCATGTCTTGATTAACTTTGGCTTGCTTATCATGTTAATTACTCGGACAGACCGTACGTTTTTTACTTTGTTCATGTACAACCCCCTTCTCTCCCCCCCATCCCTCCTACCAGTCCGCAAACTGGAGGGGGATTGAAGAAGGGGTTGTGAGGGGATTTAGCTCGTTGTTTTTAGTATCTACCATGGTGCCTGCCCTTGGGACCACCTTGTATGTTTCGGACACGCGCAAAGGATGCAATCATGGTAAATGCAATGAAGCTTTACATTGGGCAAAACGATGTATCTACAACTCTCGTTGTATCCTCGCGAACGCGTACCTCATCGCCACTTAGGTTCTTGCAGGCGATAGTTACCCTTTTAACTTGTTGAGTTTTTCTCGTACCAATTATTCTCGTCCGTGTTTTGCATTTTATCACTCTGTAATACTTTCTCAAAAACCTGCTTGACACTTGCTCAAGACTTGTTTTCTGGTATTGTCTTTTCATTTGTATCGTTTTTCTTGAGTACGAATTGTTTTAACACTTGCATTGCTTTTTCTCGTGCATATTGCTTCTCAAGGGTGTTGCTTTCATGATTTGCTTATGTAATAGCGTTCAATGGTTATTTGTTTTACATGCGTATTGCCTTTTGGGTATTGCTTTTGACGCTTGCTCTTAACAATTGCTTTAACTTGCGCATACTTGCTGGTGTTGCTACGCGCACTGGCCAATGCTTGCCAAGCCGAGTGCCGTCTGGTATTGCTACGCGCATTGGCCGCCTCGTCGGACCAGTACCGTTTGGTATTGCTACGCGCACTGGCTAATCCTTGCCTAGCCAGTGCCGTCTGGGTATTGCTACGCGTACCGCCGACTCTCGGCCGGTACCGTTTAGGTGTTGCTACGCGCACTGGCTAATCCTTGCCAAGCCAGTGCCGTCTGGGTGTTGCTACGCGTACCGCCGACTCTCGGCCGGTATCGTTTGGGTGTTGCTATGCGCACTGGCTAATCCTTGCCAAGCCAGTGCCGTCTGGGTGTTGCTACGCGTACCGCCGACTCTCGGCCGGTACCGTTTGGGTGTTGCTACGCGCACCGCCAACTCTCGGCCGGTACCGTTTGGGTGTTGCTACGCACACCGCTGACTCTCGGCCGGTACCGTTTGGGTGTTGCTATGCGTACCGCCGACTCTCGGCCGGTACCGTTTGGTATTGCTTTCACTTGCTCAAACTCGCTTGTATTTGCACATACTTGCTTTTTCTTGTGCATACTTGCTTTCGACTCGCACTTGCTTGCTCTTTGGTGTTTTGGGTTATGTATTGCTTAATAATTCGTGAATGCGTTGTTCTAGGGTGTTTTGCTTTGTGTACTTTGTTATTACGTATTGCTTTTATCGTATCGCCTTTGTAATTTACTTTCTTTAAGCCCGTGGAGGGCGTGCGGCTGGGAAGCCATACGTGAAGGGAGGCCTTTGTGAAGGCTAAGAGGCGGAGGCCTTCGTGAGGGGGAGACCCTCGCGAAGGAGGGACGTTCCCGAGAGGGATGTCTTCGTGAAGGCAATAGGCTCAAGCTGGGGAGCGACGAGCACATGCCATGAGTTCTTCGCGAAGGCCGGGAAAGGCCAAGAGAAGAACGGGGAAGCCAAGGGCAAGGGCCGGGGAGGCCTTCGCGGAGGATGCCTCACCAGTTTTTCTTACGATGTTGCTCCATTTGCTCTTAAGTGCAGTGTTTCTTCCTTTTCGACCTCATATTGCTTTTCTTCTTTCAGCCTTGTAAAAGGCATGAGTGGTGGCGTTGGCTTGAGAGACATACGAGTCCCAGCCGTTGTAAGATGTCGTAAAGCCTACGCGAAGACAAAGGTAAAGTATTAAGAGCTACGCGAAGTATGAGTAGAGAGGAGAAGGCTAACCGAAACCAAAGTAGAGTGTAGTGGAGCTTGGTTGCCGGAGGTTCTTCGTAGAGCGGGCATTTCGTCATGATGAGCGTTTCTAGTGCGTGAGGACATCCCCACGGTCGGCGCCAGTGTTGAAACCCGGTTCAACCCTTTGTGAAGATGTCGAGGGTCAACACACCCTCGACCCGGTTTTGTTGAGTATCTGTTTGTTTGGGGGACGTCCTCAGCAACTTCCTGGTCACTTGCTTCGCGTAGGATGGGACCTCCGGTTCCACGGTCCAGTTCTGATGTTGATATTATTCCTTCACTCCTATTCAGATTGCGTGTAGTTGTTCCCGAGCTCAAGTAACCTTCCCATACGCGAGATTCACATGAAAACACCCCGGAGATGGCTTTCCCCGGGGTGGGCTCTCCGACGCTCAAGTCAGTTTCTATACGAAAGGCATATATATATATATAGAGAGAGAAGTTAAGGTCGAGAGGTCGACTAGCCTGTCGAATTACCTTGACCGAGTATACTCACTCTTTATTGCATTAGTCGGGCATTGGGCTTTCTAGTGGTAATTATTCCACCAAAGACATAGTAATGAGCTAACATATACTTTCCAACATTCAAACAAAGACATAGTAATGAGCTAACATATACCTTGACCGAGTATAACACACATCACGTTATAGACTTTTACATGTGTACCCCACCAGTGGGACGACACATCTTAGTATACGTTTCGTCGAGAGTGACGTATACCGAAAGGTTTGTGACACCAGCTAAGTGTCCTGTCTCTACACACATGTGTAAGAGACCGATCATGATCTTATAATGGTATTGGATGGGGACGAGCCACCCCTCTACCAGATTATAAAGAAACGACTGGACAGAGTCCGAGTAACGTTCCTATCTAACAGTGCTAACTAAACAGTTAAAACACCACCACAGTTATAGGATAAATCCACATAAAGGCCCGAAAGGCGATCACAGATAATAGCGTTGTTCTAACAGATATACAACCTATTATATGATTTTCAAAACAGTTTAACAAAACCGTTTCCAGACAAACAGGATATTCATTCCAAATTAATTACCCAGATAAACTACTGATAATTAATGTAAATATGGAACGAATGAGCAAGAGTGAACCGCCACTTGCCTTACTCCACAGAATAGTCTAAAGACGTCACTGGATTCCGGGCTCGACACGGTACAGCTCTGACAACACAACGACCTTCGAGTCGACCCATAAAAGGAACCCTAAGTTAGATCCGACATAAACAGTATGAATCTAAACACAGCGAAAGAACAAAAAAGAAAGACGCCACGACGACAACCGACCAAGCCAAAGCCACAAAGGCGTTCTGGGCACTGGCGGCGGTCGCCGTTCTTGGCGGCGGTCGCCGTGAAGAACACGGCGGTCGTCGTGAAGAACACGGCGGTCGTCGTTAAGAACACGGCCGACTGAAACGAGAGAAAACTCACCCCAAAACACGAGCGGTTTGGCCTCCTTCGACTTGCTTTGGCTTCTAACCTCCAAGGCTAACCAAAAGTTTCACAAAGGCACTCTGGAAACACACCAAAGCAACACCGGCGAGACCTCCGACGAGCACAAGGAAACCGGCGAAAGCAAAACTCCGGCGAGAGGCGAATTTGGCAGCGATTCGGGGTTGTAGATGACCCAAAACCCATGCCCAAGCTCACCTATTTATAGGCAAACCCCAAGGAATGAGCTGCAAACCCTCAGACGCGGCAAACGACGCAACGGCGCGCCTCGAACGACGCCGGCGACCATCGGGCAAAGCCCACTGGACAATCACGGCGGTCGCCGTATTTTTGCATGCGGCGGGCACGCGGCGGTCGCCGTAAATGCGGCGGTCGCCGTTGCTAGGCCTGTCGCGGCCAGCTAGAAGCTGACACGTTGACCTCTCGGGCCCAACCACGGCGGTCGCCGTTTCTGAACGGCGGTCGCCGTTTTCCCCTTTTCCCGCCCATTCGGCTTTGAACGAGCTTGACGATAAACCGGGATAAAAATTATCGTATGCGAACGACAATTTAAAATTCAAGGCACCTTGTCTGTATATTATTTCACTGAGAAAAATATTACAGATATAGAGCACATTACAGAATGTCTCAAGCTACCTGAATTAAATCCGACGTACACAACGAGTACTCGGGAAAATTCCATAATTCCCAAAATAACCTTACAAAAAATACGGGGTATCACATCTCCTCCCCCTTACAAGAAGTTTCGACCCCGAAACTTAGGTCGAGAATAACTCGGGAAAACGCCTGAGCATATCTGACTCGGTTTCCCACGTCTCCCAAGTAACTTCTTCGGTCCCTGACTTGGACCACAGCACTCGTACCAAAGGTACGATCTTGTTGCGCAAATGTTTCTCCCGACGCTCCAAAATGTGCACGGGCAACTCTTCGTAAGTACCATTAGCTTGAATCTCTATGTCTTCATAACTAAGCACATGAGACTCATCTGGCACATACTTTCTGAGTAAAGACACGTGGAACACATTATGCACCGGGTGAGCCGATGGTGGCAACGCCAAACGGTACGCTAGAGATCTCACTCTATCCAAAATCTCGAATGGTCCCACGTAGCGAGGGTTAAGCTTCCCACGCTTATCAAATCTGAAAACTCCTTTGGAATGCGACACCTTGACAAAAACCTTGTCACCGACCTCGAACTCGACAGTCCTGTGCTTCCGATCTGCGTAGGACTTCTGTCGACTCTGAGCGGTCAACATTCTTTGTCTGATCAAAGCAATGTCTGAAGCCATCCTTTCGACCAACTCTGGTCCAAGCAGAATTTTGTCGGCATTATCGTCCCAACAAATCGGAGATCTGCATCTGCGACCATACAAAGCTTCAAACGGAGCCATCTTGATTGTAGCATGCCAGCTATTATTGTATGTGAACTCAATCAGACTCAAGCTGTCCTCCCAGCTAGTCGGACGATCGAGCACACAAGCTCTAAGCATATCCTCCAGAGTCTGGATGGTCCTTTCAGACTGGCCATCTGTCTGAGGATGAAATGATGTACTGAACCTCAACTCGGTTCCCATAGCCTTATGAAGTTCCTTCCAGAATCTTGACATGAAACGGCCATCTCGGTCCGATACAATGGTATTAGGAATGCCATGTAAGCGGACAATCTCCTTCTGGTAAACTTCGGCTAGCTTCTGGGTTTCCCATGTGGTCTTGATGGCTATGAAATGAGCACTCTTCGTAAGCCTATCCACAATTACCCAGATAGCATCTCTCTGACTTCGAGTCTTGGGTAGCCCAGTGACGAAGTCCATGGAAATGTCCTCCCATTTCCATTCTGGCACGGGGAGAGGTAGCATCTCACCACCTGGTCTGCGGTGTTCGATCTTGACCTTTTGGCAAGTTAAGCACTTTGCCACAAAGTCTGCTACGTCTCACTTCATGTTTGGCCACCAAAACTTCTTCTTGAGATCCTTGTACATCTTGCTAGAGCCAGGATGCACAGAATAAGCAGATGAATGAGCTTCTCTCATCATCAACTGACGAAGACCTTCTGTGTCAGGCACATAGATCCGATCCTGAAACCAAAGTGATCCATCATCCTGAACCACAAAACTGGGAGCTTTCCCATCCATCACTTCACTACTTAACTTTACCAGGATGATGTCATCGACTTGCTTTTCTTTGATTTGATCTAGCAGTGTAGCCTGAATTTCCATCATACTCAGGTACCATCTACGCTGGTCATACAAGACTTCAATGTCGTATGACTCTTGGTTTAGCTTGGTCTGAGCAGTAAGTAGAGCAACCACAGTCTCGTGCGTTGTCTTCCGGCTTAGCGCATCAGCTACTACATTAGCCTTGCCCAGATGATACAACAACTCCATGTCGTAGTCCTTGAGCAACTCTAGCCAGCGGCGTTGTCTCATATTTAACTCCTTCTGAGTAAATATATACTTGAGACTTTTATGGTCGGTGAAGACTTGGCATCTTATACCGTAGAGGTAATGCCTCTAAATCTTCAGCGCAAAGACAACCGCTGCTAACTCAAGATCGTGGGTCGGATAGTTTTCTTCATAAGTCTTGAGTTGTCTAGATGCGTAAGCAATGACTTTGCCTCTTTGCATCAAAACACAACCAAGACCACACTTGGAAGCATCACTATAGACCACATAATCGCCATTCCCCTCTGGGAGTGCTAACACGGGTGCCGAGGTCAACCGTCGCTTCAACTCCTGGAAACTGACCTCGCACTTGTCATTCCAGACAAACTTCTTGTGGACTTTGCGGAGTAGATTGGTCATAGGTAGAGCGATCTTTGAAAATCCTTCTACGAACCTTCTATAATACCCGGCAAGTCCAAGAAAACTGCGCACCTCTTTCACGCTCTGGGGCTGTGTCCACTTAGCCACAGCTTCAATCTTTTGGGGATCAACCATAACCCCATTTTTATTGATCACGTGGCCTAAGAAAGCCACTTCCTTCATCCAGAATTCACATTTAGACAATTTAGCATAAAGCTGATGTTGTCTAAGGTCGACAAGGAAATCCGTAGATGTTCCTCGTGGACTTCTTCATTCGCAGAGTAGATCAAAATGTCTTCGATGAAAACCACCACGAACTTATCCAAGTACTGGTGAAAACATCGGTTCATCAAATCCATAAAGACAGCTGGAGCATTTGTAAGCCCAAAAGGCATTACTACGAACTCGTAATGACCATATCTGGTCCTAAACGCGGTTCTAGGAATGTCCTGCTCACGAATCCTGAGTTGATGATATCCAGATCTTAAGTCGATCTTGGAGAAAACCTTTGCTCCCTGCAATTGGTCCAACAAGTCATCAATCCTAGGCAAAGGATACTTGTTCTTGATCGTCACCTTGTTCAACTCTCGATAGTCGATACAAAGTCGGAACGATCCGTCCTTCTTTTTGACGAACAAAACCGGGGCACCCCACGGCGATGCACTCGGTCTGACATAACCTTTATCGAGAAGATCTTCAAGTTGATTCTTCAATTCTTGCATCTCAGCCGGAGCCATCCGATATGGGGATTTGGAAATCGGCGCCATACCAGGCTCGAGATCAATTGAAAACTCTACGTCACGATTCGGGGGTAATCCAGGAATTTCTTCCGGAAAGACATCCGAAAATTCCCTAACTACAGGAATATCAAGAACCTCAGGTCCATCCCCCTCGGGCGAATCCAAGTAGCAAAGGTACCCGACACATCCTTGTCGTAGTAGCTTAAACGCAGCCATCGCATTGATCAGCTTGTCGTTATCAGCGTCATTTCGACCTTTGAACTTGCACACGAATTGGCCCCCGGATGACACCGTCACCATTCTTGAACTGAAGTCGATCACCGCCTTGTGACGCGTCAGCCAATCCATACCGAGAATAATGTCATATGGAGCCATGGCTATGCAGATTAAATCTGCCTCAAATTCCTTACCCTGAATGGTAATCGGAAAGTCGGACAAATGCTTGGTTCCCACCAAACGTTCTCCATTAGGAAGATTAACGATGAAAGGGTCGCACGAATCATTGCACACTAAGTCTAACTTGCTAACACAGCTATCCGAAATAAAGGAATGCGTAGCACCAGAATCAAACAGAATGCACACTGAAGTAGAGTGAAGGTATAGAGTACCTTGAGCAATCGGAGCGTTGGGTCCATCTGCCTCACACATCTCGTACAAGCGTTGGCCCTGACTTCCAGAAACAGCTGGGGCCTTTCCCCTGTTCTGAGCAGTCGTCTGCACTGAAGGGCTAGGAGTCTCGGCAGGCTTAAACCTAGGTCGGTTGCTCTGATGAACTGACCCTTGCTGCGACTCTACTCCCTTCTGCTTCCCCTGCTTGCATAACTTTTGCAGATGACCATCACGTCCACACCCAAAGCATGGCCTCCTCTCCTTCCGACACTCAGTGCTCTTGTGCCCAGCAGTATCGCAGTTATAACACTGAACTGAACTCCTGGTATGCCCTGACTGCTGAGTCGATCCCCCTTGCGTCATCTCCGTCTTAGCTCGGCCGGACCTGGCGAAGTTAGACGGTGGCGCAGGGCGCTTAAAACCACCTCCCTGGTTCTGATTCTGCATCGACTTTTGTCGGTTGCGCCTCTTGGTCGACTCCTCGAGAGTTACGTCCAGCTTATAGGCACAATCCACATACTGCTCCAAGGTAGAGCATGTGTGGTGCACCATTAATGGCTTGATATCCGGGTTCATCCACTCGTGGAAGTACCAGATCTTTTGAGCCTCGCTGGTGATCTCGGCAGTGGCGTACTGTAGAAGATGGTTGAACTTAGATGCCAACTCGGTCACTATCAGACCATCAGTCTGAGGGTACAAGAACTCTTTATGCTTCTCCTCTCTCATGGCACGAGAGAAAAAGCGATCAACCATCTTGGTCTTGAACATCGACCAAGTCAACACTGGGCTCTCAGCCAAACCAGTGCTCTCCCACCACTCGCTAGCCTCCTCCTTCAGCTGAAGAGAAGCGATATGGACCTTCTCGGCCTCCGTACACTCCACATTCCTGAACAGCCTCTCCATATGGGAGAACCAATGAGTCACTGCCACTGGCTCCCCTTTCCCGTTATAGCAGTCGGGTCTCATGGAAGTAATGGTCTTAAGAGCGCGACCATAGTTGTCCCTCGCCCTAACGGCAGTCTCCTGAATCACAGGGTTTCTGGGTTCCACAACATCAGGAACCGCTGCATGAATAGGCACTTCTTGTGCTTGAGGCACACTTGGTCTCAAGACATTTGTGATAGCCTGCATCACGATCCCTCGGATCGCCTCAACAGCTGCAGTGTCAAACAACGTCGGCGCCTGGGTCTGATCCTGACCTTCACGCCTCTACTGGACGCGAGACTCAGACTCGTGTTCATCCTGAACACCTCTTCCTGCTGGTCTGGGGTTTTGGCTAGTCCCAGCACCGGCTCGAGTCGAATTTCTCGTGCTTCTTGGGTTCACCATCTGTTTACCGATCCAATTCCAAGCATTCAATACATTAATATTATGCAACATACTTATGCAATATATCAATGTAAATAAATCACTCAGAATAGATCAACTTGGCATTTTATAGATGAACCTTCGAATTCTTACACAAGTTACACATAAGTTTATCATTCGAGCATTAGGACAACATTGCTCGAAGATATAAGTGTTTCTCAGAGTACTTGCCGCAATACTGAAATATTACACAAAGTACAACTTGGAATACTAAGAAACGAAACTACTACGATAGGCAACGCCATTCCTCCTCAAGGCGTTCCAAAACGTCTCCCATACGACTGGCTACTCGTGCATGGTCTCTTCGGGCTAGGCTCACCATCGAGCTCTGGCGATGGGTTTCGCACCCTGCTTGACCCTGAAGCACATAGTCCTAGCTCAGTCATGGTAAAGTATGGGTCGTCCATGACTAGTCCTCCTATTCCAGCCCTCCTCTGAGTACTGGCGATCAGCTCATCCCTCTAACGCTGCTGTTCTGCGGAGATTACCTCGCTCTGGCGGAGAATCTCTTGCAGCTCGGATTCTGACCTCCATCTCCTTGGAGTAGGGATAGGCTGAGATTCCCTTTCACTTCTCCCAATACCGTACTCGGTATACAGTGCCTTCCAATCAGCTTCTGACATGGGTGCGTATTCTGGCACTAGTGATAATCCTGTACCGGGCTCCTGAATCTGCCCTCCAAGGTCCAACTCTGGATCCTCTTCTGGATCATCCTCTATGGGATCCTCTTCCTCGGGATCATCCTCGATGGGATCCTCATCCTCGGGATCATCCTCGATGGGATCCTCATCCTCGGAATCATCCTCGATCATATCCTCATCCTCGGAATCATCCTCGATCATATCCTCATCCTCGACAGGATCTACCTCCAGTATCTCCTCTTCCTCGTCTTCGTACTCGATCTCCTCGGGAATTGGTCCCAGCAGAAAGTCGTCTTGGTAAACCCCTTGTTCGTACCTTGACAACTCGTCTTCCTGCTCCCATTCCTGCACTCCCTCCACCCTTGGTGGCGGCACAGGTGCAGGTCTAGGGACCATAGCATTCCTGGCTACAAGGACAACCGACTCGGGGAGAACGTGCTTGACGTCTTCGGGTGGGCTACTCGGGCCTCCAACCTCGAAACATCGCTGAGGTAACGGAAAATCTAGCCTCGGCTGATCCGACTTGGCGTCTTCCGACCCCCTACCAATAGAAAAGCAGACACCCATCCTATCGAACAATAAGGAAGGAATTAGTCTTTCTAGACATAGAAGCAAGCTTACTATATCAGACTATAAAGAAGACATGACTATGAACGGTGTTTTTAAATTCTTTTCAGAATGAAAATTCAGAGCCCTCTTAAAGCATTTTCAAAAACGGATAAATGATTTATAAAATCCCAAACCCGTTTTAAAAACTTTTGGCTCTGATACCACAACTGTAACACCCCCAAAACTTAACCCTTTTGGAAAGGTATTACCGCCAGTGACCCCAGTGTTCCTTACCGAGATCACCCAAGGCTTTACCAAATAAATACAATTTATGAAATGCAATTGATACACAAAGATTAAGCATTAAATTCCAAAACATAACATTGTCGAGGAAATAAGAGTTACGGGATTACAACCCAATCCCGAATAGGTCAAAACATAGTTTAAACCCAACACAGCGGAAGACTAAGAAAGTAAGTTACAATCGGAGTTATTGTCCAAAGGATCATAACCTGATTAAAGAAATAATTAAAACATTCAAAAACCACCGCCGACTCCATAGTCCTTCTAATCTTCTGAGCTACTTCTTAACTGATGTGCCGAATCGAACGGATGACACTAGCCAACCATGCAAGGGAAAAATATTGGTTGGTTAGTCTAACTGAATAGACTAGCAAGGGAACAAAGCAGACTGGTTCGAAGCAGTCATATTAGGTTAGACTCATCGCTTCTCGGATAATAACCGATAACGGTAGTCAACCATCATATTCCTACTGGAATAAACAAGAGATATGCACAAGAGAAGATTCTGGAAGACTGAATCTTCACAGAAATCGACTCGAAAGAAGACTCCAACGGAAATGAGTCTTTAAGGAAGTAATGACAAATCTGGAATATTACAGAATCATTCAACAATGATTTAAAACTGACTGAGATGCTTCAGTTCACAACCAACCTCATCGCCTACAGCGAATTCAGATTGGAAAGAGAACGTACTACATTCAAGTCAAGACGAGTTTTCCTAGCTGCACTGAACTTAGCTGCACTACTCGCCCAAGGTGTATTAATTATGTGCGTCAAGGTAGCACTTATCTGATTTATGTTTCAAAAACACACATCACGTTATAGACTTTTACATGTGTACCCCACCAGTGGGACGACACATCTTAGTATACGTTTCGTCGAGAGTGACGTATACCGAAAGGTTTGTGACACTAGCTAAGTGTCCTGTCTCTACACACATGTGTAAGAGACCGATCATGATCTTAGAATGGTATTGGATGGGGACGAGCCACCCCTCTACCAGATTATAAAGAAACGACTGGACAGAGTCCGAGTAACGTTCCTATCTAACAGTGCTAACTAAACAGTTAAAACACCACCATAGTTATAGGATAAATCCACATAAAGGCCCGAAAGGCGATCACAGATAATAGCGTTGTTCTAACAGATATACAACCTATTATATGATTTTCAAAATAGTTTAACAAAACCGTTTCCAGACAAACAGGATATTCATTCCAAATTAATTACCTAGATAAACTACTGATAATTAATGTAAATATGGAACGAATGAGCAAGAGCGAACCGCCACTTGCCTTACTCCGCAGAATAGTCTAAAGACGTCACTGGATTCCGGGCTCGACACGGTACAGCTTTGACAGCACAACGACCTTCGAGTCGACCCATAAAAGGAACCCTAAGTTAGATCCGACATAAACAGTATGAATCTAAACACGGCGAAAGAACAAAAAAGAAAGACGCCACGACGACAACCGACCAAGCCAAAGCCACGAAGGCGTTCTAGGCACTAGTGGCGGTCGCCGTTCTTGGCGGCGGTCGCCGTATTCATCATGGCGGTCGCCGTGAAGAACACGGCGGTCGCCATGAAGAACACGGCGGTCGGCGTGAAGAACACGGCGGTCGCCGTAAAGAACACGGCGGTCACCGTTAAGAACACGGCCGACTGAAACGAGAGAAAACTCACCCCAAAACACGAGCGGTTTGGCCTCCTTCGACTTGCTTTGGCTTCTAACCTCCAAGGCTAACCAAAAGCTTCACAAAGGCACTCTGGAAACACACCAAAGCAACACCGGCGAGACCTCCGGCGAGCACAAGGAAACCGGCGAAAGCAAAACTCCGGCGAGAGGCGAATTTGGCAGCGATTCGGGGTTGTAGATGACCCAAAACCCATGCCCAAGCTCACCTATTTATAGGCAAACCCCAAGGAATGAGCTGCAAACCCTCAGACGTGGCAAACGACGCAACGGCGCGCCTCGAACGATGCCGGCGACCATCGGGCAAAGCCCACTGGACAATCACGGCGGTCGCCGTATTTTTGTCTGCGGCGGGCACGCGGCGGTCGCCGTTGCTAGGCCTGTCGCGGCCAGCTAGAAGCTGACACGTTGACCTCTCGGGCCCAACCACGGCGGTCGCCGTTTCTGAACGGCGGTCGCCGTTTTCCCCTTTTCCCGCCCATTCGGCTTTGAACGAGCTTGACGATAAACCGGGATAAAAATTATCGTATACGAACGACAATTTAAAATTCAAGGCACCTTGTCTGTATATTATTTCACTGAGAAAAATATTACAGATATAGAGCACATTACAGAATGTCTCAAGCTACCTGAATTAAATCCGACGTACACAACGGGTACTCGGAAAAATTCCATAATTCCCAAAATAACCTTACAAAAAATACGGGGTATCACATCAGCACAATTGGTAACAAGTGGGCGTTAAGCCGCTTGTTAAAGGGGAGAGGTCTCGTGTTCGAGCGCTCCCAACAACCTCTTGGAAAATGGCTTTCATTTAATTTGGAGTAGCCCCCAAGGATGGGTTGGGGTACATGGGCTGCGGCTCATGGAGTGTCTCATGTTGGGCTAGGCCCGTGGCTTGAGCACTCACATAAAAGTGTACTTTTTTGTAACATCCCAGGCCAAGCTACCCCAGCCACCAAGCCGCCGAGCCACCCAACGGTGCCGGCGCCGGTACTGGTGCCGCCTGGATGTCCAAGGGCATGCAGCCCACACACCCAACCCTTCCCCCATTTAAATGGGTAGGTTGTTGCCCACGGGGATCGAACCCGTGACCTTTAGATACAAGGGCAATGTCTTACCACTTGTATCACCAATTGTGCTGCAGGGTTGGGTGTGTGGGCTGCATGCCCTTGGACATCCAGGCGGCACCAGTACCGGCGCCGGCACCGTTGGGTGGCTGGGCGGCTTGGTGGCTGGGGTAGCTTGGCCTTGGATGTTACAAGTTCCACTCCTCTATTTCTAGCCAATTAATTAGTGCTTTGTACTAGTTTGTCTCGAAAGGCTATATAATCATCTCCTGTATGAGGCCTCATGTCAAAGTACTTCTAATCATTCATCACGTGTTCTAATACGGGCCAATTTCGGGACTCTAAGCCAATTAATCCTTAAGCACGTTCTTGTATTAGCAATATATGAATCAGCAATATATGAAGCTATACGAAGCTATGACCACGCGGAGAGGCTATACGAAGCTATGACCACGCGGGGAGCTATACGAAGCTATGACCACGCGGAGAGGCTATGACCACGCGGAGAGCTATGAGCACGCGGAGAGATGAAGTAAAATATATGGCTAAGACCACGTGAAGAGATTAGTATGCAACAGTAGGAATAATACTCACAAAGCTCATGGTCTTCCTCAAGGAAGAGGTGGATCGAGAGGCTGTACGTCTGTACCGTAGAAGAGCTCGGAATCATTGAAGATCTCGACGATCCTCCAGCGACGGTGGGATGACGTAATCGATGCCTCTAGAAGGCGCCGGAAAGGCGGAATCGCTGATGATTGCGAATCGAACTCGGATCCGACCGGTGAAGTGATTGGGAACGTCAAGGGTTACAAGCGGATGGAGCTTGAAGGTCAGACCATAGCAGAGATCGGAGCTTTGGCGATGGCGTCGTCTCTGCAATCGAGCATCACAGAGGCACATGGGTACTCGGATCTGACCTTGTTAGGACTGCGGACCGACGAGCAAGCCCACATTCGAGGTTAGGCCGAGGCTTCTCAAGAGTACAACAAGGTCGGAGAGGGAGTCGGAGGTGACGGAGTTGATTGGCTGCTCCGGCTCCGAGACCGTCAAACCGAGAACGATGTGGAGAAGTAAGATCGCTGTCGAGGGCTTTGCGCAGAGGTAGACGCGCATCTTCCTCCCTCCATCTTCACTGCTAGCCAATTAGGTTTGGCTGGCTTCGACCTCACCGAGCTTGTCCTCCGCTCCTTTCTTCCTCCATTGCTGCCTTCTTTGGAGCTTCAGAGAGATTCTCTCTCCTGGAAATGGCCGGCTCCTCCCTGCTCATTCGTGCCTTTCTCCTCCTCCGTTTTCCGGCCGTCTCTTTCGAAGCTCCCTGAGCTTAAGAGAGCTTATCCCCCTCCATCTTCACAGAGATTTCATGGGTATATATAGATATTGTCATCCAATGCCGAGCCGCCAGGTGTCGTCCGCTGGTTGATGGACTGACTTCAATCCTGTCCATAACCGAATTCTGGTGGGCGTGAGGGCCTACGCGTAGACTTACCCACGCGAGTGAAATCCGACTCCCACAGATACCATAACCATCCCGACACTCTATCCACTCAATTTGTTACTTGTGTTTGTTTCTTATCTTAAATTCCTAATGGCTAATGCTGTCTTCTTTTCTTGATGCCCTGAAAAAGGCCTTTTTACAACTAAATGAAAAACAGAGCAATTACATCACAGACGTACATGAGAAAGATGATCACCATGTCAATTCGCCAGTCCAATTTTCTGGTATTTGGTGTAACAACAATTTTTGACATTGATTTCTGTAAGTTACATTTTTTCCAACCATTGTAATTCACAATCCACAAAAACAGAACTTCTGGCTTTTTATTCTCTCCCTCCAATCCCCAATCTGCAATTTGATTTGTGAACGAGGAGTTAGAAAGAAAGAGGGAGTTGTTATTAGGAAGATGTTAGGTTGCAGGTGCTTCAACTGGGCAACTGTCTCCCGTCTTCCTCTTCCTCTCCCTCAACTCGAATATTTCTCTTTGCCTTCTCCTGTTCCACAATGGCCTCCAGGTATGTCATTTTCTTCTTTACCACAATATTCTTTTCTTTTTCAATTTCTGGGTTTGAGGCTACTGTGTCTGTCGATTTGTGTTGCTTGTTAAAATGAAAAATGTTGTTCAACACATCAAACCATAGAAATTTAGTGATTGTTCCTCTAGGTTTAGAAATTTAACTGATCAAAATGTGTCCTTTTACGCCATAACTCACTCTTTGCTGTTATATGTTTCTGAATAAGTCACATATGTATACATCACTGAATTAGCTGCAATGCCATATGCCATAACTTGCCATGACAAAATGTTATTCATCATACAACGGATTTCAGCATTTATATGTCGAAAATCTGCATAGCAATTAGCTTATGGAAGCCTTTTCCAGTTAATATGAGATTATAATGAGATGCATCTTCACATGGATTCATTTTTCATGTCATCCAGGTGAAGGATTTGCAACTGGGAAAATCAATCTAGGAGAGGTTGAAGTGATTGAAATCACCAAATTTGAGTTTGTTTGGGGCTGCGGTTTGTCATCCAAGAGGAGGAGGGGCTTCTCCTTCTATAAACCATTAGACATCCCTGATGGGTTTTCCTGCCTTGGTTACTATTGCCAGTCCAACCAAAACCCCTTGCACGGCTTTGTTCTTGTGGCTAGAGAAAATGGAGCTTTCGATGATTCTCGACCGGCTCTGTCGAAGCCGCTTGATTACATATTAGTGTGGTGCTCAGATGACAGGAGCCAGGACCCCCCTGAGCTACCCGGCTACTTCTGGCTCCCTCAGCCCCCTCAGGGGTATAAAGCCATGGGATTCGTTGTCACAAACGCCTCATCCAAACCCGAATTGGAGGAAGTTAGATGTGTTAGAGAAGACCTCACTGACCAGTGTGAGTGCTGCGGCTTACTACTGGAGACTAATTCCACCTTCATAGGGGTCCCTTTGAGGGTCTGGAGAACTAGACCGTGCCATCGAGGGATGGAAGCAAAAGGCGTTTGTGTCGGAACCTTCTTCTGCAGCACCTTGACAGGGGGAATTGGCGAAAATCCGCTCTTCGGGTGCTTGAAGAACTTAGATCCTTGTTGGCGGGCAATGCCAAATCTCGATCAGATCCATGCCCTGATAAGCCATTATGGGCCTACCGTGCTTTTCCATCCCGAGGAGACGTACTTGCCATCCTCGGTCGCATGGTTCTTTGAGAATGGAGCCCTTTTGTACAGAAAGGACGATCCAACCGGGCAACCTATTGATGCCTCGGGCTCGAATCTCCCGGATGGTGGCTCAAATGACCGTGAATTTTGGATAGACTTGCCAAGCGACGAAAGGAGGGAGAAGATCAAGGGTGGTAACTTGGACACGGCAGAGGTTTATGCTCACATCAAGCCGTCTCTGGGTGGGGCTTTCACTGACATTGCAATGTGGCTCTTCTGCCCCTTCAATGGACCCGCCACACTTAAGCTAGGGCCAATGAGCGTGCCCCTCAATGGAATAGGAGCCCACATAGGCGACTGGGAACACCTGACGCTGCGAATAAGCAACTTCTCCGGACGCCTCCACAGCATATACATGTCACAACACGCGAGTGGTGTGTGGGTGGAGTCGTGGGAGTTGGAGTTCTTAAAAGGGGACAAAGCGGTCGCCTACTCGTCCAGGAGCGGCCATGCCAACTTCCCCCATCCCGGGACCTACCTGCAGGGATCTCCTGAGCTAGGGATTGGGATGAGAAACGATTGTGCGGGAAGCGGGCTATGCGTTGATTCCAGCAGCCGGTATCAGATTGTGGCGGCTGAGTACCTGGGAGGGGAGGTGGTTGAGCCTAGGTGGCTGCAGTATATGAGGGAGTGGGGCCCAGTCGTGGTCTACGACTCGAGGAAGGAATTGGATAAGGTGATCAAGCGGTTTCCAGCGCTGCTCAGGGGCTCGTTAAATGGCGTCTTCAACAAGCTGCCAATCGAGCTTTCCCAAGAGGAAGGTCCTACTGGACCAAAGGAGAAGAAGAGTTGGTTTGGAGATGAGAGATGGTAAAATACTGCAGAGGAAAATATATTGGCTTTACTCTTGAATTTGTGTGTGCGTTTATAAACCGTAAAAATAACTGGTCAAGTGGCAGTCTTAGTGTGTTTGATGATTCACTGCTGAGCAACCTTTGATTATTGCTGTTGTGCATGCATAAGAGTTACGATTGGTAAGAAACGGAACTTTGTATTAGAAATGAAAATGGAAAAATTGATCATACATATTGTATGTCGAAGTTGGTGGCTTATAATGAATCAAAGAGGGTAAAATACCTCCACTTGCCAAAAAAGAAGAAGAGAAGTACCCAATAGAACAAAAAAGGCTACGTGATGCGACCCGGGCTCAACCCAAGTCGGGCTACGGCGCGCCCAAGGCGACCAAGACCGTGGCGTCCCCCTTGACATAGGATTTAGTATATTTTAGCCTATTATTCCCTATTTTCGGTTATTTCCAGTTTTGGCATGTTTTCGTTTTAACATTGTCTATTTATGCACTTTCTATTTCGGATGTGTGTCTTTCTCCTGTTAGAGAAGCCAACCCATTCGTGTCTCTCGCGGCCCAAGCCCATTAGGGTTCTTGGCCGCGCCCTTTGGCTATAAGTAGCCTCGTGCCTTGTACTTTGTTTCTTACGTTCAGTTTTAATTTCAGTCAACTCAGAGAGATAATTCCTCCTCCTTAGATCCGGACGTAAACCCTATCTATCTCTCTATCCTTTCTTCCGCCGCAGACGCTACTGCACCGCCGTTGCTCGTCGCTTCGAGCCAACCCTTGTTGCTTGACACTTCAAGCCATCGAGTGCCTAGTCCTGAGGCCACTCGATCCGACCGTGCCGAGTCAATAGCCTCGCCGTCGCGTCCTAGTTCTAGTTTCCGCCTCCGAGAACCTCTAAGTGTTGTAGAGGTTCCCTCACCCTCATTCTCGTGGTTTTTGTGCACTTCAACAAGGCTTCATCGCCAAGGCTTCCACGGCAACCCCTAAGACGAAAGCCATCAATTTGGCTCGTGAACCTCAACTTTCAAGACCGTCGCGACTGAGTAAAAAAAGCCTAGATCCGCCTGCCACCGAGACAATTGGTTGCATCCGAGACCAAGGATGCATCACTACGCTTACACTAAGTGTAGAAATATATCTTACACCTTTTAATAAAGTAGAAGGATATATAGGTAAATTTGGTATCTACGACACATTGAAAATTGTAATAATAATTCAAATTTTTTTTTTATTTTGTAATTTTCTTCCTCTTCTTCCTCCTATCATCTTTTTGTTTCCAGGGTTGCTTTTCTATTCAATCTTTCTCCTTGAATAATTGTTTCCTTCTATATTTTCTTTCCTCTTTTCCTTCACTAGATATGTAATACCCCTCATTTTAATTAAGGGTATTTTGGTAAGTTTTCCAAACACTCGTGTTATAGTCGAATTATTTTCAGAAGAGTTCAGACATTCTGTAAAATACTTGATCGTTGTAATAATTCCTTGAGTGGAATAAAATACATTCAACGTATTTTTGGGGGTTTAGAATATTTGTTCGGGTACGAATATATTTAACCCGGGGTTAAAACTCATAATCAAGATTCCTCTCGGTGAAAAATGGGCCTCCCGGTCAAAAAGGGGAAAAGGCTCGAATTTAGCCTTGACCGCACCCGCGGCAATGCCACCGCACCCCGCGGTCAAGACCTGGGCGCCACCGCACCCCGCGGCAATACCCACCGCACCCCGCGGTGTGATGATCGTTGTTCTGCTCCGCCGAACTTCGCCTGAGCTGCTTCGCCCTTTGTCGGCCGGAGTTGGAGCGGTGAGGCGGTGGAGTGGAGGCCAGCCGGGCTTCCTTGTTGGCCTATAAAAGGGAGAGGGCATGGGAGAGGGAGGCACTTCATATCTCTCCCTCAAAATCTCTCTTTCTTCTCTGCCATTGTTGCCGGAATTTGCAAGCTTTGCCGGAGTTCTTCAAGGCCGTCGCCGAAGTTGCCCAAGGAAGAGGAGGTGCATCAAGGTGGTGGTTAGTGGTCCAAGGAGTTTGGAAGTCGGAGCCACCACGAGTCGAGCCCCCCATCGTCTTCCCCGGTGAGTTGCTGTCGAAGTTTCGCCATTGTCGCCTCGCCGCACCCGCGGTCAAGGCCACCGCACCCGCGGTGAGCCTGGGCAGTGTGGTTGTGGCTTGGGCTTTGTGATCTCGTTTGGGACTTTTGTTCCTTCGATTTCGTTCGTTTTTCTTTAGATTCGTACTATTTATTATCGAATCTAATTTAGGATTTCGTTATGGGTCGTTCCGTAGGAAATCATAACTCGAGTTCTTCCTCGTTTCGGACCCGGAAATCCGACGTCTCTAAGCTTTGTTCAAGCTCTCGCCTAAATCTAAGGCAAGTGGCGGTTCGCTCTTGCTTATCATTCCATATTTATATTGATTATCAATTGTTTAATTGTTAATTGATTTGGGATGAATTGTTGTTTTCGTCTGAGAACAGTTTTGAGAACTGTATGTGATTTTAAAAGAGATATTATGATAGGTTGTATATTGCTAGAACAACGCTATTATAGATATATATATATATATATATATGAGTATACAGATATTATGATAGGTTGTATATCGTTAGAGCAACGCTATTTTATCTGTGTTTGGCTCCGGTGGCTTTGTTGTGAATTATTACTGTGTTGAACTGTTTAGTTAGCACGAGTATTTGTAGGAACAATATGTACCTTGCGAGGTTTAGTGGTTTCTTTATAACTAGGTGCTAGGAGGATTATTCCTCCAGTACTTTTCCAGTCATGACCATACCCTTGTTCAGGGTACGTGCACACAGCTGGTGCAGCCATTTGGGATTTATTCCCCGTGATATCTCTTGTAGGGAGATTTAAAAGCTTGTAATGTAATGTTCGTTTTGGAATTAAACAAGATAAGTGCCGTTGTGTACATAATTAATATACCATTTGGCGAGTAGTGCAGCTAGGAAAGCTCGTCTAGACTTTGGGTAGTTTTCTTTCCAATCTGAATTCGCATTGTGCGGTGAGGTTGGTCGTGAACCGAAACACCTGAGTCAGTTTTAAAGCGCTTGTGTGAAATTAATGTTCCCAAGTACTTGTCATACTTTCCGATAAGACTCAATTCGTTGGAGTCTTCTTTTCATACGTTTCCTTAAGACTCAATCTTTCAGAGTCTTCTCTTGATCATGCATTTTCATATATTTCAGTAGGAGTATGGTGGTTGACTATCGTCATCGGTTGTGATTCAAGAAACGATGAGTCTAACCTAATACGACTACTTAGAACCTATCTGATTTTCCCTTGCATAGTCTTTCATTAGACTAACCAACCGGATTTGTTCTCTGCATGGTTGGCTGGTGTCATCTGTCTCATACGGCACATCAGCTAAACGTCCGTACAATGAAGGCTAGAAACGACAATGAAGGCAGTTGGGTTTTTGAAGAGTTTTACCAGGTCGAGATTCCTTGGCGGAGGATCGATGTCGATCAAGACCTTTGTTTCCTTTTTATAATAAGACTTCCGTTGTAATATATCTGATTTATGTATTTTGGATCATGGATGTATTTCCGAACCATTTGCTTTAATCGAAAGTTATGATATTTTGTATTATAACTGTTTGTTTTATGATTTATATCAACTAGTCAAGCCTGAGTGACTTCGGATGTGGAATCTGGGGTCACTGGCGGTAATACCTTTCGAGTTATATTTGGGGGTGTTAGAAGATATGTTTTTTTCCCATTCTCTATCTTCTTTCCTCTACAAACTTCCTCCTATCTTCCGCTCGATCTAAAAATTTGGAGACGTCGTACAGAGGGGAGGTCTCCAGTTGCGTGTTCTTCGTCGAGGATTAATTGAGCAGACGAATCAACAGGGAGTTTGGGGACCACCGGATCTCCAAGTACTGGAGGCTGATTCGACGAGACAAAGTGTAGTCGGACCTGAGATTGTATCGATTCTTAGTTGCATAGGGTTGCGGTGACGGGTGGAAGTCGCGGTGGAGGACGAGATCCACCACTGAGTCGGACTCAAAATCGTGTTGTAAGTGCATATGCATCGCCGATCGGAGATGGGTGACGACACTCAAAAATCGACGGTGGACTTCGATGGCTTCGGCGTGGAAGAGTGAGAAGTCGTCTGTCGTCGGAGAGAGGTGGCAATAAGATTTCAATTTTTCGGATTTTGTTTTCTTCCCAGATCTTGTTCACGGTGAGATTGATGAGTTCATTTACATAACAGAGATGCATAAAAGAAGAACAAATGGGGAAGATGACTTTTCTAGTACGGATAGTAAAAAGACCAAAATGGACAATTTTACTTTTTTCAGTTTTTTAAAATGACATGTGGACATTACTAATGGGTGACTTTCTTTACACTCCCTTACACGGAGTGTCACCGTATCATGGTCCCAATAGAACATGGCAATTTTCAACATTAATGTGAGAGTACGAGTGGTTGTCATATTTTATTTTGGCAGATATGTTAGGATGGGAATCCAAATATCCAATTACATATTGGGTTGTTTCAACCCAAAGTACAAATACCACATTTTACACGTCCATTTGAGTAGGATCCAATCCACAATTAAGTAACTTTTTGGCTCCTACTATTGTTTGGTTTACACGTGGCAGTGGGTCCAACGTCCTTGAGCAATGTGACAGTCGGCCCCACCTGTTGTCGGGTTGTCATTTGGAAGGGAGCGGAGTTTAGAGTTGTGGGTCCAGGTTAATGTTTTCGTATAACTCAACTTCACTTTTGCCTATTGGGCTTCAAATTTGGGTTGGGTCCAAACGTGCATTGCAGTCACAGACAAGCAAGCAAATGTAGGGTTTGTTTGGTAGTAGTATTCATAAATATTTTTGTTAGAGATAAGTAGTTGGAAAATAGGGTTAAGGAAAAAATATGTTTGGTGAAAGAAAATACTTTTTATAAATATGTGTGTATTTTTTGAAAAAAATGTATTGCAAATAAAAAGTAAAATAATTTTATTACACGTTTATCAAACAATATAAAAATAGTATTTATTTTTGTGAAAAGTCCTTATAAATAAAAAGTAGCCTTCATCAAACAAGGTCGTAACCACTCTTGTCATGATTGACTACCAGTATGCTCTGCTTTGCAACTGCATTTACTCATTTCGCAGGAAGAATGTGATGTTGTAGAAAATGCAATTTCATTCAATGATAAACATTAACATGTTCATAAAACTTATTTTGTGTTTTCATAAAATTGTAAAGTGTAACTACATTGAAGACCATTATGCGCATTTGATTATAACATGGATGTGCATTTGGATATAATTTGATGTGCATTTGTGCATTTGTGCGTTTTGATGTGCATTTGGTTATGACATGAATATGCATTTTCTTACAACACGATATGCATTTGTATACAACTACATGTGTATTTGCTTATAACGTCACTACATTTGGAGAAAACAAATAAAACAACAATTGTTTTTAAAAAAAACGTGTTTAAAAAACAAAAACAATGATGTGCATTTTAACATGCATTTTTTGTATATGGTTATAACAAATGAACATCCTACAAAAAAAATAGTGTGCATTCAAATACACATTGTTAAAACAAATTAGATTAAATGCATAACCAGTTATATACAAATGCACATCTAACTATATAAAAATACACATCCTCAAAAAACCTATCAAATGCATATCTTGTTATATACAAATGCACATCCTAAAAATAACTAGATGTGCATTTGATATACAAATGCACGTCTAGTTATATACAAATGCACATCTTATTACATACAAATACACATTAAAAAAAAACTAGATGTTCATTCGATATACAAATGCACATTAGTTATATATAATGAACATCTTATAACATACAAATGCACATTCTAAAAAAATAAAAAATAAGAAAACTTTAAAAAGTAAAGATGTCATAACTGCCACGTATTACGAGAATGGTGGTTCTTACCATTCTCACGGGGGCGCAGGTTCTCACTTCAGAGCCCCCTTATATATATATACTAAAGCAATAACTCTTTTTGCCACATGACACTCCCACAATTGATTTTGTCTTATGTCATCCCTACAACGTTTTCGCCACATGATGAGTCCCGGTGAGGGATGCTTCCAACACACTCCATCCCAAGGGCCGCGCCTACGCATCAATGCCGTGAAACTCAAGCATCGACCATGCTTCGATTCCAAGGAATCCATGCACACGCCTATATCCAAGCCTCTAAGGATTTTATCCCTTTCTAATTTTGGTTGTTTAGTTTCATGATTTGTAGTCTTGTCTTGGTGAGTGAGAAGAGCCATTTGCATATGGGCTTCATCTCACTAAGGCTCATTAGAAGCTTTCATTTGTTGGCTGAAATGCCTAGACTATTTAAACTCATTTTGTAGTTCACTGTAAGGGGATTGAAGGATATAGAAGTGTCCATTGCCTTGGGTAAGAGGAATACCTCCCCTAAGGCCTTCACTTGTTTCTTTCAACTCAAACTCTCAAATCCTTTCATCCTTCTCTCTCAATCTCCCTTTCTCTCAAGCAAAACTCTCCAAATTGTTAGGTCCGAGTTACATCCATCCAAGGAACCTCTAAGAGAGGTTCCCTTGGCCAAGTATCCAAGCGCCGCTGGGCCAGCCCTAGCGTGAGCCGACCTTCACACTCCCTCCATCGCCAGCCATGCCTTCCCTGACCATCCTCCAGCCCCCTTAACATTCCCTCAGCCCTTCCACCTCTCCACGTCTATGAGCATCTTCCATAACCCATAGGAGGCCGTCCAAGATCAAGGAAGGAGGAGAAGTCTTAGTTTGGCCACGATCTAGCTCCCTTTGGAAGAAAAGCCTTGGCTAGGAGGCTTGATTCTCATTAATTGGTATTAAGAGCCAAAGACCAAGCTAAGCCCCCTTTCTTCTCTTTTCAATTCAGTTTTTATGCTTATTTTCTTAGCTTGCATGAGTTCTCTCATTGCTTCCATGGTGACCATGTGTTTATGTCGATTTCTTCTCTTGCTAGCATGAAAATTTTCCTGCTTCCTTGATGTTGTTGAGTAGATCTTCTTGGTCAGTTTTCTTCCTTGTTAGTATGATTTTTGTTGTTGGTTATGTTGGATGTGTGTTTATTTTAGTTGTTTTGCCTTCCCCTCCCAAAAAAAGCCCCCAAAAACCAAAAACAAATCCGACCACCTTGTCTCCACCACCCACCATCCCACAGCCTCTGCCTACCACCTTGTTTCCACCCACTTCACCCCAACACCACCCAGCCAGCCCAGCTGCCTTGCCAAAGGAAGAAGACAACCCCTTTGCCTTTTCCATAGCCCTTGCATGTGGTCTCCACCAAAGTAGCAAAGCCAACATTTCATTTGGTCAAAAGTAAATGTGACTAGAGCCATTTTGGGTAACTCCTAGCTTGCTTTACTTTCCTTAACTTGTGTAGGGTTCTGTGTTTGTCTTGTGGTGATTTGGCTGGAAAGCTAAGTTGTTTTTGTGGCAAAGTCTTCTCCCCCTTTCTCTAAGTTAAACCAAGAATTTACTAATAATAAAAGTAAGTTTCTATGTCTCCCAAAGTCACCTTGGTTGCCACCCCTTTGTAATTTTGTGCTTCCCAAGTAAAAAAAAAGAACAGAAGTCAAAAAAGAAGAAAAAAATAAAAGACATTCAAGTTTGCAAGGCTTGGTTGCCACCCCTTTGTAATTTTGTCGATTTCTTCTCTTGCTAGCATGAAAATTTTCCTGCTTCCTTGATGTTGTTGAGTAGATCTTCTTGGTCAGTTTTCTTCCTTGTTAGTATGATTTTTGTTGTTGGTTATGTTGGATGTGTGTTTATTTTAGTTGTTTTGCCTTCCCCTCCCAAAAACAGCCCCCAAAAACCAAAAACAAATCCGACCACCTTGTCTCCACCACCCACCATCCCACAACCTCCGCCTACCACCTTGTTTCCACCCACTTCACCCCAGCACCACCCAGCCAGCCCAACTGCCTTGCCAAAGGAAGAAGACAACCCCTTTGCCTTTTCCATAGCCCTTGCATGTGGTCTCCACCAAAGTAGCAAAGCCAACATTTCATTTGGTCAAAAGTAAATGTGACTAGAGCCATTTTGGGTAACTCCTAGCTTGCTTTACTTTACTTAACTTGTGTAGGGTTCTGTGTTTGTCTTGTGGTAATTTGGCTGGAAAGCTAAGTTGTTTTTGTGGCAAAGTCTTCTCCCCCTTTCTCTAAGTCAAACCAAGAATTTACTAATAATAAAAGTAAGTTTCTATGTCTCCCAAAGTCACCTTGGTTGCCACCCCTTTGTAATTTTGTGCTTCCCAAGTAAAAAAAAAAAGAACAGAAGTCAAAAAAGAAAAAAAAAAAGACATTCAAGTTTGCAAGGCTTTGAGAAGCACCCCCTTTCACTTGGTGCCAAGGATCATTGTATCCATCTTCCACGTTCTTCCCATTTGCAACACATCACCTTGCTCTACATTCATTTCATTCTTGATTTGCATGGTCTTGTTCCACCTTGTTTAAAATCTTTATTAGGTTGCTTGGAGTTGCTTGTCATGATCTATTCATGCTTGCTTTGATCATTTGTCTTGCTTGCCTTGACTTAGTGGCCTTTGATCACATGCTCCACCGACCTTTCTCTTGGATTTGAGCCTTCATTGTTGCCTTACTTGATTGCCTAGGCTTAGATTGCCCCCTCTTTATTAGTATGATTGCCTTGGTTGCCTAGAACATTTATTTGCTTGCCTTATTGCTTGTATTGCTTTGACTTGTTTCTTTTAGGCCTAAGGTTTTCATAATCTTTTAGTATGACTTGCTTTCTTTGCTTGGGACTCTTTACTTGGTTTGCCTATTGCTTGTGCTAGGTGAGTCCCCATGACTGAGCCATATTGGCTTTATCCCGCTCGATCGTTGTCGGGCCGGCACACACGACGCCACACTCTTGACCCCACGTCCTTGTATGGGGATCCTTATCCATGCGTCGTCCCTAGGAACGCAACCGCTTCTGAGTTCAGCTGCCACTATAATGAGGAAGACTCATTTGGCGAGTACCTCGACGCTTAGGCGGATGTGAGCCACCAAGGATATGATTGCGCCCATGGCCAACCCCGACACCAGCTAGAACGTCGTGACCCGGATTGGTTGCCGCCTCCCCGTCCCTATGGAGAGTATCTCGAGGCCTTTGAAGAGGAGGCTTGGGAGGATGTGAGCCATTAAGGATATGATCGCGCCAACAAGTTCTTTGCAGCTATACTAGACGAAAAGGGTCGCGACACCGCCGCGCGGAGGCAACCGCCGAGGCCTTGTGCGCCACACTCCGTCGAGAAAGGGAGTGTATCAAGGCCATCGGTGCCCGGATCAACGAGGCCCTCCCCGAGGTTGAATGGCGCTGAACAGAGAATGTCATGGTCGTTGCAAAGACAATCGTGATGCAGGCCCGCAGTCACCGGCTGGCCGCCATGGGGCCCACCTTGGCCATCATCCCCACAACTCCCCCGCTGCCTACTCCGGCCGTGGCACCACTCCCCACGGTGTCGCTCCTTCTCGGTGCCTCCTTGCGCGCCCCGGTTGACCGCCACCTTGATGCCTTGTCACGTGAGAAGCCCAACGAGCTTCTTGACGCTTGGTCGCCACCGGGCCGGCGTCCGTCTGACCACACTGAGGTTATGCCTCGTGACCGGCAACTCGCCACCGCAGTCGAGGACACACGCGCCACCAAGGCTCACCTCGCGGCCTTCGGTTCTTCACCGCCGCCTGACGTGCTTAACCCTTGATAGCTCCATGACCCCCTCAATGACGGCGAAGGACGAAGAAGGAACAATGGGAGTGCACTCGAAGAGGGCCAGACGCAGGAGAGCCGAACGAGAAGGCATCAGAATGCCGTTCAATGAAAGTGCACAGTTTGCTGCAAACCGTGCGGTGTTGCATGCAAACCGTGCACCAGCCAAAACATCACTTTCAGTTGCACTGCACGGTTTGTAACAAACCGTGCGGTTGTGTTACAAACCGTGCGGTAGTCCTAACACAGCGCATATTATTTTTTCGAGATCTTTTCTTTTAGGAAATATTATTTTGACGGTATTTAAACTTAGAAAACCCTAGTTTGTAAACTTGATGTTGATTTGAGTAGTAAAGTTGAGTACGCTCCTTCCTTGAATCCCAACATCAAACCCTTCGATCCCACGGATCAAACTATCCCGTAGCTCATCGCTTCGAGCAATCATTCAATCACCGTCTCTTCGATATCTAGTGATCATCACTTTGATCCCTTTCGTTCATCACTTTGAACGAGTTTGAAGGCTATCTCTTTAGCCCTAGGAAAGCCATCACTTTGGCTACGGAAGAGGAGAATCGAATTCAAGCTTGAGGAATAGAGATCATGCGTTGCAACGACACTTCAGGGGTTGTTCACATCAAATGGTATCAGAGCCTATCCAAGCTAAGGAATAGAGATCATTCCCTCATAGTTGCTTTGTCTCTTCTTTCTTCTCCTACACTTGCTTGTGTGGTTCTTTCTCTTTGATTCACAATCAAATAAAAAAAAAGGTGTGACCGTACAAAAAAAAAAAACAATTCTCACCTTCCATCAAACAAAAAAAAGGTTTGGGAAGACGGAAGCCAAAAAAATAGGCAGAAAACGCACCATACGGTCATACTCCATCTTCTCTTCTTTCATGTCTCTACGCAACTATTATTGAAAAGGGCAAAGAAAAAAAAATTCAACTCTCTTGTGATTAATTCTAAGAAACTTGATTTGATCTACATGCACTTGGAAAGTTGTGTGTTGTTTGGGACTTGATTTGCTAGTTCTTGCTTTTTTGTCTTCCGTTCAAGCCTCTCCCTCCTCACGAGCAACCAAAATTAGTACGCCCAGCGGAAAATTTCTTGGTTCACTTTTGAGACAAGGACTTGGCTTGGACTTGTCTTTTGCTTAGTGCAACTTACTTCTTGTGTCGTATGCTTCGTATACGTACTATGGAGTTTCCTCCGACACGCTACTTTCCTTCTATGGGCAACCGCAGCCCCGGACACATGGACTCCGCCTATGAGCAAATTGACGCTCAAGACCGCAAACTCGCCGAGCAGGCTGCCGAGATCGCGCACCTTCATCGGACCATAAGTGACATGAACTCTACGGGCCACCGCAACCCCCAACACATGGCCTCCGTTTGTGCATGAATTGACCAACTTCAAGCTTCGCATGCCGCTCTTCAAGCTTCGCATGACGCGTTGGCTGCCAAGCTTGTGCAACGTCGTCTGGCCATGAGTGACTTCAGGTTGACCACGGCTGACCCAATGTCGAACACCTCCGGCTACGAGTCTTTTGACGAGGACACCTACGAAGCCGGCCCGGTATTTGACACCTACGATGATGAGGAGGAGGAGGAGATGGACAAATACATATGCATCTCTATGGACGAGCAAGACAACGTGCCTATTGGCTTGGTTCCATGCAGAGTTATTACCGCCAACGAAGATGGTGGGAGTTACCGCAACATCATCAATACAAAGGTGATCCAGTACTTCACGTTTGAGACGCCTCCTCAACCCGACATTCACGGCAACTGCGAGAACCGGCTACCCTTAGCTCGGTCCCGGGATGTCTCTCCAATAATTCAGGAATTTCTTCCTTGCTTTTTACTTGATCATTTCGCGTGTTTCTTACATGTTAAGGATTTGGTTGATTTACCCCCTACGGTGTCTACTCTTTTGCAGGAATGCATCGCAAGCCGGCGTACCGTGGAATTTGTGCCCGGAGGCTTGGTATGGTTGCACTTGCGTCGCGATCTCTTTCCGTTCAAGCGCCGCCACAAGGGGAATGCTAGAGGTACTGGTCCATTTCAGGTGCTACAACGCCTTGGTGCCGATGCCTATCGCTTGACTTTACCCGATGACTATGGTGCGCATCTACGTTCAACGTCGCTGTTCTTTCTCCTTATACGCCTCCTGCTTTTGAAGACAAGGACGAAGCGAGGACTATTCGCAGCCAAGAAGGGGAGATTGATAGCTCCATGACCCCCTCAATGACGGCGAAGGACGAAGAGGGAACAATGGGAGTGCACTCGAAGAGGGTCAGATGCAGGAGAGCCGGACGAGAAGGCATCAGAATGTCGTTCAGTGAAAGTGCACGGTTTGCTGCAAACCGTGCGGTGTTGCATGCAAAACGTGCACCAGCCAAAACATCACTTTCAGTTGCACTGCACGGTTTGTTACAAACCGTGCAGTTGTGTTACAAACCGTGCGGTAGTCCTGACGCGGCACATATTATTTTTCTGAGATCTGTTCTTTTAGGAAATATTATTTTGACGGTATTTAAACTTAGAAAACCCTAGTTTGTAAACTTGATGTTGATTTGAGTAGTAAAGTTGAGTACGCTCCTTCCTTGAATCTCAACATCAAACCCTTCGATCCCACGGATCAAACTATCCCGTAGCTCGTCGCTTCGAGCAATCATTCAATCATCGTCTCTTCGGTATCTAGTGATCATCACTTTGATCTCTTTCGTTCATCACTTTGAACGAGTTTGAAGGCTATTTCTTTAGCCCAAGGAAAGCCATCACTTTGGCTACGGAAGAGGCGAATCGAATTCAAGCTTGAGGAATCAAGATCCTGCGTTGCAACGACACTTCAGGGGTTGTTCGCATCAACTGGTATCAGAGCCTATCCAAGCTAAGTTTGTTTCTTCTCTCTAATTGTGATTCCTTGCAATTTTCCGCTTACAAACACTAGAAAAAAATTTCTCTCACCCAATCGCCGAAATCCCCACAACCACCTCCCTACCACCACCGTCCGCCACCACCACCCCGTTCTGCCACCCCTCACAGCTGAAACCCTAATTTCCCTTAGGTTTTGGTTACTCTTCAACAAGCGTAATCTTTGACTTTTCAACAGCCCTTAAATCTCTCCTTCTACCAATATCTTGTTTCCTTATTTGCATATTTGATTTCCTTGTTTCTTGTTGATTAAGTCTTGCTTCATCTTTGGATTAATTGCTAGATTAGTTGTTAGATTTTATTCCCTCATAGTTGCTTTGTCTCTTCTTTCTTCTCCTACACTTGCATGTGTGGTTCTTTCTCTTTGAATCACAATCAAATCAAAAAAAAGAAGAAGGTGTGACCGTACAAAAATAAAATAAAATCAATTCTCACCTTACATCAAACAAAAAAAAGGTTTGGGAAGACGAAAGCCAAAAAAATAGGTAGAGAACGCACCATACGGTCATACTCCATCTTCTCTTCTTTCATGTCTCTACGCAACTCTTATTGAAAAGGGCAAAGAAAAAAATTCAACTCTCTTGTGATTAATTCTGAGAAACTTGATTTGATCTACTTGTACTTGAAAATTTGTGTGTTGTTTGGGACTTGATTTGCTAGTTCTTGCTTTTTTGTCTTTCGTTCAAGCCTCTCCCTCCTCACGAGCAACCAAAATTAGTACGCCCAGTGGAAAAAAATTTGGTTCACTTTTGAGACAAGGACTTCGCTTGGACTTGTCTTTTGCTTGGTGCAACTTACTTCTTGTGTCGTATGCTTCGTATAGGTACTATGGATTTTCCTCCGACACGCTACTTTCCTTCTACGGGCAACCGCAGCCCCGAACACATGGACTCCGCCTATGAGCAAATTGACGCTCAAGACCGCAAACTCGCCGAGTAGGATGCCGAGATCGCGCACCTTCATCGGACCATAAGTGACATGAACTCTATGGGCCACCGCAGCCCCCAACACATGGCCTCCTTCTGTGCGTGAATTGACCAACTTTAAGCTTCGCATGTCACTCTTCAAGCTTCGCATGTCGCGCTGGCTGCCAAGCTTGCGCAAAGTCGTCTGGCCATGAGTGACTTCAGGTTGACCACGGCTGACCCAATGTCGAACACCTCCGGCTACGAGTCTTTTGACGAGGACACCTATGAAGTCGGCCCGGTATTTGACACCTACGACGATAAGGAGGAGGAGGCGATGGACGAATACATATGCATCTCTATGGACGAGCAAGACAACGTGCCTATTGGTTTGGTTCCACACAGAGTTATTACCGCCAACAAAGATGGTGGGAGTTACCGCAACATCATCAATACAAAGGTGATCCAGTACTTCACGTTTGAGACGCCTCCACAACCCGACATTCACGGCAACTGCGAGAATCAGCTGCCCTTAGCCCGGTCCCGGGATGTCTCTCCAATAATTCAGGGACGTCTTCCTTGCTTTTTACTTGATCATTTTGCGTGTTTCTTACATGTTAAGGATTTGGTTGATTTACCCCCTACAGTGTCTACTCTTTTGTAGGAACTTAGAAAACCATAGTTTATAAACTTGATGTTGATTTGAGTAGTAAAGTTGAGTACGCTCCTTCCTTGAATCCCAACATCAAAACCTTCGATCCCACGGATCAAACTATCCCGTAGCTCATCGCTTCGAGCAATCATTCAATCACCGTCTCTTCGGTATCTAGTGATCATCACTTTGATCCCTTTCGTTCATCACTTTGAACGAGTTTAAAGGCTATCTCTTTAGCCCTAGGAAAGCCATCACTTTGGCTACGGAATAGGAGAATCGAATTCAAGCTTGAGGAATCAAGATCATGCGTTGTAATGACACTTCAGGGGTTGTTCGCATCACCCCCGGAGCGACCTCCACCTCCTCCTTGGTGTCGCACCCTTGCCTGACCACCAAGGAGGGCGTTGCCTTGGTGCCCACTCGGATGGCCGCGCCCTTGGATCAACTGCGACTTGGTTGGCCGCCGCCCATTGTCGCGAGCAATCCCTTCTCGCCTATTGGAGGCTCCCCATCGACCCATCCCCATGGCGGCCGACGCCCCATGGCTGCCCCTACCGAAGGAGGCCTATGCCTTGATACCGCCTTGGTCGGCGCTCTCGTTGCCGCTCGGGGCCTCACCCTTGTCTCTGAGGTATGTGCTTCCATCTCCTTGTCCTGCTCTCATTTTAATGATTTCCATTTCTATGTCTACACTTGATCACGAGTCCCCCCTTAGCCCTCCTCTAGCCGTATGTGCCACCTTGGGTGACCTTGTGGCTATTATTGGGATGATGGGTTCCTTACCCAAGCGCATGAGTATTGTATCCTTAGGGCCTCCTTTAGGACCTTGTTGATTGAGGATTCCCATGATCCCCATAGAGAGTTTGGGAACACAACACACATGGAAACTTTTGAGGGTTATATCTTTGGTCTACACTTGCCTCTCTCTTGCATAGGTCCCACCCTTCCGGTCCTTACACATACATAGCTCATCCACCCACCCCTTGGGAAGACCTAGCCTTGGTCTTTCTAATCGGATTGGCCATGCTTAAAAAGGGGAGGGGTTCCATTGGTGTGTTAGGAGAAAATCCCCCAGGATGGATCACGACATTCCTTGTGGCACTACACACTTTGCACCCGGATTAGATACCCTTACCTTTGGCCCCGAGGTAATCTTAAATGGAATCCTTCGTACTATTGTGTTGGCTTGGGACCCTAGCTTTGTGGGCTGTTTTTGGAATATCTCCATCCCGCAACCATGTTTAGAGCCATGCTTAAGACACCCCCACACCGTTGTTTGCCATGTTTAGAGCCATCCTTAAGACACCCCCACACCGTTGTATGACCTTTCTTTGGCTTGTTGAGTTTTCTTGTCCTAGATCATTAGCAAAGCTTTTAGCCCGGTGTCGTTCCAAGCTCCACCCACACATGTGGCTCACCCATGAGGCCTCTCATCTTGTTGTGCCCAAGGAGCCGCCCGACGACTCTCATATGCTCGTGCTTCTTTGTGTTAGTGGCGGTCTCCCTCACTCCACCATAACCTTTAAGAAGGGGATACACACCACCACACTTTCTTCACATCTTGGACTTCCAACACACTCGAAGCGAGGACGCTTCGAAGCTAAGAAGGGGAGAGTGATGGGTTTCGGTTAGGGATGCTTCCAACACACTCCAGCCCGGGGGGCCGCGCCTACTCCTATGCCTCACCATGAAGGAGCCAATGCCTTGACCACCAAGGCGCCAACGCATCAATGCCACGACACTCAAGCATCGACCATGCTTCGAATCCAAGGCATCCATGCACACGCCTATATCCAAGCCTCTAAGGCTTTTATCCCTTTCTACTTTTGGTTATTTAGTTTCATGATTTATAGTCTTGCCTTAGTGAATGTGAATAGTCATTTGTATATGGGCTTCAACTCACTAAGGCTCGTTAGAATCTTTTCTTTATTGGCTGAAATGCCTAGACTATTTAAATCCATTTTGTAGTTCATTGTAAGGGGGTTGAAGAATAGAGAAGCGGCCATTGCCTTGGGATAAAGGAATACCCCCCTAAGGCTGCCACTTGTTTCTTTCAACTCAAGCTCTCAAATCTTTTCATCTCTCCCTCTCAATCTCCCTTTCTCTCAAGCAAAACTCTCCAAATTGTTAGGTCTGAGTTCTATCCAACCAAGGAACCTCTAACGGAGGTTCCCTTAGCCAAGTAGCCAAGCGCCGACGGCCAGCCCTAGCGTGGGCCAACCTTCACGCTCCCTCCGTCGCCAGTCGTGCCTTCCGCAGCCATCCTCCAGCCCCCTCGGCATTCCCTCGGCACTTCCACCTCTCCACGGCCGTGAGCATCTTCCATAAGTCATAGAAGGCCGTCCAAGCTCAAGGAAGGAGGAGAAGTCTTAGTCTAGCCACGATCTAACTCCCTTGGGAAGAAAAGCCTTGGCTAGGAGACTTTGATTCTCATCACCACATGTCATTTTCTTAAAAATTTCACCTTTTTAAACATTAATGTATATAGAAAATATTAATTTCTTCTTATTCTACCATACAAATTAATCACAAATCACACAATTCCTAATTAAGATAGAAATAAATCATACAATTCATAATTTATACTAGATATCGTACATTGGTTAGGAATGTTTCGAAAAAGAAGAATAACTAATGAAAAATACATTGGTTGGTGATGTTATCAAGATCATGCATTCTTAAAATATAGTGAATCAAATTTTTAAATTTTCAATATACTCTAAGAATATAACATGCATCTCATAAAAAAAAACTTTCCAATATAGCATGCATCTCATCGATATGGGAATCAGGCAAACGAAAAACACTCATGACATACAAAGGGAATGACTACAATCGACTTGATTAGCACCTCGCGTTCGGCTTGAGCAAGAAGCTTCTCCTTCCCTCCATTTAGTTTCTTCCACATTCGATCTCACACCCCTGCAAAAATTGGCCTTTTTTGAACAACCCACAATAGTAGGTAGGACAAGGTACTTAAAATAGAGGTCAATCTCAGTCACATTCAAAACTTGACATAACACATCTTTTCGTTGGGAAGAGACATTCATGCTATAACAAATCTCAGAGTTAGACATGTTCACCTTTTGCCTTGATGCGCCCTCATACACTCTAAGCATATCAGAAATCATGGAAAGTTCTGACACAATAGCCATTGCAAAAAAAAGGTTGTCATCTACAAAGAAATGGTATGAGATAGCATGAGCCTCACGACAGATTTTTGTACCATGAAGAGTACTGGTCGCCACAACTTTTGTAATAAAAGAAAACAAATATTCAACACAAAGAATAAACAAATACGGAGACAGAGGACACCCTTGACGAATACCCCTTGAAAGATAGACCACTCCATGGATACAACCATTAAACTGGAAAGAGAAGCTTGCATACTCAACACAACTCATTACCTTAGGAACCCATGAGTCTGGAAAAAGAAACCCAACCGGATCATCATCCCACGCAAAAAGGGTCACTCGACCCTATCATAGGCCTTCATCATGACAAGCTTTAGTGCCAAGAAGCCCTTAGCACCGATCCTATGACTAATTATACAATGAAAGTCCTCGAACGCCAACTATGTGTTGTTAATAATCACACGATTCGATACAAAATCACTATGTGTCTCACTAATCAATCCACTAAGCAATGGTATGATTAGCGAGTGTCTTAGCCACTATTTTTTACAAAATAGTACATAGGCTAATTGATAGGGTGAAACTCACCAACACTCTTCGATTATTCACCTTCGGAACGAGGGTAACAATTATGTGATTCAACGTATGCAAATCAGTTTCTCCCCGCCACCATTGTTGAACGAAACTCTGCACATCTTGTCCAACCACATCCCATAATTTTTGGAAGAAAATGGTGTGCATCCCATCAACTTAACAGGACTTAGTCGGTGCATTTGAAATAGCGTAAACATGATTTCTTCAGCTTGTGGGAGGGCGTTCAGCTTTGAGTTTTACCGACTGTGATTTTCTTCTCAACACCATCTAAAACATTGTTCAGATTTGAGGAGGCATCCAAAAGAAAGCACAGTAGAAAGCAACAATTTCTTCCTCAATTTCACGTTTTGTTCTTTTCCATTGTCCAAACGATGACATGATGCCCTTATATCGATTTGTATCATGACTTTGGGAAGCTTTATGATGAAAATAGGACGTGTTCTTGTCCCCAACTCGAAGCTCATTTGACCATGATCGTATATAAAAAACAAAAGGCTTCCTCTTTTGTCTGAAGTTTTGACAATTCAACATAAATGTCATAGCATTGTTGCACAACCCATCAGGGGTCGTTGTTGGAGGGGCAAGAGATTTCTCTCAAGTGCAATGATCTGTTTCTGCCTCCCATGAAATTCTTTCATCGCCTACGAGGTAAACTGATTAGCACAACATTGGATTTTATAAGTAGTGGAACTTTTACCTGAGTGCCATGCCTTCTGAATCACACTTCTAGATTGTTCGTTCGACAACCAAAGGGTCTCGAACCTTAAGAGCTTGGTCCTACTAGTCATGTGGTGAGATGGCCCCAATGTATCCAAACAGAGCAAAGCATGATCAGAGTGTAAGCTTGGAAAACAAGATACATTAGCCCGAGGGATGATAGAGTACATATTCCTTGTACAAAGGCCTCGATCTAGCGTTTGTTGTAACATTGATCTATTGGTTGTTCGTTTTCATGTGAACTTCCCTCCAATACATCCCATAGCAAACAAATCAAGCTCCTCAATAACAATACAAAAAGGCCTTAATTTTCTTATCGTATCAGTGCGCCCCCATGGTTCTCCATAACACAATTAATTTGGTTAAAATCTCATATAAAGACAACATGCAAAGTGCATCCAATAGTTAGGTCACACATCAAATCACATGTCTTTCATTTGTTCTCGTGCTTGGGCAACTCATAGATCCTAATCAAAATTCAGTCGCCTTGGGTTGTATCATGAGCCAAGCTTTTGATATGATTTCTAGAGTATGAAATAATATCCACATTCAGATCTCTTCACCACAATCCAAGACCGCCTGAGCGACCCACACTATTCGGAGGGTTTAAATTATTCGGCGGTTGCCAGACCCTGATGGTTCTAGCAAAAGAGTTTCATTACTCTTTGCAAGCATGGACATCCACCACGCTTGCTACTTGGAGATTCGAGACATCAGAATTCTCCGAAACAGATGTTTTCAGTTTTTTTGCATCAAATTTTGAGGCCACCAATGCTCCCACATCTTTCCTTTCTGAACCCATCTTAGCCAGTATAGAGTTATTAAAAAATTCCCTTCATCCTTTTGAAAGTCTGCACCTGAGGTTTCATTGGTGAATTTTTCCCCACACAAAACAAATCCACTTGTATTTCAGACTCCATCAAGCCATGAACAGACAGAGAAAGTTTAGGTTGTTGCATGCCCAATCATTCTGTCGAGTCTGCACCTTAAATCCGAGAGGCTGTCTTTTCAGCATCGATTGCATCAACCACAACAGTACCCTCTCTCGAGTCAACCACTAAGTTGGGCAATGATAAGGCCTTTTGAGGTACAATACATTATGACAGAGTCAACCCCCCAATAGCTAGAGCTTTGTAGTAGTACCACTCTCTGAAATGTAGTGGGATGGCAGGTCAGGACTAATGAACTATTGCTTTGGTTGTTAAACTTCTTCAGACTTTCTCCATGACTTAAACCACCCTTTTTCGCGATTAGTTTCTTCTTGATTCAACCTGATCCGTCCATGTAGAAGAGATGCCTGTAACCACGGGTCAAAGTGATGCACTCATACCTATTCTTTACCCTTGCAGTACTCGGACATTTTTTTTGTGCATATGCCCCATGCAGCTATAGTCATAGCAGAACATCGGGAATCACTCATTACCAAACCCAAACAAACACCATCTATTGCCCACTTCAAGTTTGATTCCGCACCAAAGTGGCTTAGTAACATTCACCGTGGCCTTGAGACGCAAACCAAGCCCCAAGTTAAGAAAGTCTGAACCATTCGCCTCCAAAACAGACCCAATGTTGTCACCAATTATCCTCGTGATGGCCTGACCTCGAAGGCCCAACGGAAGATCGCAAATCATAACCCAAAAGGCACAGTGCTCAAACACCAATTGGGATGGACTCAGGGAACCATCAATCGTCATTAGAGGCAATAGATGATCATCAAAGCACCACGACCCTCATCAAGCACTTGTTGCTTACCATTGAGGCTGAAAAATTGATACACAAATAAGTTCTCACGAATATCCCACACAACCAATCCCTTGGAGGGATTCCAAACTCGTTGAAAGGTATTCTTCAACCCCACATCAATGAACTTGGAAGAAGTGAGCAATTTCCCAGCCAAGAAAAACTCAAATTGGTCGTTGGCCCATCCATTATGCAGATTACCATGGACGAAAACAACCTACTCCACTTTCGTCGTTAAGCTAAATTTCTCCCACACATTCTCTAATTGTTCCATTGGCAGTAACCTAGAATTCTGAGAGAAATACCACGCTAGAAGCAAACAAAGATCGTTGCTAGATGCACTTCAATCATTCAGAAATGGCCAGTAAAGTACGCGTTCCAAACAAAACCGTCGCAAATACCTTATAACCAATGTTCTAAAAGTCGTTAGGCGGGAACTAAGCGGTGAATGAGGGCCTAGCAGCTAGGAGGGACCCTAGGTAGATTAAAAATTAATTCTTGATCGATGTGATTATTTCACTATGTTATCCCAAATCTATTAATGTCAATAAAATTATGTTAGGATGTGATTTGATATTAATTGTGATCCTTATTTTATGAAAGCTAACCCAAAACTTTGATGTTGTTGCCACGATATTACTACTTTCACAACATCTAAGGCTTCTTCTCACAAAGCGACTCTAGGCGAGGCGCTAGATAGAGAATGACCGCATAGCGCCCAAGCAGGGCTTAGGCAACCCTAGACGAAAATTTTTTGAACACTAATGTAATCTCCACTCGGCCACCAAAAAGATGCCAAGAAAACCGTGGAAGCATAACGCTCAACAAAAGACCCTATAGAGAGCATTTTTTTTTTTGAAGTGTATATAACCATTTTCCATGAAACATGTGTTTGAAAAAATACGAAACACTATAATTTGGCCCTAATAGTTTCAAAATATCAATGTAACACATGTAAATGACAAAAAATTTATTAATTTTTGTATAAGAGCCAAATATTAAATTATCACCGATCCCCAAAATCAATTGGACGATCCTGCCTACAAAGCGTTTGGTAAAGGAGCTTGCACGCAAACATCTAGCATCAAGATGGCAAAGGAGCTTTACACAGTCATATATGAACGACGGATCTCTCAACTTAGCATCACACACGGCAAATGATTGCCAAACTTGACATAAAACAATAACATGAATAAGGGTACATCTAAAATGATTGTTAAATTACACACCCAAGAAGAACCAACATTTACAATGAGTTGATTGTAGCAGAAAGCTTTGGAGAGGCATCCATCCCACCTATTCAGGGATGTCTTCACTAACACCACTACCACATTGGTTAAGGTTACTTTATGCAATTATAGCACTTTATGATACAAAAGAAATTCATCTTTACTTACAAGCAGATTGTTAGCAAACACTTAGAATGGTTTCTCAACTGTGTGATCATTCTGAATCGCAGTCACCAACCAATCAAACCAAATACATTTACCTGGTTGCTGCTCATAGTTCATTTTGTCCGTTAACTTTGTATCACGTAGTGTCAGTACAACAGCCAGCTACTCCGTTATAGATTATACATTTTCCTGCTCGAATCTTGTTAAGTGAAAGTCTGATAGTACTGAAAACATTTGCGTCTCTACAAACAACTGCACAAGTAAAAGGTGAATGCAAGAAGTCAAAAAACTTCCCAACACTGCACAAATAGAAAACTAAAAGGCTTTGAAGGAAACCCAGGTTAGTAGAAGAGCTTCATTACCTTGACAAATGGTCGATCCCTATTCGGAAAAGAATCTATGAAACTATCCTTCAGTAGTATGGAGACCTAAGAGGATGATCAGACCACAAATTCAAAGTGCATCGTCAGAGTTTCTACTTTCTATCACTTAAAGGATGATCTTAATTAGCTATTTTGGAGCAGATCATTGAGATGGGAATTTAATATCTGGAAATCACTTACCCTATCGTTGTTTGATTGCACACTAGTGATGGTATTAGACCTTAAATACGCACAAAGGGACTCCATGTAGCGCTTCATTACACTTAAAAATTGCACAGCAGCTTCAGCCTGCAACACGAGAACATGAAGTGCTTGATTATGTAGAAGATAACTGAAAGTAATGTAACATTGGCATGCAACATTCCGTTAATATGCAATAAATGTTCAGTCTACTTTACCCTATCCATGACTCTTATTACATAGTTTGGCTCTTTTTGCTTTGGTCCGAATTTTGAAACAGCCACTGAAGCTCCGCAAAATATAATTCACGTCCAGAAATTGGAACTCGGAAACCAATTAGAAAGTTAATTTACAACAGCAGGAACTGACCTAATGTTTATTCTAACAGAGTTTTAAACGAAACTTCAAGATGAATGCCAAATAACTTTTTCTGGTCTTCAGTTATCTTTCATAATGTCACTTAGATTTTATAAGATTTCTCAAGCACTTCACCTCGTATATTGTAAAGAAAGAACCAAATAGAAACACACTAGCCCCTGCAGAGAACGGAAAAGCACCTGCACTTCGCTGCACCTATATACGGGATGTTTTTCTGCTAACGAGCTTTGACAAGCAAGTCTAGCATGGATGGGGCGAAGTTCAGCAACAAGCTCCTTACGCCGGGGAAGCAAGGGTAAATAACATGTTTTCAGCTACAAAAACACACATGAGAAAAGGCTGAATAAAATCTTTTGAGTGCAAAGGCATATACGAAAAGAATATCATAATAAGACAACACACGGGATCATGTATGTAAAGCATTTTTTACAAACCAATTTAAATCCTAGACTGTTTAGTGGTGAGATTACACTGTGTGCAAGGTGCAGATGTCTTTAACATGACAAATTACTATCAATCTCTCTACTATATCGAATGTCAAATCCCAGTGTAGAAATTATAAAGATGATCAAGCGACAGGTAAGGAATAAGATCCTCTTATATCCTCAATATCTCTCCTGTTAAAAACCTTATTCTTCTATTCTTATAAAGGAGGAGGAAAGAGGAAAGGGAAAAGGAAGCAGCCTAGGGAAGAAGAAGAGGATCGATATTCTATTTCACTTGATTGAGATCAGAGGGTAAATTTCTACTGATATCCCTGTACATAAAAAAACCACCTCTGCACAAGAACAATTAGTTTGGTATCCAAACCAAACAGAAGGAAAGGAATTGATGGTAAGTACAATTTGACTTTACAGCTTCTTTTTACATACCATTCATCAAAATAAGATTTGAGGATCTGCCGACCTAATCCTGTATGCTGGACTCAATTTCTCCTAGATATTGCTAACTAATGAGGGCTGTGGCATCCTCTTCACTAGAAATTTCAAGGACATAATCGAACATAACATTTAATTTGTTATTTTTGGTATTTGATAAGATTAACATGCAAATTGGACATTCATGACCAAGATTTAAATTGTTCCCCGGATCTTGAGGAATCAATCACATGACAGAAAATACATTATGCAACAGAGTAGAAATTTGTGTCATCATCAGAATTTGAGCAAAACCTGGTCCTTGTACACATCGACATGAACAAGATTATCAGTTTTAATGTTCACACCAGATGGCTTTTTCTCCAAGCCAACCTGCGGATTGAAGTGGAAAAAGAAAACAACGCTCAAAAAGATGTCTGGGTTATTTCCACCCTCACTATCATGGACATGACGAGAAGACTAATATCATTTCAATTTATTTAGTATTTGACCATTCATTAAGCACATCTTAACACTTGAGTCACGACCCTTGAACTTTATGCAAGAAGACAGACTCAATCTTCATTTTACACTCTACTCACTCCAATGTGCTCACTTTTGATAATTTAGATTCAATAGTATAAGCTACTACATCTAAATTGCCTTTTGATCTAATGAACACACTGAACAACTACTATCATGTTAACATTCAATAGTATAAGCCAACTTGACTCTTGTGCATGATAACTTTTGATAAGTTAGAACTTTATTTTTTTTATTTTTTTTTCGATTCTTTTCGAATTTTATATTTTGGTTACATGCAATAACTAGAGAATTTTTTGGGTGCAAAAATCGCAATCAAATTGTCCATGTGTGCTCTGAAAAATGCAACTACTATCATGTTAACATCTCACAAGGAATTACAAATATATAATAAATTCAGACTTACAAGAAATGGTACAGGTGCCTCAAGAAAATCTAGCATCTTGTCTGGTAGAACCTGAAAGGGTTAAAATATGTAAGAAACATCTAGAACAATATTGTAACTTCTCTGAAAGATAATATGATTTATCTAGTTTGCGGTGGACAGAAATCTGATAGCAACTAAGGGTGAACCAAGAGGAAGTGTGCCCATTTGATTGCTTTCTTCATATTACAAACGGGAAGGAATAATAATGTGGTTCATACTATGCGACCAATCACTGCATCTGACATACTTAACCAGATAAATCATAAAAAAGAATATTGTTTTTGATATATAGTTGAAGCAACATTATTGAACAACACCCATCTTTATATGTTTGACCAATAGTTAGACTTCCTGAGGAATTTTATAAGCTCTGAAGTCATCATGTTCTTCTTGTATAGCTATTTAGCAGCACTACCTTTCATTGTTTACTTCCCCTCCTAAAACCCCATCCACCATTTTTTTTAAACATAAATGAAAGTTCAATATGATATTATATAAATGAGATAGCAGTAAATTTTATCCTTCTATATAAAGAAGAAACCTCCCATTTCTCAAAACCACAGGGCTGCACCAGAAAGAAGCACAACAAAAATATAGACGCCTGCATTATACTCCATCAAAAGCATCCACTTACTGGAAGCAATAAACTCTGCCATTCAAATGGTCGAATCATGGGAATAAGAGACAGAACAGCAGCTGATAAAACTCCCTGAAATTGAACATCAGAAGAAACAAATACTTCAGGCTGGCTAAAACAAATGTTGTAGTTACGTATGAAAAAATACTGAGGCAAAAAAGGAAGAAAATAAATAAATTATGCATCCTAATGTTACCAGAGAACCCAATTACTGAACCTAAGAAGTTGGCCTTGAGGCTAAATATGAACACCACCCAAAAACCAAACTCATTTCAAGGTCATCTTTTCTTTTCTGCCATTTCAACTGGAGCTACATTCAAGTCATGCCAAGTGAAGGTCACATATAATTCAACTGTAGACTAGTATAAAAGCCAAGAGTTTGATGACCATTTAATTTTATACCATAAGTTTGTTTACGATGCAAATGGTATCTTTCCTGTCCAATTTACTTGGTATTTTGACAGTACGGTGAATAGAGAATTTTTGGGTTGCCGATGATGCACATGCACCCTTTTCACAGAATGTGTAACTTCAACTCAAGGTTCCCACAATTGGTTTACCCTATTGTGCATGTGGATTAAAGCCAAGAGATCTACAGGATGGTCATCGTCATATCTTTAAGCTTCACAGTGCAATCAGAAATACGTGGCAATTAGAATCCTCCTTCCTGCTAACTGCTAATCATTGTCATTTAATTATACATCTACCAATTAGTATGTTTTCATTTAGAATATCTTGATCTGAATATAAGTCTTGTGTAACAATTAAATGAAACAACCAAAAGATAGGATGAAAAATGTTTTCAACAAACATTTTCCCCACAAATTTCCCTTTTGGTATGGTTTTATTTTTATAACAAACCAGAACTATTCATCTCATGTGCTGCTTCAAGCATTGCCCTTAGAGAAGATACTTGCAAACACAGCAAAGCCATCCACAACGACGACTAAAATGGTGTAGATTCTTATAAAAGACATAATAAACCCACCAGATTTGGGCAGTTTAGTGCCACTTGCTTTTCTAACAACACTCCAGTTACTAAAGCCAAAACCTGAAACATACAGCAGAGAAGCAGTCAGGTTTACCAAAATTAAGTAAGCCAAAAGATTTTTTAAAGAAAATTCCAATCAAAGCATCATGTGCAAACAATTAAGTTCAATATGCATGTAACTACCACCCGTGATCACTCAGGAAAACACTAGTAATAAGCATGCCAAATAAAAGTAGGAATGCAAATATAAAGGCAATCCTAAACCAAATAGAAAACACAAACTAACCAGCCAGATTAAAACAAATACCTATTTCATACCAAAAAGTTGGAAGTATTACAAAAAAACAAGCTGCTGAAAACAAGAAAGCCAAATACTTTGCATATGCCTCCATTGCTTCAACAAATAAATAAAAACTATTGCAGGACTGATTATGCTTTATAATTATAATTATTCATCGAGCATCATTCTTCGATTGCATCATGCTTCATATAAGAAATGTGAAGCAAGTGGTCTTAAAGTCCAATACCTGAGTGCACAACTTCTAGAGTCTAACATCTGAATGCACAATTTCATAAAGGCTAACAATCCATACTTATTTTTAGATTATATCCCAACAAACAGTTAACCATTTATAACTGAGGCTCAAGCCTAGAACCACAAGCAATCTAAAAGCAATGTGCTCGTATGTTTAAAAAGAAAGAAAGGAAAACAAATGATAATTTGCTCCATGACCACCTAGACTGCTTTTAACAGGAGTTTAAATTAAAATCCAAGAATATTAATTCAGACCATAGAGCAATTACATTAAAATTCATAGTTTACGGGAAAGCACCATAGAGGTAAGTAGGTAACTTGAACAGAAATATTACATTATCAAGACAAAGAACTCGGCAAATGGTTGCAGTTGTCCACACTGATAAACAAAAAGCATCTTCTGCAGCAGCCATCCTTGCATTGACCTAAAAATTATGATATCAAATTTTAGCAAGGACAGAGTTATTTATGAGCAAGGTCAACAATATAGTAAGGTGATAAGCCATGCCTCTGCCAATTTTAGTGGATCCTGAGATTCCAGTGCCAGAAGTTCTCCAACTATACCAAGTTCAGAAATGGAAGGTCGCCTATACTGAATAGCTTGAAGGTGTTCAAGGGGATGGAAAACTAGCTCACTTCCTCGTGCAGGAATAGAAAAGGCACCATAACTGCACAGTATCTTAAGGAAATCATTCATATTTGCCTGCCAGAGGGAGCACAACCAGTAAGTTTGTACTCTAAACACACAAATGGCGACAATCGCGTTACAAAGAGCAAACCGGACTACAACACACCTTTGCCCAATCCGTGTTCATGAAATCACCTGAACAGTCACTTTCTTGGGTAGAGGAATAAGCATCATCTTCATCGTCCAGACTTCTGGCTGAACTGTCAGAACTCAGAAGTGACCAGTGGGACTCCAGATTGCATGATAAAATAAATGTATAGAGAAATGCGATAAAACAATCCAATATTGCAGTTGGACTAAAAGATATTGAATATGTTCTTTGAAAAATCGATAGTGTAGGAGCAGCAATGGGGCTAACACTACATCCCACTCCCCCCCCCCCCCCCCCCCCCCCCACAACAGATACACACAAAAAAGACAAGGATAGTCAATACCTCAACAAGGACGCGGAGCTACCACTTCTTTCCAAGTTTAGGCTGTTAGTACGTGATAAATACGAGGGACCAGGAGAAAACATCCCATTTTCAGAATTTTCATAGGATCTTTCAAAACCATTAGGCTGTTCTGAAATATACGAGGCATGATCATCAGAACACTGTGATATTTTATCATCCTTGTCGTCGTATTTTGTCAGATGAGAAGAAGCATAGCTTGCTGCAACACTCGGAGGAGAGCGAGTTCCCTCAAACTTATTTAAAGAGGATACGGCTTCCTCATCAGGTATAATACCAGCAGCAGCAGCAGCAGCAGCAAGGATGACTGTACTGTCAAGAGGTATTGCAGATGACATATAATCCCTGTCAGGAGAATCACCAACTGAATTCACACGGTCGTGTGACCTACAATGTAACGGAATGTTATAAGAAACGTTTATTTCGCTGACAAACTGGGTGATGCGATTCAAACGCTCCTGGGCAACAATACTGGAGCAAGGATCACAAAAAAGAAGAAAATTAGAAAATATTGGAAGATCAAGCTCTTTCTGAACTCAATTTCAACAAGTATAATGCTTTTATATTCAGAAGAATACAGGAAACGAGAATAACCTGTTTAACATCTCATAGTGCAATTCGAAGAAAGGAACTTTTGTAAGTAGACAATAACAGCGTGGTGCAGAAACCAGAAAGCGGCTTCTCGTTTGTGCATGACAAAGAGGAGCTGAACCACCAAGAATGCCTGGGGATCGCTGAACAATTTCAGGAACAAGCAAGCAAACACCATAAACTGTTGCATCTGTTCCCTGAGTAAAACCAGAAATCTTTAGCAACATGGACTTGCCAAACTCCGCTATATCGACTATAAAAGTTTCAAAATGAGAAACAAAATTGCAAAATGGAAAAATTGCACATCTGCAGAAAGAAATTTTTAAAAAACAAAGCAAACTAAAAATTCAAAAAGTAACGAGGAAATAGCATCCCTTAAGATAGATAAGAATCATAAGACAGCTCGTCAAAAAGTGTCATGATGCTTTGAAACTTTTTGCTAAAGGTAAATCTTTTGCTAGCAGTGCTGATAAAGTTTGCTTACAATCTTTTTTGAAGCCAAAACCAGTCCTCCTACTCCTTATAAATAAAAAGGGGTCAATGTGTATGTATTTGCAAGAAAAAGATGTGGACCTTTCTTGCAAGTCCTCACTCCTCAGAGGGGAGATTTTTCAGGACTTCCAGTATCAAATTTACATGGTATTAACTAATGAGAAAAAATAATATAGAAAGCTTCATATGTCAATGATTTTGCTGTAAATTATATTACAACATTTTTAATAGAATACTTTGATCTGCTATCATATATCAAGGAACTTCCATTTTTTCCTTCAAGTCAGAAAACCTTCTAGCTTTCTCTTTATCTAGAAATCCTTCTTTTCTCATCTAATAAAGATTACTTCTACTACTTCGTGCAATGAACCAGGTCAACCTCAACATATCTCGCATGACGTGTGAATTAAAATATAATACATTCAGCATGAGCATCTAGAAATAATTTATCCTTCTAAAAAATAACTACTCCCTTTGATTAGAAATATAAGTCGTTTCACGGGGTAAGTTTTGAACTAAAATATAAGTCGTTTTAAGTTTCCAAGATAATCAATTAACTTTAATTGCGATAATTTTCATTTATAATTTGAGTTTGTTGACTATTTTTTCATCACATTGTTCACTCATTGGTTCAAAAGGGTGGTGTATAATTCATAATGTGTTGAGATTGAGAAAGATCTTATAACATCTTTGTTAGATTAATATTTTTCTTAAACTTGTGTTAAAAGCTAAAAAGACTAAAATTTTAGACCGGAGGGAGTATATGACAAGCAACATATTGCCTAGAAGCTTACAAATTTTAAGGTGAAGGGCGATCTGATTTACACTGATGAGATTTTTATTTTCTTGCATGGTTACAAACTTAGTTATTTTCCCTAGTCGAGCATCCATGCATAGACCTTAACTAGATGGAAGAGGAGAATCTTTGTTCTATTAGATGAAAGGGAATATTTATTAAATGATCCTTTTTACACTATCAAAAGAATGGAAGTCCCATAAAAGTATACAAGTGCACAAAAATAATGACTTGACATACCACAAACAATATCTGACATTAAGAGTAGACAGACCTTAAGTGAAAAAATAAAAGCTGAAGTATCCCCTCCAAGATGCTCCTGCTTGAAGTTGAAGCGCAACAAATAATTAGACTCTAAATCTATATACTACCTTTGAGAAACACATGAATCTCGAGATCAGACAGTACTGCTAGATTAATACAAGGAACATATAAATCTTAGTTATGAGAATTCCTTCTGGGGATACTTGGGATGATCATGGAAACAAGTTGATGAAAATGCACATGTAGTTGTCAAGAGTGGTAAACTTGTTGCAACAACTGTTCATGAATAAAAGAGCTGGTATCACTAACAATGCAGCCTAATGGGTATTTTGGGGTTTCGGGCTCCTTTTCCACAGGAAGTGATATTGCTCGCTCATATGATCATATGGTTTACTTATTAAGAAGAAGCTTAATTAATTTTTAAATACATTCAAGCAATGTTCAGGTGAAAATATATAAGGTTTTTAGCAAAATAATACAGTAAACCCTTCAATCCGTTGAAGTCAGACGACAGCTTGCATTTCAAAAGGGATATAGTATAGCACTAATGAGACATTAAATTGAAGAAGTTTCGGTGTCAAACAAGAGAGCCTCACCCGTCCATAAACAAGCTCATTTAGATCACTAAGTGATGGAGTTCTCTCGACTAACTGAGCCTGTTTCAAATTTAACACATAAGTCAATAACACAGTGCTGCATTAGCCATATGATCAGACTATGAATGCACCCACAAAATTCAGCCTAATAAATGACATATACCCTACCCTTTCATTTCTCCAACTCTCTCTCAGCCTAGCTAATACCTTGCTGCCAAATCAGAAGTTAAGTATCTACAAGAACAGGAGTTGGAAAATGTAAACCTTAACACCTCCAGGGAAACAGAAGGAACATAAATCGACTGAGCGCATAGGTAGCTTCTTCCCCGTTGGGTACTTGAAAAGCATCTGCATATAGGTGAGGGGGAACAAAGTAAGCTTATATACTTTTCAAGATCTAATACATGAGAAGAAAAACATGGGACTTTGAGTGAAATAAATGAGTTTGAAATATAGAAAAAGAATGTCAATACTCGGAAACGAAAAGCAAACAAGGTAAAGGACATTGAAGCCGATACACATAAAACAACAAGTGGAATCAGTGATATGAAAATGACCTGAGGCTCCAATGATGGAGGTGGTGGAACCTGCTTCTGCATATTCCTTTTAACAGCTGGCTTTGCTCCTGCCATTTCAAACTCCAGTTTCTTTTTCATGGCAAAGGCTTCTTCAACGGGTGCAAGATTAGTGTCAGAGTGCAACCCTGTGACAACAAAGTGCTCAAAAAGTGCAGTGGGTTCTTTATATTTTGTGCGGTCCTGAAATAGCATCCACAGATCGATGAATTACTTGGCCAAAGTAGGTTTAAATAAATAGCTTTGGTCATTGCAGGAAGTCAATTACCGGAGTGTTAGACTGGAGCTGATACCACTGGCGTTTCTGATTGGCCAACTCCTCCGGGTTGAAATTGCGGTGTCTGCTCTCCTCTTTGGAGCTCGCTCCCCACCTCAAAGCCCTTTGAAACTGAGACTTGAGACTTTGGAGACTATTGCTACGCTTGTATCCACGCCCCGTTGACTCACTCGGGCTCCGCTGGCTCCCCGCCCACATCGGTGACGAGTCCCCGTCCTCAGAACCCCCATTGTACACATTCTGTATCGCCACGTTCGCAACTCTCACCGCCTCCTCCGAAATCAGTTGTAAAACCTGCAGAGGCGACGCCGGACGATCGTCCATCGCCGCCGGATGCAGCGGCGCTTGCGGACGGTCGATCATCACCTGCTTAGGTGGCACGCGAGAAGATAGCGGCGGCCGTCGTCCTCCTGCCGCCTTGCCTTCGTCTTTCCCCTCCATTTCGCAACTTTAGTAAACGCCTTTGTCGCCCTGGATAACAATAAAACCCCTATCCATCTCTCCTCCCAAGACTCCAACACTCGCTAATTCAAATTTGAGATTCAATTTCCAAACTCTGTGTTTTCCTGATATCAAAATGGAAATCGATAGCCAAGCATCCAATCCAAACACGGAGAATACTAATTTACAAAAGGCAACGATCAAAACTCGTGCTTAACCGGGAGAAGCTTATGCGAAATCAATTTGCAAAGAATTTCAAGTAAATCCAATCGATTCCTTCATGCAAGCGTTAATATGCCAAAATCAAGCCCATGGATTTGCAGATGTCGCATGCATCAAATGTCAAATTGCAGGGAGAATAACCGGAGATTCCCTAAGCAAAACGCAGCTTAGTTGAAATGCGTTTCCTTGATTCTCCGGCCAGCAGAACAACTATGTCAATTCGTGGATGAGAAAGATGATTGAAGAGGAAAATGTAACAGAGAAAAAAGTTGATAAAAATAGCACAAGGTCCTGGAGAAACAAGGCAATGGGAAGGGAGGTCAAAACTCAAAATGACAACTGGACCATACAAGACCGTTATTCTGAAAAAAAAAACAAATAAAACAATCTCTAGATATTAGCTCAACATAATATTTTATTTTCTTCAAGTGATTATTTAAATAAAATCTATATGTATGATAAATTGATAATGTTTTACAAATTCTTGGAGATGTTTCTCATTATTACTTTTATTTTTTATTTATAATAAGAATATTGGTAAACTAATATAAACATTCTATATATTATATCAAAGCTATAATATATAAAAATTAGCTGTCAACAAACAATACTAAATAAAATTATCATTTTTTCTCTTTGTGTTGTTGGGATATATTTTCACTTGATCAAATTGCACCTATCAAGAAACTACTCCTTATTATATGATCAAAGAGGAAACAAATGAGCATCCAAATTCAACTTTCATTAGCAGCAAACATCATCAGATACAAAAACATTCAGTTCAAGGAAATGACAATAGGAGATAAACAACATAAGGGAGATACACGACAAAGGGAAGCCAAGTGATGAGTTGCACCATTGCCCTATCAAGAAACTACTCCTTATTAGTCATGGGCCACTCCAGCATCAATCTCGCGAGGAAATATTTCCATAAGTCAAAATGAAGTTTTTTTGCCTCTATAACAACATCAGTTGGGGATGTGTCTGCACCTTCAAATGAAGTTCCAGAAGTCAGAATCAAGTAAATGAAGATGTTTGGTAAACAAGAAAAGCCTTGGGAGTACTATTGGAATATATGTTCATTGATATTTCAAATGACAAATAATTTGGCATATCAATATTTGCCCCAAACAATAAATATGAAACTGCTAGAATATATGTTTAATTTATTTTTTAAGTATAAATATTATTAATTTTCCAAAAGAAAAGTGTAATTACTTGGGTGGATAAGTTTCTGTTCCCTTTTTTTCATTCAAAGCCTCTTTTTAAATTACTTTATCTAAAAGTGATAACTATTTTTCTGAAAAATTATTTTAACCAAACACAATTCTCAAAAGGGAAACGGAGAGAAACAACTTCATAGAATTCCTTTTTTTTGTCTAAAGAGAGGCGACACTCTCACTTTTAAATTAATAAGGATAAAGCTAATTGGCAACAAGCCGAGGAGTAGTGAAACACCTTACATCACTAGAAAGAAAAAACAAAGTCTCATCGGTGATGCGAAAGTCCCCGTTGTCACGTTCGCAGATGTCCTGAAACGCAACGGAGTCAAGCCAAGTGCCAAGCTTGATCTTCCTAGAGTCATAGAGGTTCCTTGAAGCCAAATAAAGGGCTTTTCTTCCTTGTGAGTCACCGTGGAAACCAAGGTGTTCGTGGCCTTGTTGAATTGCACGGTGAGTGTCACGCGACACGCAAAGGTTGTGTTTTACACAGCGTGCGCACAAGCGAGTGTCATGCCGATGCGGCGACACACGCGACGCATGACGCGGCGCGACCTCCTCGATGCCTAAACCTAAAAACGTGACTACAGTCACGCCGATGGGCTCGGAGGCGGTGTCGATTCTTGTGATGGACCTGGTGACCAGCGACTGGGTGGGTTGGGTGATGGCGCATGCTCACGCTCTGGTCACGGGGCCGGGGGCATGGAGGCTGAGCTTGTCTTCTTCGTCCTTTGCCGTCAAGGTGGCGGGTAGGGTGTAACACCCCCAAAATACTTTTGGAAATATTACCGCCAGTGACCTCAGACGAGACATCTGGGGTCACCCAAGGCTTAACCAGTTTATAACAATAATATAATCATAACAAATCTTTATTAAAATGGCATAATAACTCGCCCAATTGTCATGTCCAAAACATCAGTTTACAAATACCAACATAAATGTAAATATTCTGAAATACATCGGAAGTCTTAAAATAAGTAAAATGACTTAACGGTCTTGACCTTGCGAGAATACGCCTAGGATCTCAACCTTCAAGAAATACCAAAAACGCCAACTGCCTTTACGTCGGTTCTATGCCTTCACAACTGCTGAACTTGACCTGATGTGTCATATGAGACGGATGACACCAGCCAACCATGCAAGAGAAATTAACCGGTTGGTTAGTCTAATGAAAGACTATGCAAGGGTAAAAATAAAAGGTTCAAAGCAGTTGTATTAAGTTACGACACTCATTTCTCGAATAACAACCAATAAATGAGGCTAACCTTAATACTCCTACGGAAATATGGAACCGGTATGATGGAGAGAACACCCAAAGGAAAGGAGTCTCACTAAGATGAATGAAGAGAAGACTCCAAAAGGATTGGGTCTTAAGGAAAATATATGACAAGTGTTTGAGAACGTTTTAATTACACATAAGCGTTTAAAACGACTTGACCATTTGAGTCTACGACCAACCTCACCGCGTAATGCGAATCCAGATTGGAAAGAAGACTTACTCTAATCGAAGCCCGGGCGGGTTCCAAGTTGTACTTCTCGCCCGAAGGTTCATTAATTATGTACATAACCGCACTTATCTTATTTAATTACAAAATGCTCATACACGTTATAAGCTTTTAATCTGTGCCTCTGCACAACAATCTCGCAATGAGATATAACAGTCTCGCAATGAGATTTAAATGGGAATCAAACCCGAAAGTTGGCACTAGCTGAGTGCACCACCCCTATATTCGGATAGGGGCTAGGTCATGACCAGGAAAAAGTATTAGGCCCATACCTCCTAATACCCCGTTACGTTACGTTATAAAGAAAAGACTAGCACTCGCAATGAAATACATAGCGTTCCTACGAATAATCGTGCTAACTACACAGTTACAACAACACAATAATCCACACCAAAGTCCATTACGGATATATCAGTACTGAATATAAATAATAGTGTTGTTTCTAGCAGTATATACAACCTATTATAAATTCATTATATCATGCAACACTTTTTATCAAAATCTGTTCCCAAACGAAAACAAACACTTTATTCCAATTTAATTAACAATTAAGCAATTGATAATTAAGGGAAACATGGAATAATCAAGCAAGAGCGAACCATCACTTGCCTTAATCGAGACAAATGAAGTTGTCGGGTTCCGGGTATCTGGAAACAGGAATCTGGTTATGAATTCCTACGACGACGAAGAAACAATGACGGAACCCTAAGTCAGATCCGATACGCACGGATAGAATAAACGAACGAAAGAAAACGAAGGGAAACGAGGGCCAGAACCGTGACCGGGCTCGTCCAAGCCACGATCGCGCTTGCTAAGGCAATCCACGGTCGCGGTTTGGACTTCCACGGTCGCGGATGTAACACCCCCAAATCTTAACCCATTTGGAAAGGTATTACCTCCAGTGACCCCAGTGTTCCTTACCGAGATCACCCAAGGCTTTACCGGATTAAATACAATTTAAGGCATACAATGATACATAATGATCAAAGTATCCAAATCAAAACATCAATCAAATGAAACATGAGTTACGGGATTACATCTCAATCCCGAATATGACAAATACAGAGTTTAAACAAAGTACAGCGGAAGTCTTATAAAAGATATTACAAAAAGGATTGTGATCGTAGTGATCACCTGCCCAAGGATCTCAACCTGATTAAAAGCAATTATTAAAACATCCAAAAACAACCGTCGTCTTCATAGTCAATCTAGTCTCCTCATATCTTCGCTCTATCTGATGTGCCGAATCGAACGGATGACACCAGCCCACATGCGGAGAACAATGTTCGTGGGTTAGTCTACTTGAATAGACTAACAAGGGTAAAAAGCAGAGTGGTTCGAGTGATCGTAACCGTTTACTATCATTATCCCTCGAATAATAACCGAAGGGACGATACATAACCCGACACTTTCACGGAATAACAACAAGAGGTATGCACAAGAGAAGATTCTGAAAGACTTAATCTTTACAGAAATCGACTCGAAAAGAGACTCCAAAAGATTGAGTCTTTAAGGAAATATGACAAATATGGAACATTTAACAGAATTACACATCAGTGATTGAAAAACTGACTTAGATGTTTCGGTTCACGACCAACCTCATCGCTTACAGCGAATCCAGATTGGAAAGAGAACGTACTCTGATCAAGAGTCGAGACGAGCTTTCCTAGCTGCACTATTTACTTAACTGCACTACTCGCCAAAGGTATATTAATTATGTGCACTTGAGCACTTTATCTTATTTAATTCCAAAAACCCACATCACGTTATAGGCTTTTAAATCATCTCATCCATCGGGATAAAGAGATACCGTCGGGAACTAAATCCATGGACGGAGTTGACTCGGGAACTAAATCCTTAAAGTCGGTTCGGGAACTAAATCCCTCGGGAACTAAATCTCTAATAACAGAATTGGGAACTAAATCCGTACAAGCGGCACCAGCTGTGTGCACAAACCCTAAAAAGAATGGTAGGAACTAAATCCTAACCACTAGGTTATCAAGAAACGACTAGTACTCGCATTGAGATACACAGTAGCGTTCCTACGATTACTCGTTCTAACTAAACAGTTACAAACACAGTAATAACTCATATCAATGCCCTCAAGGCCAGTTACAGATAAAATAGCGTTGTTCTAACAATATACAACCTATAATAATATATGTATAAATTCACATATATATATATAATAGCGTTGTTCTAACAGATATACAACCTATTATAATATCATATTTTAGTTTTCCAAAACAGTTAACAAAACCGTTTCCAGATGAACACAATAATCATTCCAAATTAATTACTCAGATAAACAACTGATAATTAAAGTAAATATGGAACGATGAGCAAGAGCGAACCGCCACTTGCCTTAATCCGTAGAGTTTGAACGAAGCCTAACGACGACGGGATTCCGGGCTCGACACAGGAACAGATCTGGCACACAGATTCCTTCGAATCGACCCATAAGAAAACCCTAAGTTAGATTCGACAAACAACAATACAGAAACTACGAAAGGACGAAAGGAATCGAGGGAAACGAAACCCGAACGAAGGCTACGGAAGCCAACACATCAACCCGGCCAACAACAACTCGCCGGAGGGCGCCACAACAATCATGGCGGGCGCCGCCTTAAATACGGCGGGCGCCGCCTCGAGCACGGCGGGCGCCGCTCATCCACGACGGGCGCCGCTCATCCACGGCGGGCGCTGCCTCATGGCCTCCATCTCTGGCGGTTGAGCAAGATCATCACGGCGGTCGCCGTTCACCACGGCGGGCGCCGTTCCTGGCGGCGGTCGCCGTCTCCCTGGCGGCGGTCGCCGTCGCTGAACAGAAACTGAAAATACGAGGGGAAATCTTACCCGCGATGCTCGATTTGGCTCGTCTTTCGCCTTGCTTTGCTTCTAGGCGTCCGAGGGTCTCCAAGGCTTCACTTGGCCACCGAAAACGACACCAAACGAGCCTCCAACGATCCACGAGCCTTCCCGGAGAGAACGTTTCCTATGAGAGCGTTTTTTAGAGTCGAGAATTTGAGAGCGCTTCCGCGTCTTTCGCACCCTCTTCCACCCTCACCCAACACCTCTATTTATAGAAGAAATTAGGGTTCCTTGCCTCTTGGATAATATCCAAACCCTTTTGCCCCTTGGACAATGGCTCTTGGACAAAAACCTTTGGATAAAGAATCTTGTACTATTGCCCATTAGATAACAACTCTTGGGCAATAAACTTGTACCAATCTTAATCCGCATTAACAAAAGTCGTACACGAACGAGTACGAACTTCCAAAACATCTCAACTGTATAATTCTTCATCGAGAAAAATATGACAGATACAGAGCACATTACAGAATGTCTCAAACCTTCAGAATTAAATCCGACGTACCAAACTGGCGCTCGGGAAAAATCCATAATTCCCAAAATAGCCTTACAAAATTACGGGGTATCACATCACCTCCCCCTTAAAAGAAGTTTCGACCCCGAAACTTAGGTCGCAAATAACTCGGGAAAACGTCTGAGCATCTTTGCTTTGGTTTCCCAAGTAACTTCCTCTGTCCCAGACTTGGACCACATAATTCGTACCGACAGTACGATCTTGTTGCACAGTTGCTTCACACGGCGTTCGAGAATACGCACTGGCATCTCCTCATAGGTACCATTTGTCTCCAACTTCTCTCGAAGTATATACCCAAACCTTCTTAGGTTGGTATCCTTAACTAATCTGGTCTTCATAATTTATATTGACAACATCGAACTTCCTATTCGCTTTTGTAACCGCTTACAACATATAGTCTACCATCCTTACTTTCGTTAGAATAGATGTAATCATCCACATGATTACCATTGCCTTAACCAGAGTATTCATTACAAAAATCTCCAATATAACCTTGCGGTCATGCACTCTTTCTCCTGAAGACCTTAATGTCCTTACATATAAGGATACAACATCTTTCCACTAACCTCATTTTGACAATCCGGTCCTCGAATATATACTTAGAAATCAACAGTACTACAAATTAGTACCTCCATCTGTTATACAGACCTTACAAAAACGATTCACTTGATACCTTAATCATATCCGGCCCTTATGCTATATCTCTATCTCACAATCTTTACTCATGAGATCCCACAATCAGTAATACTACAATCTATGTCTGATTACCTCAACATGATTCACTAATCCATTCCATAGGATTATACTCTTGTCTCACCCGAACGTGTTATATGATTACCTTAACCAACGTGGGTTACCTCTTTCCTCAAGTCCACTTGATCTCATCCGTAACTTTATCTCTATAAATTTTTACCATATAAACATTCTCACTATATCCACAAGGCTCTGACCATTAAATACTAACGGTCCTTAAAATTGTCATATCGACATTACTGCACCTTTAATAGGAGAATACGCATCCCCCTCACTATTTCCTTATACACATATTCCCAAAGTTCACATCGTAATTCCTTACCATCCAAAAAAAATCAACTCTTAGTAACCTCGAAACATTACATCATCAATTTCCTTAAAGGTACCTCTTACAATTCCATCCTTTATCTGGAAGTAAGTCTGACCTTATCCCATTTCCTCAAAGTATCATATTGCTAAATGATTCATTACCAACCGAATCAATCACTTGAGTCTTATTCCTTCAATACGAGTAACATGGTTACCTTACTCCTTAAGAATACATAAACTTAATCTATGAACTAAATCATTCAGTTTATCGAAATCATCAACATGATCGATCCTTAAACTGTAATTCTGCCATTAAAGTGGCCTCTTCCTAACACAGTAACTTCACAACCTGCTCTTTCCAACAAGGTTGTACTATACGCCTTATGGATGGTCCATTCACATAAAGTCCAAATATCGAATCTTGTAAATTCCCAAGTGCCATAACTCTTTATTCCCTGGAAGGACAACTTCCCAACTTTAATCATTTGGCCCTAAAGTTCACTGCCAACTCAGGCCTCTAGTTCCTCGAAACAAGATCGCAATAAATCGATTAGCACTGTTGTGCCTAATCACTTAATTTCCCAAAACGTGACATCAAATCGCCATAATAGACATCAATCATTCTCTGTCAAATCCTTATATCGCTTCTCTTAAGGAAGCCTCATAACGGACCTCAAAACGAAACTTCGAATAGACCTTCCAAAATAATACTTTGGCGGAACCATCATTTTTCTCCGGTAGCGCTAATACTGGTGCGGAGGTCAGACACTGTTTCAGCTTCTGAAAACTGGCCTCGTACTTGTCATCTCAGACAAACTTCTTATGGACCTTGCGGAACTGATCGGTCATAGGTAGAGCGATCTTAGAAAATCCCTCCATGAACCGTCTGTAATATCCGGCAAGTCCAAGAAAACTGCGCACCTCTTTCACATTCTGAGGCTGCTTCCTATTGGCTACTGCTTCAATCTTCTGGGGATCAACCATAACCTCATTCTCATTGATCACATGGCAAGGTAATCCAAAGATGTTCCTCATGAGCTTCCACGCTCGGGGAATAAATCAAAATGTCGTCGATGGAGACCACCATGAACTTATCCAAGTACTGTTGAAAACATCGATTCATCAGGTCTATGAAGACCGCTAGAGCATTGGTAAGTCCAAATGGCATGACTACGAACTCGTAGTGACCATATCTCGTCCGGAATGCAGTCCTCGGAATATCTTCCTCACGAATCCTGAGCTGATGATAACCAGATCTCAGATCGATCTTGGAAAAGACTTTTGCTTCCTGTAATTGATCCAATAGATCATCGATCCTTGGCAAAGGATACTTATCCTTGATCGTGACTTTATTCAGCTCTCTATAGTTGATACAAAGTCGAAACGATCCTTCCTCCTTCTTGACAACCAAAACCAGAGCACCCCAACGCGATGCACTAGGCCTTATGTAACCCTTGTCAAGAAGATCCTCAAGTTGCTTCTTCAACTCTTGCATCTCCACAGGAGCCATCCTGTACGGTGCCTTAGAAATCGGCGCGGTACCAAGCTCGAGTACAATAGAAAATTCCACGACACGATGCGGGGGAAATCCAGGAATATTCTCCGGAAAACATCCAAGAAATTCTCTAACCACAGGAATATCAAGAACTGAAGTCGATCACTGCCTTATGACTCTTCCGTCAATCCATACCGAGAATAATTATCGTATGGGACCATGGTTATTTAGGTCAAATCGCTTTGAATTTCTTACCCTTGATGGTAATCGACAATCCGACAGACGATTGGTTCCCACTAAATGGTCACCATCTTGGACCAGCCCACTACATGGTTCACAGACGACTCACTAGTGGCTCCGAGCCCAGGCCCAGCCATTACCAGCGTCCACTGTTGCCATGAGCCGCTGTCCATACATCTCAACCCATCCTTGGTAGCTCCACCTAATTAATAGACAGCCATCTTCTAAGAGGTTGTTGGTGAGTCTCGAACACGAGACCTTACCCCATACCAAGCAACGAAACATTAACTTAGTATAAACCAAAGGTTCATATATAAGAAGAGTTACAACAAAAGGTTCACAACCTCGTTGTACACACAACTTAACTTACAACCATCCAAAATGAAAGTCTGGGTAGCACCCACATCAACAACACATTAACAAAAGTAGTACAAAATACTTTAAGCAAATGGAGCATCGGGTCCATCCGCCTCACGCATCACGTATAGGCGTTGACCTTGGCTTCCTGAAGCCACTGGGGCTTTCCCTTTGTTTCTCGCAGTTGTCTGCATTGAAGGACTAGGGGCTTCCATTGGACTGAACCTGGGTTGGTTGTTCTGATTAACAGATCTCTGTTGTGACTCAGTCCCTTTCTGTCTCCTCTGCGGACAAAATAACTGCAAGTGTCCTTCCTTTCCACAGGCATAGCACGTTTTCTTCTCCTTCGGACACACATTACTCTTGTGCCCGTAGGTACCACAGTTGTAGCACTGGATCAGGCTATTGCCCTGACCCGAACGTTGTGTAGACCCATCCTGAGTCATATTCGTTTTTGCTCGGCCAGATTTGGCAAAATCAGATGGTGGAGCGGGACGTTTAAACCCACTTGCCTTAGGCTGGTTCTCCCCTTGCCTCTGGCTATCACGCTTCTTGGTCGACTCTTCCAGAGTCACCTCTAACTTGTAGGCTGTATCCACGTACTGCTCCAAAGTCGAGCATCTGTGACGCACCATCAGTGGCTTAATATCTGGGCCCATCCACTCATGGAAATACCAGATTTTATGTGCCTCACTGGATATCTCAGGTCCAGCATACTGTAGCAAATGATTGAATTTGGTTGCCAGCTCAGTCACCTTCAATCCATCAGTCTTAGGATATAGGAACTCCTTGTGTTTCTCCTCCCTCATAGCACGAGAGAAGAAACGGTCTGTCATCTTTGTCTTGAACATCTCTCAGTTCAAAACAGGGCTATTAGCTAAGCCGGTACTCTCCCACCACTCACTATCATCCTCCTTTAACTGAAGAGAAGCTATATGTACTTTCTCAGCTTCAGTACAATCAATGTTGCGGAACAACCGCTCCATGTGTTCACCATCTGTTTACCGATCAAATTCCAAGGATTTTATCCCATTAGTATCATTCTGATATACTTAGTGTAATAAAATCAACTTAGAATAGATCAACTTGGTAATTTCTATTGATGGATTCGAACCGAGTTACTAGGTTCTACAACCTTAACTCAAAACGAGGGAACTGGGAATTCAAGCCTTATTGGGTATGGCGAAACCACATTGGCTTCTCCCGGGTTCCTCTGAAGAGAACAGAATGCACCCATATCTAACGGGGCAACGGGGAAGGAATTAGTCTTTCTAGACATAGAAGCAAGCTTACTATATCAGACTATACATAAGACATGACTATAAACGGTTGAAAATGAAAATCTTTTCACTTTGAAAATTCAGAGCCCTTTTTAAAGCATTTTCAAAAACGGATAAATGATTTATAAAATCCCAAACCCGTTTTAAAACCTTTGGCTCTGATACCACAACTGTAACACCCCCAAATCTTAACCCATTTGAAAAGGTATTACCGCCAGTGACCCCAGTGTTCCTTACCGAGATCACCCAAGGCTTTATCGGATTAAATACAATTTAAGGCATACAATGATACATAATGATCAAAGTATCCAAATCAAAACATCAATCAAATGAAACATGAGTTACGGGATTACATCTCAATCCCGAATAGGACAAATACAGAGTTTAAACAAAGTACAGCGGAAGTCTTATAAAAGATATTACAAAAAGGATTGTGATCGTAGTGATCACATGCCCAAGGATCTCAACCTGATTAAAAGCAATTATTAAAACATCCAAAAACAACCGTCGTCTTCATAGTCAATCTAGTCTCCTCATATCTTCGCTCTATCTGATGTGCCGAATCGAACGGATGACACCGGCCCACATGCAGAGAACAATGTTCGTGGGTTAGTCTACTTGAATAGACTAGCAAGGGTAAAAAGCAGAGTGGTTCGAGTGATCGTAACCGTTTACTGTCATTGTCCCTCGAATAATAACTGAAGGGACGATACATAACCCGGCACTTTCACGGAATAACAACAAGAGGTATGCACAAGAGAAGATTCTGGAAGACTTAATCTTCACAGAAATCGACTCGAAAAGAGACTTCAAAAGATTGAGTCGTTAAGGAAATATGACAAATCTGGAACGTTTAACAGAATTACACATCAGTGATTGAAAAACTGACTTAGATGTTTCGGTTCACGACCAACCTCATCGCTTACAGCGAATCCAGATTGGAAAGAGAACGTACTCTGATCAAGAGTCGAGACGAGCTTTCCTAGCTGCACTATTTACTTAACTGCACTACTCGCCAAAGGTATATTAATTATGTGCACTCGAGCACTTTATCTTATTTAATTCCAAAAACCCACATCACGTTATAGGCTTTTAAATCATCTCATCCATCGGGATAAAGAGATATCGTCGGGAACTAAATCCATGGACGGAGTTGACTCGGGAACTAAATCCTTAAAGTCGGTTCGGGAACTAAATCCCTAATAACGGAATTGGGAACTAAATCCCTACAAGCGGCACCAGTTGTGTGCACAAACCCTAAAAAGGATGGTAGGAACTAAATCCTAACCACCTGGTTATCAAGAAACGACTAGTACTCGCATTAAGATACATAGTAGCGTTCCTACGATTACTCGTTCTAACTAAACAGTTACAAATGCAGTAATAACTCATATCAATGCCCTCAAGGCCAGTTACAGATAAAATAGCGTTGTTCTAACAATATACAACCTATAATAATATCTGTATAAATTCACATATATATATATATATAAAGCATTGTTTTAACAGATATACAACCTATTATAATATCATATTTTAGTTTTCCAAAACAGTTAACAAAACCGTTTCCAGATGAACACAATAATCATTCCAAATTAATTACTCAGATAAACAATTGATAATTAATGTAAATATGGAACGATGAGCAAGAGCGAACCGCCACTTGCCTTAATCCGTAGAGTTTGAACGAAGCCTAACGACGACGGGATTCCGGGCTCGACACAGGAACAGATCTGGCACACAGATTCCTTCGAATCGACCCATAAGAAAACCCTAAGTTAGATTCGACAAACAACAATACAGAAACTACGAAAGGACGAAAGGAATCGAGGGAAACGAAACCCGAACGAAGGCTACGGAAGCCAACACATCAACCCGGCCAACAACAACTCGCCGGCGGGCGCCACAACAATCACGGCGGGCGCCGCCTTAAATACGGCGGGCGCCGCCTCGAGCACGGCGGGCGCCGCTCATCCACGGCGGGCGCCGCTCATCCACGGCGGGCGCCGCCTCATGGCCTCCATCTCCGGCGGTTGAGCAAGATCATCACGGCGGTCGCCGTTCACCACGGCGGGCGCCGTTCCTAGCGGCGGTCACCGTCTCCGTGGCGGCGGTCGCCGTCGCTGAACAGAAACTGAAAATACGAGGGGAAATCTTACCCGCGATGCTCGATTTGGATCATCTTTCGCCTTGCTTTGCTTCTAGGCGTCCGAGGGTCTCCAAGGCTTCACTTGGCCACCGGAAACGACACCAAACGAGCCTCCAACGATCCACGAGCCTTCCCGGAGAGAGCGTTTCCTATGAGAGCGTTTTTTAGAGTCGAGAATTTGAGAGCGCTTCCGCGTCTTTCGCACCCTCTTCCACCCTCACCCAACACCTCTATTTATAGAAGAAATTAGGGTTCCTTGTCTCTTGGACAATATCCAAACCCTTTTGCCCCTTGGACAATGGCTCTTGGACAAAAACCTTTGGATAAAGAATCTTGTACTATTGCCCATTAGATAACAACTCTTGGGCAATAAACTTGTACCAATCTTAATCCGCGTTAACAAAAGTCGTACACGAACGAGTACGAACTTCCAAAATATCTCAACTGTATAATTCTTCACTGAGAAAAATATGACAGATACATAGCACATTACAGAATGTCTCAAACCTTCAGAATTAAATCCGACGTACCAAACTGGCGCTCGGGAAAAATCCATAATTCCCAAAATAGCCTTACAAAATTACGGGGTATCACAATGGATCCCCTGGGCAGATCCGCGGTCGCGGATTTCCTAGGCTTAGCCGCGGCTTTTCTGGGCAGTTTCCGCGATTGCGGATTTCATAGTCGCGGTCGCGGAGACCCCCCTGTCGCAACCTGCAATTCGACTCGAAGCTCACCGAGAGGCGACGATCGACGACGAGGCTGCTCCTCCTCCTTGCTAGACCACCACCCAAAGCTTCCAAGGCACCACGGTGACCACTTGCAGCTTCGACGACACTCCGGCGAGGCAACGAAACTCCGGCGATGAACGAAAAGAGAGAGAGAGAGAGAGAGAGAGAGAGCTCGGGAATTGGATGAAGAATCTGAGGGCTCGGCCTCTCCTTTTATAGGCCTCCAAGAGCTCCAACGGCGGCCATCTGAATCGACTCGCCTCCCCCCAATCGGCGAAGCCATAATTTCGGCGAAATTCGAAACGGCGAAACGCGCGGAAAAAAGAAGAAGACGATGAACAGTGTTTCTGCGGTCGCGGATGCCTCTGGCGTTTCCGCGGTCGCGGAAAACACTTCCGCGGTCGCGGATATGCTGCGAACATACCCGAATACCTCTTGTCGTGGTTTGGCTCGCGGGACAACTTTGGAATTAATTTCCAGTGTCCCTAAAAATAATCCAAGGCTCCCAAAATACCTCGAACGTATAACCTTACGTTCCAAAATATTTACAGAAATTCCAAATGCGCTCGAAGCGTCTTGATTACAGAATGAGGGTTGGGACAATTACCCAATTACCCTTACTGAAAAGTAGGGGTGTTACATCACTACCCCCTTAAAGAAAAATTTTGACCCCGAAACTTGGTCGAAAAAACAGTTCAACCTTTGAGGGCTATTTCATTACCACCCCCTTAAGAATAGTTTCGACCTCGAAACTAGCATCACTAAGGTAGAGGAACTGGTTGCACCATTACCCTCACTACCTGTACTTAGTATCCTTAAGTATTTCGCCCTTTAAATTGCTGCTAGGAAAACAATCCAATTCCTCGACCATATCGTAATTTCGTATATCCTATTGCCATGTGCTCCACACGTGATAACTCATAAATGTATTCACGAATTCATGTCTATCTTATAATAGTATTCCACAAAAATCAACGTAATAGCTTTGCTATACCTTAAGCATGAGTACCCAATTTACTCTTCCAATTTCTCTTCATAGATCACTTCACAGTTTTGCTTCCGAAAGTCATCGTAATAGCCTCACTATACCCTAAGAATGAGGATACACATCCCTTTTCAAATTTTCTCTTCATAATCAAATCCAGCGCTTCGTTCATAAATCCCTATATCCCAAATATCAAATCTTACTAACCTTGAGACATTACATCCTCTGTATTCCTCAAGGTGAATCCCACCATTCCATTTACTGATCCCTAAACCAATTATTCTATACACCGTTTCCATCATGAGAATCCTTTTATGAATGATTTAATGCATTCCATTAAACAACCTTTAACTCGGAATCCTTAAGATTCTGCACACCTTTATTTCCTCAGAATACCACATTGTTGGGGAATACCTTGATAACACGATCAATCACTTATGTCATAATTCTTCAATGGGTTTACACGAGTAGTTTCCCTTACGTTATTCCTTAATCGCATAAGAGACGAATCTTCAAGCTACATCCTTTAGTTTACTGGTATTCTCAAAATAACTCGTCCTCGTACCTTATCTCCATAAGCTTAAGCGAGTTTCTTCCCAACACAATGATCTCACACTTAATCTTCTCCAAAAAGGGTTACCATTGATCTTATAACCAACACACTCACTTACAATGTTCATCCTTAAATTGCCACATATTCTATATTCCAAAACATTATCCGTCTCAGGATACGATTCCTCAGGGAGAGACAATTCTCTCTAACTTAATCCCTTCTCAACAATCTATTCCTTTGAATTGATACCTTGTAACCTCGCACCTCATACACTTTGGATTTATCTTAGTCTTCTCCATGAATTTCCACCACAACCAATGCTCAGAGTATATGTGAGAGCTAAATCTCGACTCTATAGAGCATTATATATCCACATCTATTTCCCTTATAATCAGGGAATTTGTGTATAACCCAATTCTCGAGACAACGCTCGTCCACGCGGCTAGGAAAACAATTAATGTCGAACCAATGTGACATTATTCCGGGAGTAAAGAGAGATCCCTACGGATGGTTCTAGGAATTAAGTAACAGAGTTGACCCTTAGCACCAACCGCGCAGGGAACAATCACTCATGCATCAACTGTTACACCCTCCTTTATTAGTCCCGATAGTCTTTATCAACACGTGACATATACTATTTTTGGCACTCGATGAATCTTGGGTGAACGTAAAACTCAAGATAACAAGTGAACTCAATAGTTTCCTTAAAACGAGGGAATACCTCTTTATTATATGAACTTGAGTTACATCAACGAGAGAAATGTTCAGACGAACAACTTGCAACTACGGAGGCTATAGACACACACGTCGTAGCTCCCATATTAAAGATAAACTTAAGGATATCTAATCATCCTGAATGTCCTACTCATCGGACTAGTGCACTACAAAAAGTCGCTGCCCTTGACTGCTTGAAGCAATCGGGGATTTACCCTTGTCCTGAACCATAGTCTGCATAGCAGCACTACCAGTAGGCCTCTATTGGGGTCGGTTGCTATGGCTAACCGATCCTTGTTGGGACACAGCTTCTGGATTCCTGTTCTTGGAATAGAAGGCTTGCCGATGCCCTTCTCTTCCGCATGTAAAACAGGTCTGTTTCTCCTTTCTACACTCGTTGCTCTTATGCCCAGGGATCCCACAGTTGTAACACTGTATAGGGCCCCTACTCTGACTTGAGCGTTGGGTGGAATCAGACTGAGTCACCTCTGTCTTAGGCCGACTGGATTTGGATAAGTTAGAAAGCAGAGCTGGACGCTTGAATCCACCACTCTGTTGCAGACTGCCATTGTTGCTCCCCGATCTCTGTCGGTTATGCTTCTTGGCGGACTCTTCCAAAGTCACTTCCAGCTTATAAGCAGCGTCCACATACTGCTCCAGAGTGGTACAACCATGGCGCACCATCAATGGTTTGATGTCAGGATTCATCCACTCATGAAAGTGCCAAATCTTCTGCTCTTCGCTTGACACTTCTGACCCAGCATATTATAGCAAGTGGTTGAACCTCGCCACAAGCTCATTTACCTTCAGCCCATCGGTCTTGGGATAAAGGAATTCCTTATGCTTTTCTTTCCTCATAGCTCGGGAGAAAAAAACGGTCAATCATTTTCGACTTGAACATCTCCCAATTCAACGTGGGATGATCTTCCAACCCGGTGCTCTCCCACCTCTCGCTAGCCATATTCTTCAGTTGAAAGGAGGCAATGTGCACCTTCTCAGTTTCGGTGCAAGCGATTTTCCGGAGCAGTCGCTCCATATGTGAGAACCAATATGCCACTCGGACTGGTTCCCCGGTGCCATCATAACTTTCCGGCCTCATAGAGTTAATGGCCTTCAAGGCTCGACCGTAATTCCCTCCATCTCCCCTGGCGTTGATCGGAGGTACTTGGCGTACCGGCTCCCTAGCTTCCGGAGCCACTTGGTGAACTGGCCCACCTTGTGCCTGCTGCACGGCTGGCCCCACAAGCTCTGTGACGGCCTGCATCACGATCGCCCGTATAGCTTCTACGGCTGCAGCATCGAAGACCACACGGGCAGCATGTGGAAAAAAGGCTCCTTCCCTCTCTGCTTGAGGGTTAGCCTGGACTCGGACATCATTCCCAAGGTTGTTGTTGTGAGAGGCAGATTCGCTCTCATTCCCCTGGTCGGCCGTATTCCGCAAGTTGACTCTGGGGTTATTACTTGGCCCAACAACATCACGGATCGAGTTCCTTGTGTTCACCATCTGATTATGTTTAGGTATATTAGATGCGTACCATCAACATTTACATTGCAAGAATAGTACTTATAGTGTACAATCGGAATAGTTCTCTGATAAGCTTGACTTTCCATTAGTGAAAACACACCCCGTGTCAAATCACGACTGAAAGCAATATAGGAAAACTTTAGGAGACAGCTGCTCCTTTCTTGCCTACATTACCCTTCTGTGGCTCGGAGCCTTGCCACTTTCGCTCCCATAGATCCTCATTGTCGGGCTAATTTCAAGATCCCGGAAACTCTTCCCACTCTTCGGGGAAAGGATCCAACGGTCAACTGAGTGAACTCCTGTGTCGATCCAACATTCACCGGAACTACCTCAGAATCAGGCTCGGACTTGATTGTCGGAGCGGTCTTAGATTCATTTAGGACTTAAGATGAACTCTAAGGAAAACCATTATCGAAAAGAGACGAGGAGAGATTTAGAACTTTCCCGTTATAGAAACTCTATCTTCTATAACCTGTAGGAATGATTGGCTACTAACGTTGGCAGAAGTTTGAAAACGCCTTTTCGCAAAACTGTTAAAATAACCCGACTCTCGTTTGTTGACTCTGAAAGTCTTTTCTACAACTTTGTTAAAACAATCCGAAACCTCTATATTTAATCTGAAATTCTTTTCCAAAACTCTTTTTAAACAACCCGAGACAATTTTGTTAAAGTTGACTCTACCCAATTTCTATGATTCGAAATCTTCTTTAAAGACGTTTTATTACTAAGCCTTAATTAGGGCCTATAGTAAAAAAAAATCTCACACTGAGTTTTCGTCTTATAAAACCCAAATAACACAAAAACGGTTTACAAAATTTTAGTTTTAGATAAAACGATTTGAAAACCCAAACCCGTTTAAAATTTTTAGCTCTGATACCAAATCTATAACACCCCCAAAATACTTTTGGAAATATTACCGCCAGTGACCTCAGACGAGACATTTGGGATCACCCAAGGCTTAACCAGTTTATAACAATAATATAATCATAACAAATCTTTATTAAAATAGCATAATAACTCACCCAATTGTCATGTCCAAAACATCAGTTTACAAAAACCAACATAAATGTAAATATTCTGAAATACAGCGAAAGTCTTAAAATAAGTAAAACGACTTAACGGTCTTGACCTTGCGATCATACGCCTAAGATCTCAACCTTCAAGAAATACCAAAAATGCCAACTGACTTTACGTCGGTTCTATGCCTTAAGTGCACCACCCCTATATTCGGATATGGGGCTAGGTCATGACCAGGAAAGAGTATTAGGCACATACCTCCTAATACCCCGTTATGTTACGTTATAAAGAAACGACTAGCACTCGCAATGAGATACATAGCGTTCCTACGAATACTCGTGTTAACTACACAGTTACAACCACACAATAATCCACACCAAAATCCATTACGGATATATCAGTACTGAATATATATAATAGTATTATTTCTAGCAGTATATACAACCTATTATAAATTCATTATATCATGCAACACTTTTTATCAAAATTTGTTCCCAAACGAAAACAAACACTTTATTCCAATTTAATTAACAATTAAGCAATTGATAATTAAGGGAAACATGGAATAATCAAGCAAGAGCGAACCACCACTTGCCTTAATCGAGACGAATGAAGTTGTCGGGTTCCGGGTATCTGGAAACAGGAATCTGGTTACGAATTCCTACGACGACGATGAAACAATGACAGAACCCTAAGTCAGATCTGGTACGCACAGATAGAATAAACAAACGAAAGGAAACGAAGGGAAACGAGGGCCATAACCGTGACCGGGATCGTCCAAGCCACGACCGCACTTGCTAAGGCAAGCCGCGGTCGCGGTTTGGACTTCCGCGGTCGCGGATCCCCTGGGCAGATCCGCGGTCGCGGAATCATTTCCGCGGTCGCAGATTTCCTAGGCTTGGCCGCGGCTTTTCTGGGCAGTTTCCGCGATCGCAGATTTCATAGCCGCGGTCGCAGAGACCCCATGTCGCAACCTGCAAATCGACTCAAAGCTCACCTAGAGGCAACGATCGACGACGAGGCTGCTCCTCCTCCTTGCTCGACCACCACCTAAGGCTTCCAAGGGACCACGGCGACCACTTGCAGCTCCGACGACACTCCGACGAGGCAACAAAACTCCGGTGATGAACGAAAAGAGAGAGAGAGAGAGAGCTCGGGAATTGGATGAAGAATCCGAGGGCTCGGCCTCTTCTTTTATAGGCCTCCAAGAGCTCCAACGGCGGCCATCCGAATCGACTCGCCTCCCCCCAACCGGCGAAGCCATAATTTCGGCGAAATTCGAAACGGCGAAACGTGCTGAAAAAAGAAGAAGACGATGAACAGTGTTTTCGCGATCGCGGAAATTCTTTCGCGGTCGCGGATGCCTCTGGCATTTCCACGGTCGCGGAAACCATTTCCGCGGTCGCGGAAATGCCACGAACATACCCGAATACCTCTTGTCGCGGTTTGGCTCGTGGGACAACTCTAGAATTAATTTCCAGTGTCCCTAAAAATATTCCAAGGCTCCCAAAATACCTCGAACGTATAACCTTACGTTCCAAAATACTTACATAAATTCCAAATGCGCTCGACGCATCTTGATTACAGAATGAGGGTTGGGACAATTACCCAAATACCCTTACTGAAAATGAGGGGTATTACATAGGGAGCCATCATTCTCCCTTTCTTGGCAGCAAAGCGTCCCCGCTTTGTCCTCGTCGTGCTTAGGGGGAGTGTAGGGAGACAAGTCGGCCACATTGAATCTCGGATGCGCGCCATAGTTGTCTGGGAGCTCAAGGTGATAAGCGTTGTTGCCAAGCCGCTTTAGGACCTTGAAGGGGCCATCTCCACGGGCATCGAGCTTGTTTCGCCTTTTGGCTAGGAAGCGCTCGCGGCAAAGGTGGAGCCACACCAAGTCACCGGCCTAAAAAATCATGCGGTGTCGGCCACGATCTTCTTGGGCCTTGTATTGCATTGTCTGGCGCTCTAGCTGGGCCAGCGTCCGCTGGGGAAATGCCTGGACAAATTCCGTGCGTTGCAGCCCCTTTATGCTCTCCTTGTCCTTCATGGGGCGCGGCGTCAAGTCCAGTGGCGTGTGGGGGTTGTGGTCATAGACAACCTCAAAGGGGGTCATCTTCATTGCTGAGTGCATAGACATGTTATAAGAGAGTTCTACAAACGGCAAACACTCTTCCCAGCTGCGGAGGTTAGACTTCAACATAGTTCTAAGTAAAGTACCAAGAGTCCTATTGGTGACCTCCGCTTGGCCGTCAGTTTGGAGATGATAACTAGTAGAAAACAATAAATGTGTCCCAATTTCGATCATAAAGACTCCCAAAAATAGCTCGAAAACCTAGTGTCATGATTCCAGATAATGGTCCTAGGAGTCTCATGCAATTTCACCACATGCTCCAAAAATAAACTAGCAACATCTGAAGCATTATGAGTCATCTTGCAAGGAATAAAATGAGCCATCTTAGAAAACCGATCTACAACAACAAATATCTAGTTGCTCCCCTTCTTAGACATTGGCAACCCCGAAATAAAATCCATAGAAATATCCTTCCAAGGGGTAGTTGGTATAGGCAAGGGGTTATACAATCCATGGGGCTCGATCTAGACTTAGTTATGTGGCATGTCCCGCAACTCACAAAAAACCTAGTCACATGGTGAGTCATCTTAGGCCAATAAAAATGTTCCTTAAGTGCGGCCACAACCTTAGCTACTCTAAAATGTCCTCGACCCTCATGTGATTCCTGTATCAAAAGCCTATGAATAGAAGTCCTAGGGGTGCACATATTTCCCTGCTTAAATAAGTAGCCATTATCCATAGTAAATCCATTCGACTCTCTCTTTTTAACACAAGATTCATAAATAGACTTAAAGTCATCATCACTAACATAGAGTTCTTTGATAAGGGAAAAAGCCTAAAATAGAGGCATCAAGGTGAGTTAAGATCACATACATGTGGGAGAGGGCATCGACTACACATTCTCCTTTACCTTCTTATATTAGACTAGGTATGGAAAAGTTCCCATAAACTCAACCCAGCGGGCATGGCGACGGTTGAGGTTCACTTGGCTCTTGAGATACTTCAAAGCCTCATGGTCGGAGTGAATCACAAACTCTTTGGGCCATAAGTAGTGTTGTCATGTCTTCAACACCCGTATAAGCGCGTAGAGCTCCTTGTCATACGTCGGGTAGTTGAGGGTGGCGTCGGTGAGTTTCTTACTGAAATAGGCTATGGGCCTGCGTTCCTAGAGAAAAACACCCCCAATGCTATGGTGAGATGCATCACACTCCACCTCAAAGGTTTTGGTGAAGTCAGGTAGTTTCAGCAGCAGCGCGCAGCACAGGCGGGCCTTAAGCACCGAGAACGCGGCCTCATGGTCCTCGCTCCACTCGATAGCGAAATTCTTCTATGTGATCTCGTGCAATGGCGCATCGATCATGGAGAAGTCTTTCACAAAGCAATGATAGAAGTCGACGAGTCCTAAGAAGAAGCGAACCATTGTGGCCGTAGTGGGGCGCGACCATTCCTCTATGGTGCGAATCTTCTCTTGATCCACACGGAGTCCATCCTTGCTAACAACAAAACCAAGTAAAACAGTAGAGTCCAAGCAAAAATAGAACTTACCTAGGTTAGCATAAATACTCTCTTTCCTAAGACACTCTAACATGGCTCTAAGGTAGCCCAAGTGGTCCTCTAAAGATCCTGCTATAAACAAGAACATCATCAAAGTAGACAATGACAAATTTGCCCAAATACGCTCTCAAGACATGGTTCATGAGCCTCATGAACGTGTTGGGTGCATTAGTGAGGCCAAAAGGCATCACCAACCACTCATAGAGCCCATACTTGGTCTTAAATACCATTTTCCACTCATCACATTCCTTCATCCTAATTTGGTGATAGCCACTTTTCAAATCAAATTTACAGAACAAAGTGGCTCCATGAAGCTCATCTAGCATATCATATAGTCTAGGAATAGGATGGCGATACTTCACCATGATTTGGTTGATCGCGCGGCAATCAACACACATGTGCCACAAACTATCTTTCTTGTGGACAAGGATGACTAGGACGGCACAAGGACTAATGCTCTCACAGACATAGCCTTTGTCCATCAACTCTTGGACCTGGCGCTGTAGTTCCTTGGTTTCTTTTGGGCTGGTTTGGTAGGCGGCGTAATTAGGCAAGGAAGCGTCGGGCACGAAGTCAATCTGGTGCTCAATGCCTCTCATATGCGGCAAGCCGATCGACAGGTTCTCTGTAAGCACATCCTCGAATTCCTGAATGACTGGAGTGATGTCCTTGGAACGCGCCAGCAGCAGCAGCTTCTCACAGGTGCCTTTGAGTGACACTGGCTCCGTGGCGCTGGGGTGCGACGTCGTTGGGATGTGGGGCGCGATGATGTTGTCGTCGCTGTCGCGCGCGTTGCGGCGCGAGTTGGCACTGGCGCCATTGGAGCGCGATGCGACGCTGGAGCGTGCACCGTGCTTGGGGCCATTTGATCGAGCCGCGTCGTTGGAGCGCGCGATAGTGCACGGGGTATCGTCGGGGCGCACGACATTGCCAGAGCACGCGACGGCGGCGGCCTGGGTCTTGGCCTGCTCGATGGCCTTGACGCAGGTACTCTCCACATGATCATGCAAAATTTCCTTGGGGCTCATGGGAAGAAAAGTGATGTGTTTCCCATTGTGCATGAACACATAGTTGTTGAGGAAGACATCATAGAGGGCGCGCTTGTCAAATTGCCAAAGGCGGTCTAGAAGCAAGTGAGTGGCATCCATAGCAATAACATCACAAAGCACATTATCATTGTAATACCAATAGTGAAGTAGAAGGAAAATTAGAAGTTGGCTGAGATCCATACATGGGATTGGTGCGACCACAAGAGAGGATGGGTTGAACCTCAAAGGAACTTAGAGGTTCTCTCGCCGTAGCGTCGGCTGCGAAGATCAAAGTGATGAACTTTTTTAAAGATGAACGAAGTGATGAATGCCTAGGGGATATGATGATCAACTTAGGTTGAGCAATCCACAACAGAACAACCTTAAAACTCAGATCTTGGATCCAAACGACAACAATGACGCAAGCTCAAGCAAGGAGATAAAACTCAACTTTCATTAACTTAAGAAAACGTGAGTTTACAATGGAAATAACAAGTATTTAAAGACGAAGCTAAAGCGAAATAGCAAAGACAAACCATGGGCTTAGATGAGCGGCCCATGACACATGGAGCGTGCCCCGTCAAGCCAAAAACACCAAAACATTACAAATACTAAAATTGTCTCAAAATATCCAAAACAACCTGAATTGCTAAATAAGGAAACAAAGCAATTGCGCCAAGGATAACGCAGCGAGCGCCGTGAGAGACGCGACCGCGCGACACGACGAGTGTCATGCAACAAGTGAAGGCCGCGAGGATGAATTTCTTCGAGGATGAATTCCGCGACCACATGGATGATTTCCGCGACCGCGGAAATCCAAACCGCGACTGCGGCTTGCCTTAGCAAGCGCGATCGTGGCTTGGACGAGCCCGGTCACGGTTTTGATCTCGTTTCCTTTTGTTCGTATATTATATCCGTGCTTATCGGATCTAACTTAGGATTCCGTCGTTGGTTCGTCGTTGTAGGAATTTGCGCCTAGATTCCCGTTTCCAATTACCTGGAACCCAACAACTACAGTCGTCTCGATTAAGGCAAGTGGTGGTTCGCTCTTGCTTATCATTCCGTAATTCATTTAATTATCAATATCTCGGTTGTTAATTAAAACGGAATGAAGTGTTGTTTTTATGTGGGAACATTTTTATAAATAACAGATGTGTTTTTAAAATGAATATATAATAGGTTGAATATTGCTAGAATCAACACTATTATATATCATTTTATATATATTGTTATATTATATCCGTAATGGATTCTGGTGTGGATTTGTGTTGTGGACTTGTTTGCTAGAATAACACGAGTATTCGTAGGAACGCTATGTATCTCATTGCGAGTGCTAGTCGTTTCTTAATAACATAACGTAACGGGGTATTAGGAGGTATGGGCCTAATACTCTTTCCTGGTCATGACCTAGCCCCTATCCGAATATAGGGGTGGTGCACTTAGCTAGTGCCAACTTTCGGGTTTGATTCCCATTTAAATCTCATTGTGAGACTGTTATATCTCATTGCGAGATTGTTATATCTCATTGCGAGATTGTTGTACAGAGGCACAGATTAAAAGCTTGTAACGTGTATGAGCGTTTTGTAATTAAATAAGATAAGTGTGGTTATGCACATAATTAATGAACCTTCGGGCGAGAAGTACAACTTGGAACCCATCCGGGCTTCGATTAGAGTAAGTCTTCTTTCTAATCTGGATTCGCATTACGCAGTGAGGTTGGACGTAGACCCAAATGGTCAAGTCGTTTTAAACGCTTGTGTGTAAATTAAAACGTTCCCAAACTTTGTCATACGTTTCCTTAAGACTCAATTCTTGGAGTCTTCTCTTCATCTATTTTCCCATAAAGGCTCAATTTCGTTGGAGTCTTTCTTTTAGTGCATGTCTCTTTCTATCATTCCGTGAAAGTTCCGGATTATGTATTGTTACTTCGGTTATTATCCGAAGGACAATGATAGTAAAACGGTTACAATCATTAGAACCTTTCTATTTTTACCCTTGCATAGTCTTTCATTAGACTAACCAACCGGTTAATTTACCTTGCATGGTTGGTTGGTGTCATCCGTCTCATATGACACATCAGGTCAAGTTCAGCAGCTGTGAAGGCAGTTGGCATTTTTGGTATTTCTTGAAGGTTGAAATCCTAGGCGTAAGATCGCAAGGTCAAGACCGTTGAGTCGTTTTACTTATTTTAAGACTTCCGCTGTATTTCAGAATATTTATATTTATGTTGGTATTTGTAAACTGATGTTTTGGATATGACAATTGGGCAAGTTATTATGCCATTTTAATAAAGATTTGTTATGATTATATATTTGTTATAAACTGGTTAAGCCTTGGGTGACCCCAGATGTCTCGTCTGAGGTCACTGGCGGTAATATTTCCAAAAGTATTTTAGGGGTGTTACAAATTTGGTATCAGAGCCGACTCTAGGTTACGAGTGGGCTTGTCCTGGATGGCAGTCGCTCGACCCAAAGGGTAGTCTTTGGGCCTTGACGAGGTTGTCAAGGGTTTAAGTGGGGGTGATTGTAATACCCATAATTTGTAATCCTTTATAAGGATTAGAGTGTTATACATGTCAACAAGAGCTCTTCCTTTTTCTGGTTCAAGTGAGGATAAAGAACTAGAAAGTTAAGTGTGCTAGGGCGGGAGTAGTCCTGGGATGGGTGACCTCTTGGGAAGTTCCCGGTTGGCATGGGGACAACGTCCCTAAGGCCTTGGGCCTTACAAATGGTATCAGAACTAAATTTTTTAAACGGGTTTGGGTTTTCAAATCGTTTTATCTAAAACTAAAATTTTGTAAACCGTTTTTGTGTTATTTGGGTTTTATAAGACGAAAACTCAGTGTGAGAATTTTTTTTTTATTACTATAGGCCATAAGTAAGGCTTAGGAATAAAACGTCTTTAAAGAAGATTTCGAATCACGGAAATTGGGTAGAGTCAACTTTAACAAAATTGTCTCGGGTTGTTTAACAACGTTTTGGAAAAGAATTTCAGATTAAATATAGAGGTTTCGGTTTGTTTTAACAAATGTGTAGAAAAGACTTTCAGATTCAACAAACGAGAGTCGGGTTATTTTAACAGTTTTGCGAAAAGACGTTTTCAAACTTCTGCCAACGTTAGTAGCCAATCATTCCTACAGGTTATAGAAGATAGAGTTTCTATAATGGGAAAATTCTAAATCTCTCCTTGTATCTTTTCGACAATGGTTTTCCTGAGAGTCCATCTTAAGACCTAGATGAATCTAAGACCGCTCCGACAATCAAGTCTGAGCCTGATTCTGAGGTAGTTCCGGTGAATGTTGGATGGTACAAAAGGCATACCGAATTTTGATTTGGACTTCTTTGTTGAATTTTCTTAACCCTGAAAATACATAGTCCAAATATATCTTTATATCTGTTGGATATGCCATGAGGTTGTTTTGATTGAGGATCTTGAAGATTCCAAGAGCTTGGGTGAAAGTTCAATTCAAAGGAAGGACTACCCTTAAAGATTGGCTGAAGTTGCAGAAGAGGGATCGTTCCCTCAACAAAAAGAAAAAGAAATCAGAATGTTACCTGATGAAAAGAAAAAGAAAAGAGAAAAAAATGCCTTCAGAAAAAAGGGGAAAAAGATATATCATAATGAAGAAAAGTTCCAAAAGGAACAATGCGATGATGTATACAAAGATGTTCTGAAAGGGAACAGTGCGACAAAAGAAGCCATGAAAGGAAGTTTTGCTTGAAGATGGAACAGTCCAAGTGTGGAAAGTAAAGGTCTTCAACCAGGGAACTTTGTGGCATGTCTAACACATCTTCTATCAAAAGAACCTAGCAGTTAAATCCTTCTCTCTTGATTATTTTGTAATGTTTTCTGATATTTGTGATGAAGTTACTCCTTGATGATTGTGATTATATGTTTTATCACTCATTGCATGCGTAGTAACTTTAAGTGGAGAACTCTTGATGAAATTTATGTTTCATGTGATAATCTGATGTTCCATTCCTTTAAGGTTTTCAAGGTCTTTTTGATGATATCAAAAGGAGGAAAATGTGGAAGGAATTCTGATTAGGAGGTTGAAGAGTTCGTTAGTGGATATATTTCTAAGGGGAAACTTATCCATGTTTGTTGATTGTGCATGTGCATATATCTTGTTTTTATATTGCCTTATTGTGCATTTTTTAAGATGGATTTGTCATCATCAAAAATGGAGAAATTGTTGAAAGAAGGTTCCCTCAAGGAACCTTAGGTGTTTTGATGATGATAAACATCATGCATTTGATGGTTTGTTCTTAAGTATTGTTTCATGGAACAACAAAAAGCATGAGAGCTATGTGGAGAAGTTCTAGGGAACAATGGTTATGACAATGGATCAATATTCCTAGGGAACATTGGGAACAAGAGCATCAGAGCTCAAGAAGATCAAAGAAAAGGAATGGGGATTCCACAAAACAAGGAAAGCATAGCAAAGAAAGTTGTCAACATTCCAGTAAAGAGGCAAATTGTGAGATATTACGTCTAGGGTTTCAAATGTTTGCTTGAAGCACAAAGAGACGTTCACACAAGGAAAGTGAAGATTATATCTTGCAGATAATGGGTCAGAATTATCATGGAGAGATAAGATTTATTTATGAAAACAAGATAATGTCAAGTTAGAATATTGTTTGATGGAAATATATAATGTTATTTATGGGATAATATATCAGATTAGACCATAAATAAATTATATTTGCATCATCCTTTGGAGGCCTATAAATACAAGACAGTATCAACCTAGTTTGACATGCTTCTAAGAGGGAAAAAAAGGAGCATCCAAGAGAGATACGACATTAGGTGCTTTGGAGGTTTCTAAGTAGCCATTGGAGAGTAAGAACACAACTTAGAGTTCAAGAGACAAGTTTCAAGGCTATTGGCTCGAGGAAACGACAAAACCATTCCTACGTCAAGGAGAGTTGCAATCTTTAGGATCTTCGTAGGGAAAGTTTCTTAGGTTAAGAATGTAAATTTTCAGTGATTTTGAGTTTGTTTCGAGTTGATAATGCATGCTAAGGGTTCTTAAGCTTAGAGAGTATTTTAGTAGGAAAATCTAGTTTGCGTTAGATCTTTGCTTGACTTGTGTAGCTCGTGTTTATCAATAAAAGAAGTAGACTTTGAAATCCTGCTAGGGTAACACCTAGAGGTAGAGGTTTTTCCTTGTCAACAAGTTGGTTGATTTGGTTTTCCTCTCTACGTGATTGTGTTGCTATTTGTGATATTCTGTTGTGCAAATATCGTTCCCTATATAGGAACAATACTTTACTTTGTTACTAACACTTGGTTTCGATCCAACAAATGTTATTCAAGGAGCCTTCCCAACCATCAGTCGGACGGAATGGACCCATCTCGACAGCCCGATCACTGTGTCGGAAATTGACAATGCTTTGAAACAAATGGGAGGACTCAAGGCTCCAAGAGAGAATGGGTTCCAAGCATTGTATTTTTCATAAGTGATGGGAAACAGTGAACAACTCTGTTTACAGCTCAGTTCAACAGTTTTTTGAATCTTCCCACATGCCTGATGGCCTCAATAGCACCTTGATTGTCCTCCTTGCCAAAGTGGTCAAGCCATAGCTTGTAACGTTCTTTATAAACTCATCACTAAAATTCTAGTGAACAGACTGAGGCCACTTCTTTCTACTTTAGTTGTCCCTATACAGGGTAGCTTCATCCCAGTGAGATACATAACTGACAATATAATGCTCATATAGGAGATCATGCACTGGATGAGAAAAAAACAAGGGAGGAAAGGATGGATGATCTTGAAGATCGATATGGAAATGGCATAGGATAGGCTTCGATGGGACTTTATTGAAAACGCCCTTAATGATGTGGGATTCTCTTCTAAGTGGGTCAACTGGACTAGAGAGTATATCTCTACCTCAACAATGAAGTTGTTGTTCAATGGTGAGATGACCGATGGCTTTATTCCTTCACACGGTATCCGCCAAGGTGATCCAATCTCGCCCTATTTTTTTGTGCTCTACATTGAGAAACTTAGCCACATGATCCTCAACGAAGTGGCCAACGGTAACTGGAAAGCAGTTTGACTGTCAAGGAATGGGTCGGAAATCTCTCACATCTTCTCCGCCGATGATATCGCCCTGGTTGCATAAGCTTCTATCTCTCAACTCCAAATGATCAAAAACTGCCTCAATTATTTCCGCAGGGCCTCAGGGCAAAGAGTCAATGCCACTAAGTCAAAACCCATTGTCTTCAAAAATGTGTCCGTTGAAGTTACTAAGGAACTCAGGAGAAGTTGTAGGTTTGATGTTACTAATGATTTGGGGAGCTACCTTGGCATGTTGATTCTGCACAAGCAAGTCTCTAAGGAGACTTTTAGACCCTTGTTCGAGAAAAACAAGTCTAGATTAGCCGAATGTAAAACCCAACTTTAAGCCTTGAGGGGAGAGTTACACTCGCTAAATCCGTCATGTCATCGATCCTTACCTACTCCATGGCGACTGTTTTCCTTCCTGCCTCAGTATGCCAAAATATTGACCAAATTTGCAAAAACTTTTTATATGAAGGTGGTGATGGACAAAGAAAAATGCATTTAGTTGCCTGGAATGAAGTTTGCAAACCAAAGCACATTGGGGAGCTTGGGATCGGATCTATGGCGAATCTGAACCAAGCTATCATTGGCAAACTGGGTTGGCGGTTCCTGCATAATGGTGATAGCCTTTGGTGTCGCATCTTCAGCTCTAAATATATCCGGCCTTCAAGCGCGGACATTGCCGCCCCCTCTCATGTTTGGAGGAGCCTGCGTTCTGAAATCAGGAATGTTATTACCAAAGGGATTCAATGGTTGTTGGGTAATGGTTACACGGTCCAGTTTTGGCTTGATTGCTGGATTGTGGAGACTCCGTTAATTGATATTGTTGTGGGTTCCCTTCCACTGGCCATGAAAGATGATATGGTTGCGACTTACTGGATCGAAGGGTGCGGGTGGAACTAGATGCTCCTTAGTCCATTGCTCCTGACGACGATCTTGGTCTGACTTGTAGCGGTTGTCGTGTCCGACAACCCAGATATGATGGACTCCCTCAATTGGAAGAACACGAATTATGGCAACTACTCCATGGCTTTGGGGTACAAGGTCACCAAGGGACTTTGTCTAGCGAAGAGATTGACATCGACGTCTTTAGCACCATTTGGAAACTCAACGTGTAGGAGAGAGTTTGATCCTTTTGTTGGCTCACCATGCGAGGAGAAATCCTCACTAATGAAGAAAGGAGGCGCCACTTGACAGACTCGGCGTGCAGCTCTTGTCAGGCTTTAACGGAATCCCTCGCCCGTCTCTTTCAATTGCAGCAAAGTCAAGAGCACATGGCTTGCACTCAGGATCCCAGATTCCTATGATAATTTCTTTAATCAACCATTTGCCACATGGTTTAGAGCTCATATCATGCCCAAAGCAAACATTAATGGAGTTGGAGATTGGACGACGATCTTCGCCATTGCCATTTGGTAGAACTGGCGCTGGAGAAACAATACGGTTTTTGGGACCCTTATCAGATCATGGATAGGGCGGGCTTTATTGTGGACAGATGCAAGGATTGTAGGGTTGCGTTGGATGCCAGACAACAAGCATCTAACGGTGTGCAAAAATCAACCACTCTTCTTGCCTGGACTAAGCCTAGAGTGGGATGGATTAAAATCAATTCTGATGGGACATGAGGAATTTGCAAGGCCATGCAACTGCTGCCTGAATTTGTCGTGATGAGCAAGGGAATTGGGTTGGTGCGTACCTTCACAATTTAGGTATTTGCACAGTCCCAGCTACAGGACTATGAGGCATATTTGGTGGTCTAAGGTATATGCGTGGGATCGTGGGTTCCGCAAGGTGTTTCTCGAGACGGACTCACAACTTGCGGTGACTCTCTTGGGGAAATCTCTGGACCCATGTCACCCCTTTTCAACCTTGTGGAACATTGTAGAGGCTTTCTCCGCAGGAATTGGACGATCCAATTCTGTCATGTGTTTAGGAAAGCCAACTCAATCGCTGACTCCCTTGCATCTTTTACCTTTTTTCCATTAGGTTTGCATGTGTTATAGTGTCGGTCCAAACATTTGGTGGGCCCTAGGGCGAAATAAAAATAAAGGCTCTTGTAAACATAAAAGTAACGCTTGAATAATTTAAACTAAAAAAGAAATATAAAATAATAAGAAAATATTATATATGATAATTATATAAAGTAAAATTTTGATAGAATTAAACCACTTTTTATGTCCAACTAATAAGTTTGATCTTTTTCGATGAATGAAATTTTATGATAAACAATTAATATAAGAAATAAATACTAATTAACAACATTCAAATAAAATTTTTATTTAAGTTCAAAATGAAAAATAAACCTCACAAAGAATATAAAAAAAATAAATTTAAATAAAAACCAAATTCACATAGAAAAGAAATTGACTCACATATCAAAATTGAGAAACAAGAAAAATGTGTCACATATATTAAAGAACAAATGTTATATAAAATAACTAGCACAATTAATAAAATAAAAATCAACTAAAAGAAAAATGGGCCTACATAAATGTAAAAGTGGAGTTATTGAGATTTGAACTTAAGACCTTTTAAAAGACAATTGTACTTATTCACTAGACCAACTTTACTTTCTATATTTATTCTCTTAATTAATAATTAGATTACTACTACTTGATATTGAATTTGGGCCCCTTTCGGCCCTAGGGCGGTCGCCTACCTAAACTACCCCTAGGGTCGGCCCTGATGTGTTAGACTCACCCCTAAGAATATTTTGCGACTTTTAATTTCAGACTTTGAGGAAATGGCTACCCCTTATTTCTGTACAACCCACGTTTTTTTTCATTTATACATTCGTGAGAGTACGGCTTAGGGGAAAAAAACACTCATTGTGATTTTTTTTCGGTCCCACTATTCGCACAACGTTTTTTGAACTTTCGCACTACAAATCTCTACGTCAACTCTTGGCGTACGCCGTATACCAGCGTAGAAAGCAAATTCTAGGGAAATACGTATGAATTTAAAAAAAAAAAACCTTTACGCCAGTATCTTGCGTACGCAAGATACTGGCGTAGAGCTAAAATATGATTATTTGAAATATGGGACTTGGGGGAACTTTTGAAATTGGCCTTCACATAATTTTTTTTTTAATTTTAAAATTTTTCCCATAATCATGTAGAGAATTTCAATACGAATCCGTATATATAAAATTCGTCCAAAACGGACATCGTTTGCCCCTCCAAAAGCCCAAAAAACGATGGCTGCCCCCATGGCCGCGATGGCTGCCCCATGGCCGCGATCGCGGCTTTGCCTATCCTGATTCTCAGCCAAGTCTTCATAGGCCGCGATGGCTGCCCTCGTGGCCGCGATCGCGGCTTTGCCTATACTGCTTCCTGACGACTTCTTCCTATGTCGCGCCTTGCTCTCCTAGCCGCGGTTGCGGCTTTCCTTCCGAGCTCCTACACTTCACTCAAATTAGCCCGATGGCTACACTTCATAGGTGTAACTATAGTATATAAGTCTAAGTATACTAGATTTAATGAAATACTATAGTATATAAGTGTAACTATATGAAATATAATAAAATACTATACTATATAAGTGTAACTATATGAAATATAATGAAATACTATAGTACATAAGTATAACTATATGAAATGTAATGAAATACTATAGTACATAAGTGTAACTATATGAAATTTAATGAAATACTATAGTACATAAGTGTAACTATATGAAATTTAACGAAATATCATAGTATATAAGTCTAAGTATACTAGATTTAATGAAATACTATAGTATATAAGTGCAATTATATGAAATATAATAAAATACAATAATATATAAGTTTAAGTACACTAGATTTAATAAAATACTATACTATATAAGTGTAATTATATGAAATATAATAAAATACAATAATATATAAGTTTAAGTACACTAGATTTAATAAAATACTATACTATATAAGTGTAACTATATGAAATGTAATGAAATACTATAGTACATAAGTGTAACTATATGAAATTTAATAAAATACTATAGTATATAAGTCTAAGTATACTAGATTTAATGAAATACTATAGTATATAAGTGTAACTATATGAAATATAATAAAATACTATAATATATAAGTGTAACTATATGAAATATAATGAAATACTATAGTATATAAGTATAACTATATGAAATGTAATGAAATACTATAGTACATAAGTGTAACTATATAAAATTTATTGAAATATCATAGTATATAAGTCTAAGTATACTAGATTTAATGAAATACTATAGTATATAAGTGTATGAAATATAATAAAATACAATAATATATAAGTTTAAGTATACTAGATTTAATGAAATACTATACTATGTAAGTGTAACTATATGAAATATAATGAAATACTATAGTACATAAGTGTAACTATATGAAATTTAATGAAATACTATAGTATATAAGTCTAAGTATACTAGACTTAATGAAATACTATAGTATATAAGTGTAACTATATGAAATATAATGAAATACTATAATACATAAGTGTAACTATATGAAATATAATGAAATACTATAATACATAAGTGTAATTATATGAAATTTAATGAAATACCATAGTATATAAGTCTAAGTATACTAGATTTAATGAAATACTATACTATATAAGTGTAACTATATAAAATATAATAAAATACTATAGTATTTCATTATATTTCATATAATTATCCTTATATACTATAGTATTTCATTACATTTCATCACGGTCTATGAAGACTTGGTTGAGAATGAGGATAGGCAAAGCCACGATTGCAGTCATGGGACAACCATCATTTTTTGGGCTTTTGGATGGGCAAATAATGTTCGTTTTGGACGAATTTTATATGTACAGACTCGTATTTAAATTCTCTACATGATTATGTAAAAAAAATTAATTTTAATTTTTTTTTTGTGTTTGCCAGAATCTGGCGTACGGTGCAGAAGGCCAATTTCAAAAATTCTCCCAAATCTCATATTTCAAATAATCATATTTTAACTCTATGTAAGTATACTGTCATAGAATTTTTTTTTTTAAATTCCTATTGATTTTGCCTTCTACTGTATAATGAGTACCCAATATTCTGACGTACTTATTTGTAATGCGAAAGTTCTAAAAGCAGACTTTTTTTTTTTTTTTTTTGTAGAAACACTCATTATGATCTGTGGTGAGGGGGAAGTGAAACAAAAGAAAGATTTACTACAAACCAGGACCAGAACACGACGCGAACCTTGTTCAGACTTTGGGAGTCGTCGTTTTCATATATGCAGTTGAACCACTTCACCATCCACGTCTTCACTTTGATACTCACTCTTTCGAGTGCAAGGTGCTGAGTGACAACGCAATTCTCCATCTACAGGATGATCTCCTACGGTTACGGCTACGGCCATGGAATTGCTGCTACCAACGCAATTCGCCCCAAATCTTTCTCTTATCGAACAAATAGGCGCGTTTACCTTTCTCTTACTCTGCTCAGAACTCCCTTTTACTATTTCAATTGTCCCTCCATTCTGATTGTGAAAAAGGCCTTTTTCCATTGCAGGATCATCACCTCGTCTCTTCCATCCCCTGAAGATCGGATCGTCGTCTGCTTCTTTCTCTTTCTCAATTTTAAGATAATTTAGGTTTCTGGTGCGAAGATTCAAGTGTTTGGTGGTGCAGGTCGGTTGCGGGGGTGCGTCCATGGATTATCTGATGATGGTGGATTCCTTCCCAAAGCCAGACGAGAAGATCAGGAGTACCAGCTTTAAGGTATTACACTTGGATTACATGCAAACTCAAATTAAAATTAGCAGGCGCTCCGCTCCGTCTAGGTTTTCACTTTCAGATTGACAGATACGAGCTTTAAAAAATTTCTGCATTTTACAAGTAATTTATGGAAACAAATATGCTGATTCGATACTATCCGGTGGTTTCACAGGTTCAAGGGGGAGGGAATGTGGGCAATGCTTTGACATGTGCTGCTCGGTTAGGATTGAAACCAAGAATTATTACAAAGGTTTTTTTTTTCCTTTTTTCTTTTTTTACTTTGCTCAGATCTACTCGTCTTCTTTATCAAGTTTAGCAAATTATCCTTGTACAACCTATATTGATTAGAATTGTCTCCTGATCATCTAGGTTGCTTCTGATTCTGAAGGAACAAGGTTAGTAGAGGAACTACAGTCTGATGGTGTGGACACTTCATTTGTTGTGGTGAGTTTAAAACAATGTTTTTGTGTTACAACCTCTGTGACATACATGCTGAGGATTTTAGGATCATATGGGAGAAACTATCCATTGATGATTGATTAATTGCATTCTTAAGACATAATTTGCAGTTTTTATATATATAGACAAAAAGGAAAACTTGAATTTGAGATATTTGTTCATAAAAATAAACTTTAAGATATTTGAAGACAGCAGAAGAAAATATCTGAAGCTTTGTGCTTGACTAGAATCTTATCAGCAGATCTTATGATATATCATTTCAATATTCTGTACTTGTTCCCTCTCCCTCATCAGCAAAAGTTGATCAGTTTCAAGGAGGCTTAATATTGACATGTTTGTCACTAAGACTCTGCATATCTTCTAAATCTTTTTGCAGGAATAAATGAACTCTAATCCATGCTTACTGAAGTCTTTTGGATTTAATTTGCACCTTTCTAGGTATCCGAGGATGGACGTTCGATGTTCAGTTATGTCATAGTTGACTGTGAAATGTGAGGACATTCTCGAAGCAAGGCTTAATCAACACATGCAGACACCAATTCGCGAGACTTAACAATTAATGATTGTTTCTTGGCTTTGATAAATCTGGAAATACTAACTCTGCTGACTTCCGTTCTGTCTTGATGTGTAATTTAATCCTTTTGTTCTATTTCTAGGAAAACTAGAACAGCTATCTACCATCCTGGATATCCTCCCATGATACCTGATGATATTTCAAACTCTAGTATTTCAGCAGCATTAGATGGAGCCAAACTTGTGTACTTCGATGGATTATCCCTCAAAACTGCTTTGGCTGTTGCTAAGGAGGTGATTCGTGTTTTATGTTCATTATTATTATTTGAAGAAGTTTGCTTGTACCAATGATAGCAATCAATTTGTATTGGTGCCTCATTAGAACTTTAGAAGCATCGGCAACTGCAAATAGAGTGCAGTTAAGCAAATTATATTAAAATGCCTCGAAGCTATTCTACCATAAATAACATTCTTCCACTTAACTAAATTCTAGAGGTGCATGTCTTGTACTGAATTTTCTAATGTTGTTTGCTAAACTAAAGCTTACCCGAAATATCAATTTGGACAATGAAACTTAATTGCTTCTGCAATATTTTTCCGTCATAGGCATCTCGCAAAAGTATACCAATACTGGTTGATGCAGAAATGGGAGAGGAAGGATTTGAAGTTCTCCTGGATAAGGCTAGCTATGCTGTGTGCTCTGCTAAATATCCTCAGGTTAACTGACCTTTATTTTGCAATAAAATTAGCTGCTCTTCTAACATGAAATTGTATAGTCTTTTCCTCCTTTATATCATCTCCGCATGTCCTACTTATGGTTGGAAAGTGCAAAAGTTTGCAGAGAAACAAAAGAGAGTCCTGTGAAGGAAAAAGTAGCAATTAAGGTTTCATACATTGCAAAGGAATTGATTTGAAAACTAATCTTATGAAGAGTGGAAGATGAGATCATCAACTATAATATCACAACTCTAAGAGGTTTTAGGACAACAAGTTTGTGGATAGTGATGTGAATTTTGTTAATGTATGAGACATGAGTTTTTTTTACTTGTGTATGATTATTTATTTTCCCATACATGAAGGTTGTCACTCATTAATTTCTACAGAGAAACATTAGGTGCGTCCTCATGAGATGTAGTTTGACATTGTATAATAAATTGACGAAATGTATCAATGTATCTGATGTCTTCTGCTCAATAGGCATGGACACATGCTCCATCAATGCCAAGTGCGCTTATTTCCATGCTCTTGAGGTTGCCAAACCTGAAGTTTGTGATTGTGACTCTTGGTGAAGATGGATGCATAATGCTGATGCGGAGTCCAATTGGTGAGAATAGGCCTCAACCCCTTGCCTATCAAGCCGGAAAAATACTTACTTATACATGCTTCTAGCCACTCAAGACAACTGATTCCGCCACATGAACTAAGAATCGCAGTTTAGATTGTTTTTCATATCACGAATATCATTTGAATCTCACATGTTGCAGAGGATCCTGCATTTGAAGTAGAGGATATAGATCAATGTTTCGAATCATTGAAACAAAGTACAAGCGGTAGCAAGATAAACCCAACAAGTGCTTCATCGGTAACCCATTTTTCCATGTCGATTGACTTCTGTGCTTGTTTTTATCCTGTAAATCCTCCATAATTTTAAGTTAGTTGATGAATTGTGGATAAGGTTCACAATTGTTAATTTTGTAAATAGACAATTCTGACATTCCTTTCAATTGGAAGTTCTTTTAGTTCCAAGAATAAAAATGGCTAAATTTTGATAGTTAATTGCTCTGATACATTTCTATTGTTGGACACACTTGACCTCATGCACGGCTTATTTTTTCATCTTAATTTTCTCAGTCCGTGCTTAAGCTGATAGCAGATGGAGTAGGGGAACTTAATGGGAGATTATTTGTGGGAACAGCTGAGAGCATACCACCCACTGAACTTGTTGATACAACCGGTGCGGGTGATGCTTTTATAGGAGCAGTTCTTTATGGTATGCACAACACAGAAACCTTTCTATCAAAAAAGAAAATAACAGAAACCTCAAGGGTTATCATCTGTTTCCTGCTCATTCAACATGTCCGGTATTATGTATGGATATTAGTTACCTATTACTCATTATCAAGTGCTTTCTTGCATAGTGTTTGGCTATCGCACTGCTTTAACACGTAGTGTTTGTCAGGAATGTCCATATATTGCATGATAAACTTGCTAGGTGTAACCAATGCTAGTCACTAGTTTCGCAAGGAGAAGGCTAATGTGTGATTCAAGTGTGCCAGTTCTGGAACCCAAACTGCTCTTCCCTAGCCCCGTCAAACAAATTTACAGAATGATTACGTCTGACTTCTGATTGCTTTCTTATCTTGTATATCCTAGCTGTTTAGTGGCACCTACCGTGGATATTAATTTGGCACCACTGTATGATTGGCTAGACTAACATATGAATGCTTGGTTACAGCCTTATGTGCAGGTATGCCGCCAGAGAAAATGCTTCCATTTGCCTGTCAAGTGGTGAGTAAAATCAAAACACTTCTTCCATCAACACGTACAAAATACTTGTAACGAGTAATTTGCATTGACGATTGGTGTGTTAAATTTACAGGCAGCTGGTTGCTGCAGAGCCTTGGGAGCTCGGACAGGCCTTCCTGGACCTACAGACAAACAGCTAGAATCCTTTTTCCATCAGAGCTCAGGCACTCCAGTGTGACTCATATATATGCATGTTGCACAAGGGAAAGTGAGCAGCTTTGGTATGATCGGCAGATCCTCAACTCTCGGACTCTTTCTTGCATATTACATGCACAGGTTTGAACTGACTGTGAATAAGTAGGAAATGTCAAGTTTGAATATATTACAAGGCGTCAAGTCGTCACGTAGTTCCGAATATAACATTTGTTTCAAATTTTGGTTGAAGTTTTAGTTGTGACTGAATCCGATGTATATTTGAATTTGATATCGAATTTCCTATGTATCTGTTTAGCACGAAATCACGTCGTATGTAGTTCTATATATAACATTTATGTTTTTTACTTTATCTTTTGCTTGAAAATCAATTTATTTTTGTAATTGAACTCGATAATATTTGTATCAAGTTTTCTACATCGCTCATAAAAGAGCATTAAATCAGACGTAGTTTTAAATAGAACCATTTTAATTTAAACATACCTACCAAGAATAACTAGTGAATAAATTTTCATGGGCTTAATTTTTGCCTTAAGCAAATTCATATTTATCCCCTAGTGCTCCTTGTAACTTAAACATTTCAGCATGTTATTTTAAATAAGATCTATATATATGTCGAACTTGTGATCTCTACAAATCTCCTTTACTTGTGATTTTTCCTATTTGTAGGAAAATTGCATGCATGTATACAACAATTGTAGTATCCAAACAAGGACAAGGACTTTTATTGGGGTTAAGGCATGGTTTTTTTTTCTTACTTAACTCCATGGTCAGAGAACATTAAGCATTTTTAACCAACCCCAACTTATCCATTTTTATTTTCAAAAGGGTAAGATTTTAAGAGGTACTCTTAACAAAAATATATTTTGTACCCTAAAATTGCCATAGGAGCGAATTTGTCTCCTTTTGAGTATGCTTGGTTCAGTTAGTTGGATTTGGTCAATATATATATATATATGGTTTTTATATGTACATCTTTAACTTGGTTTTGATTTAAAACATATAGTTTTTATGAGAAACATATAGTTTCAATGATTTTTAAGACATATAGTTTTACAGAAACATATAGTCTTGGCTTGATGTAATGATTTTTGTGACATATAATTTCATAGAAACATATAGTCTTGGCTTGATTTTAGAACATATAGTTTCAAAAGAAACATATAGTCTTGGCTTGATTTTGAGACATATAGTTTTAAAAGAAATATATAGTGATCTAGATGATTTTGAGACATATAATTTCAAAAGAAACATATAGTCTTTGCAGTCATGGTGGTTTTTTTTAGAGAAACCTAACTTGCTTTGTGTCAAACCAATTGCCAACTCTACCAAAACAATAGTTAGAATATAAGAAGAGTATACAAGAAACAAAGAAAAGAAACCAAGAGATTATACCTTTGTTAAAGTACTGATGTTGAAAGGGAGAGTTGAAATCCTCGTTTACCTCTTTGTCTTTTCAATACCTCTCTGTTTTTTTCTCTCTTGCTTTGAAGGAATTGTGTCTTTTAATCAAAGGTGTAATTACTGATTATAAAGTGGGACCATTTATGGAGATATTTAATCCGGTGATTTTAGGTAGTCATAGTGTTTTGCTAGAAGCCAACTATGATTTATAGACTATATGTTATAGAGTATGTCATAAAGTCTATTGCTATTGTTATCGGGTCCTACGAGGTCACACCCTTAGAGTTTAGACTGGATCAGGTTGTTGGGAGACATATTATATAAAGTATATAATATAAAGTTATATAAGATATAACTTGGGAGATAAGACTTATTAATAATAAAGTATTATTATTAATAATAAAAGAAATACTTATTTAGGAAATAAGATATCTACACATGGCAATATAAAAGGAGGGCTTTTAGGAAAAGCCCGTAACCCTAATTCACACCAAGAGTACGGTTGCCACCATCTCCCAAATCTCTTTTGTTCGCCTTGGATCCTCGCTCTAGCAACCGAGTCCTAGGTGATCCAGATTCAAGCTCGGGTGGACCAAATAGAGGAGTCACACGTGATGCTCTATTCTCTCCATTCCAGCAGATGGAAACACGCATCAAAATGTATTTGATTTTTCCTATCTATGATCTATTTGGTTTATGCATGAGATCCTTGGTTAGATGTTAGGAAATCGTTTCCTGAAATTCCGCTTTACGCATCTAAAATCCCAACAGTGGTATCAGTTGCCTCTTGCATAAATTGATTAGATCAAGTTTAAAGTTTTAAATTTTGATACATGTTCATGATTGTCTTGATTCAAATTAAGTGGAATATTGATATATAGATTAAATTTGCATGATTAAAATTTAGATTTTGATCGATTGGATTAACAAAGTCTAGAACTTTCAATATGTATATGCATGTAAAAAAAAAATTAATCTACCCATACTTGATTAATATGATTTAATTATGTAAGAGATATGATTTTTTGACATGTTTAAATCATTAGATAAAATTTTTGATTTTCATAAGATAGATCAACTACCCAAAATTTTAATTCCGTTAAATTCCAAATTTGTATGAAAATTTTCGGTGACCGATCACCTATTTCCGAATGGTTCGGTGAATTTTAATGAATTATTCATTAATTGAATTAGTCAAGTTCTGCAATCCTGTAGAATACCGAACAAGCAAGTACCTTCGAATATATATTAATCTAAATATTATGCTTTAATTGTTAAAGCTGTGCTGTTTGGATATCATATATTTTGACATGATATGATATCATATATTTTAATTGTTTTAATTGACAGCCACCGATATGATACTGTATCATATTTTATTTTGACATCGAACGGACATTGCCGTGATGGTTTGATATGATACTGTATCATATTAATTTACGAATTGTCAACATTCGGTTGGTATTTGTTCGGCAGAGTGGATCGGTAGGCACGGATCGGTCCGAGTTTGACTCGGATACGACTCGGTCCAGTTGGGTAGATTTAACGTTTTAGAATAATTTTCTAAAATATAAGTTAGATCTTATTTGCCTAATTAGATAATATTTGATATTACCTAAAATATAATTTTCTAAAAGTTGTTAGGATAGATTCCCACTAGATTTAGATAAGGATATTTGATATCTTATCTTGTTCATGCATATCTTATACAATAATGCATTTTAATGATTAATGCTATATATTGATTTTAAATTTGAATTAAGAATTTGATATTAAATTATTTATATCATGAGATGATTTATTTCTTTTAATATGGTTTTATTTAAATTAGTTAAATTGGTTGTTACTATTAATTAGATTAATATTATTGATAATATTTGATATTATCATTGCATGCACGTGTTATTATATTATGATATTATTGCTTGCATGAGGTGACTAGTATGGCCCACATTAGGATAGATAAATACGGTCTGTGTACCGTTATGTTTTTCTTGTACACGATCTGCGTATCGTTATGTATTTTTGTAATTCAATTTTCTGCAAAGAGAGTTTATTTCAATTATATGTAAGACAAGAAGAAGAAGATCCTAAGAAGACCAAATGATGGAGATCCATGGAGGATACTAAAGATAGAGATCCAAGAGTAACAAGAGCCGTGAAGATTAGATCTTTAATTTTGGTTTTAGGGGCCATACTAGGATCACATTTTATTACTGCATTACTTGAATGTTTTATTTCCCACTTTGCATGCTTGCTTGTTTGTTTATGCTATTTTGTTCACTAGTAAATAAACAACTATTGCATGCTTAAGTCCCTTAACAGAATATTGAGATCATGCCTTTCCATATCATAACCATGAGGCCCTTGGGATTCGTTGGATAGTTTTCGCCCTAGCGAGGTGTCCTTCCTTGACCTTGGGATAGTGCGGGTATGTCTAATAGGGGCATGCTGCCTTGGTATGGTTACACTCAACAAGAGACCAAAATGCTCAGTTTTGGATCTTGAGGCATAAGGATGAGTCTTACATAAGATGTGACCATCAACCAAGAGTTATAAGGTGTTATAATTAGTAAAGGAGTTTACTTACCTTGATTACATGAGACTTGGGGAAGTGCCCTAGTACGCTCGAGTTTCATCTAAGATAGGATCTTGGAATCATTTTACTCACAATGGACAATTTAATTGAGTAGAATGTGCAATAACTTATTGTTTATAGTTTGTCTAAATTTTAAGTTCTTGCATATCAAGCATAATTTATCTGCATGTTTTTTATTCCGTTTTGTAGTTACTATGTCTTCTGAACACCTCAAATTCACTCTCCGCTCAATAATTGAGAAAAATCGTTTGAACGACACAAATTTCCTTGATTGGGAAAGACATATGAGAATTAGTCTCAGGTCTGAGGGACAGGAGGATGTCCTTGAAACCCCCATCCCAGAGTTGACTGCCACCTCATCTGATGAGGAGAAGGCAAGTCACAAAAACATGGAAGAAAAGAAGAGGGGAACAGTCTCCACTTCAAGTATTTACGTTACTGAAATCCTATCAACCAAGTCTCATTCTTGGATATTAGATTCAGGATGTGGTTCTCACATTATTTCGAATGTGCAAGGACTAAGAAATAGGAGACGGTTGCAGAAGGGTGAGATAGATCTCCGTGTTGGAAATGGAGCAAGAGTTGCTGCACTTGCCATTGGAGATTATAGTCTACCTCTACCTTCTGGCTTAGTTTTAGAACTTTATAATTGTTATTTTATTCCATCTATTACTAAGAATTTGATTTCAATTTCAGTTTTGAACCTTGAGGGTTATGAATTTGTCATTAAGGATTGTTTTTCCATTTATAAGAATGACACTTTCTATGCTCGAGCCCATGTGAGTAGTAGTGGACTATACATGTTGGACCTCAAATCTGAAATTTATAACGTTGATACAAAGAGGCAAAAGTCGAATATAAGTGAAGCCAATCTATGGCACTGTCGCTTGGGTCACATTAGCATCAAACGCATGAAGAAACTCCAAACAGTTGGTAGCCTAAAGTCATTTGATTTAGAATCATTTGAAACATGTGAGTCATGTCTGATGGGCAAGATGACAAGGTCACCTTTCACTGGTACGAGTGAGAGGACTACTGAGCTCTTAGCTCTCATACATACCGATGTATGTGGACCTATGAGCACAGAAGCTAGGAGAGGCTATCGATACTTCATTACATTTACTGATGATTTTAGTAGATATGGGTATATCTACTTAATGAAGCATAAATCTGAGTCCTTTGAAAAGTTCAAAGAATTCCAGAATGAAGTTGAGACACAAACTGGCAAGAAGATAAAGGCATTCCGATCAGATCGAGGGGGCGAATATCTGAGCCAAGAATTCGACCATCACTTGAGGAGTTGTGGCATTTTGACACAACTGACTCCACCAGGCACGCCACAATTGAATGGCGTATCTGAAAGGAGGAACAAGACATTGTTAGACATGGTCCGCTCAATGATGAGTTTTGCTGATCTTCCTACATCCTTTTGGGGATATGCCCTCACAACTGCTGCGTTCACACTAAACAGGACTCCGTCACGATCAGTTGACAAGACACCACATGAGATATGGTATGGAAATGTTCCTAGCTTGTCATTTCTGAAGGTCTGGGGATGCGAAGCTTATGTAAAGCGTTTACTATCTGACAAGCTAGCACCAAAATCAGACAAATGCTTCTTTATAGGTTATCCCAAGGAAACAAGGGGATATTATTTCTACAATCCCGCTGAGAACAAAGTGTTTGTTGCTCGAGATAGTGTCTTTTTGGAAAAGGACTTCTTTTCCAAGAAGCCAAGTGGGAGAAATGTTCAGCTTGATGAGATTCAAGCTGAGCAACAAACCCAACAAAGTGAGGACATAGACGATGTCATTGAGGAACTTGACTTTAGGGGCGTACCTTCTCAAAGGGAAACTGCCCAGATCCAAGATGCAATTCCTCAAGTTGATGAAGCACCTGAGGTCCCACATACAGATGTGGTCAACCCAGCAGCTGAAATCTCTCCTATTGTTGGACCACATTGGAGATCAGATAGGCTAAGGCAGCTGCCTAGGCGTTATGAGGATTACGTCTTGACTGCTAGCATTGACGTTCTACTTTTAGAGAACGGTGAGCCTGCGACCTATAAGCAAGCAATGGCGGACCCCGACTCTGAAAAATGGCTGGAAGCCATGAAATCCGAAATGGACTCCATGTCTGAAAATTAAGTATGGGACTTGATAGATTTGCCTGATGGGGTAAAACCCATTGGATGCAAATGGGTCTTTAAGATCAAGACGGACAAGGATGGAAACGTTTCTGTCTATAAGGCAAGACTAGTTGCCAAAGGATTTAGACAGGTTCATGGTACTGACTATGATGAAACGTTCGCATCGGTCGTTATGATCAGGTCCATTAGGATACTCCTAGCGATTGCCGCTTATCATGAGATTTGGCAAATGGATGTCAAGACCGCTTTTCTAAATGGGTATTTAGAAGAGGATGTATACATGATACAGCCAGAAGGTTTTGAGGATCCAGAAAACCCTAGGAGAATATGCAAGCTTAAGAAGTCCATTTATGGACTTAAGCAAGCATCCAGGAGTTGGAATCTTCGTTTTGATGAAGTAGTCGAAAAGTTTGACTTCATCAGATGTGAAGAAGAGCCCTGTGTCTACAAGAAGTTTAGTGGGAGCAAAGTGGCCTTCCTAGTTCTGTATGTGGATGACATACTACTCATTGGGAATGACATTCCTATGCTGGAAACAGTTAAGGAGTGGCTTAAGAAATATTTCTCAATGAAGGACTTGGGAGAGGCTGAGTACATATTAGGCATTAAGATCTATAGAGATAGATCTAAGAGACTTATTGGTCTGAGTCAGGGAACTTATGTAGATAAGGTCCTTGAGAGATTCAATATGCTGGACTCTAAGAAAGGGTTCCTGCCTATGCAGCATGACTTATATCTCAGCAAGAGCCAGTGTTCTGAGACACCTGGTGTGGCTGAAAGGATGAGCAGGATTCCCTATGCCTCAGCCATATGATCCATCATGTATGCAATGACTTGTACTCACCCAGATATTGCATATGCTTTGAGTATGTGTAGAAGATACCAATCAAACCCGGGTGATGCACATTAGTGTGCAGCCAAGAACATCCTAGAGTACTTATGAAGGACTAGGGATGATCTCTTGATATTTGGAGGTGATAACGAGATGGTCGTCAATGGCTATATTGATGCAAGTTTTCAGACATACATAAATGATTTTGAATCTCAGTCTGGATATGTCTTCATTCTGAATGAAGGAGCCATCAGTTGGAAGAGTTTCAAATCCAGACACGTTCTGCGGAAGTATCACTTGATCAGACATATCGTTGATAGAGGTGATGTGAGGATGTGCAAGGTGCACACAGACGACAACATTGCAGACCCTTTGACCAAGCCCATGTCCAGGCCCAAGCATGACAGTCACACTCGGGCCAAGGGACTCAAACACATCAGAGAGTTCTTTTGAGACATTGTTTGTTTTATGATAAACCTTGTTTATTGTTATTACAGACAATTATGCTTGATTTATATATGAGTTTCATATTATTATTTAATCATTGCTTGGGATTAGATAAAGTATCCAAACAATTTAATAGTTATCAAATGGGCTCATCAAAACTGTTTTGGTGAATGAAACCCCATTAAGTGAACTGAAATTATAAAATTGTTAGAAGTCCATGGTCTAAGTTGTTAACTTGGATACAAATGACTTAATCAAAAGACCATATGTGAGATTGATTGATAACACCGGGTTTCATGTGTTATAGGGACATAGAGATGTCTAATCGATTACATAGATGTGTATACTGATACACATCGGACAGACCGATCTTAGGATTTCTCGGGACTTTACTGCGGAGTTCTAGGATTATTCATGATTAGTGAGTTCCTTAGATATGAGTATGATATAGTTATCATTTGACTGCTGGTATGTCTTTGACGCTGTCAAACGCTGACCGTAACAGACAGTTATAAAGGCAGTGATTGAGATTGCCAAAAGTTGAGTGGGAGTTGTAGTCTTACAAGATTGAATATGTCCTCCTATTCCGTGTATACCATGATACATTTGGAAAGGATTGGTGTCTCGGCCACTTGAAGAGTGAGAACTGTGAAAACGCATGGCCATGCTCGGATGGATTATTAGTAATCATCCGTACTGACAGTTTGATCTCAAGAGTTCAAGAAACATATTTGACGGTAAAGATGAGTTTCATCATATAGTCAGATAAGACACTAAGTGACAAATGAATTTTAACATTGCACACTTGTTTTAAGGACAAGTGGGAGATTGAAGGAATTGTGTCCTTTAATGAAAGGTGCAATTACTGATTATGAAGTGGGACCATTTATGGAGATATTTAATCCGGTGATTTTAGGTAGTCATAGTGCTTTGCTAGAAGCCAACTATGATTTATAGACTATATGTTATAGAGTATGTCATAAAGTCTATTGCTATTGTTATCGGGTCCTACGAGGTCACACCCTTAGAGTTTAGACTGGATCAGGTTGTTGGGAGACATATTATATAAAGTATATAATATAAAGTTATATAAGATATAACTTGGGAGATAAGACTTGTTAATAATAAAGTGTTATTATTAATAATAAAAGAAATACTTATTTAGGAAATAAGATATCTACACATGGCAATATAAAAGGAGGGCTTTTAGGAAAAGCCCGTAACCCTAATTCACACCAAGAGTACGGTTGCCACCATCTCCCAAATCTCTCTTGTTCGCCTTGGATCCTCGCTCTAGCAACCGAGTCCTAGGTGATCCAGATTCAAGCTCGGGTGGACCAAATAGAGGAGTCACACGTGAGGCTCTATTCTCTTCATTCCAGCAGATTGAAACACGCATCAAAAGGTATTTGATTCTTCCTATCTATGATCTATTTGGTTTATGCATGAGATCCTTGGTTAGATGTTAGGAAATCGTTTCCTGAAATTCCGCTTTACGCATCTAAAATCCCAACATGCTCCCGTTCTTTTTCTTGTCTCCTACACCAGCATATATATATTGTGGAGCTTGTATTTTTTATTCAAAGAAGCACCAAAGACCCCCGCAACCTCCTCCCAATTGTTATATAGAGGGTTTTGGAGTCATTGTTCTTTTAAGAGTTTTTAATTAATAAAATTATTTTTTATTAGTTTTTATGTATTTTTTTTATCCTCTACTAGTTTTTTTTTTTCTCCCTCTTTTTATTTTTTCTCTCTCTAAAATATTATTTTTTGGGTTTAAAATTTAGGGTTTAAGGGGTAGGATTTAGGAATAGGGAGTATGGTTTAGGGAGAAGGGAAGGTAATTAGTTTTCTAGGGATTAGTTTCTTAATAAAAACGTTACACATGTGTCATTTACTCAACTCATCCATATAAGGGGACTTGGACCATTTAACTAATTAATTACCCAAATAAAAGTATTGTTATTACTTATTATGTTTCAGCCGTTTATCTGCTACTAATGGAAATTTGAAATAGAAGTTTTGCATCACCGGCTAATTAAGAGGAATATTAAGGGCAATTGAGAAATCATAATAATTTCAACACTTGTAATATGACCAAAATTGAGGGAAAGAATTTAAGACATGCTAAAGCTGATCTTGTAATATGAAACGTAGAGCCCAAGCATGATATGTTCATCCATTTGTTTTAGTTAATTTTGGAATGATCTTAGGCTAATTTTGAATTTCAACACAGTAAGCATTTTTCGATTGTAGGTCTGTAATTAAGTTCTTCTTTTGTGATCCAATAGCTCTTGAACTTGAATATAATCCTACCCATAGTTTAGTCTTGGGGCATTTTATTAAGTTATCTTGAAATATAAAAAGTTTACAAAAATTTACTCCCAAACACAAGGAACCAAGAAAATTTTCCGCGTAAAAAAAACGATTTTGGCTTGCGTGAGACGGGTTAGTTTGACAGATGGCTTGAAGCAAAAGTTAAGCATAAAAAAACCAAGCAAACGTCCTCATCCAAACAATTCAAGCAATCAATTTCAAGACTTTCAAATTAAGTGGCAAGCAAGAAAGTTGACACCTTGATTAGTTCTCGTCGAAAACGTGAATGAGAGATGAGAGGAAGCGGAGAGATGAGAGAGTGGAACTTGCACCGTGATGAATAGGCACGACCTAGATCGCCTGAGCCTAGGGCTGTTCAAAAACAACCCGGATCGGAAAATGGACCGGACCGGAAAAAACCGGACCGGACCGGTGAAATTACGGTCTAGTCTCCGGTCCATGTTTTTCCATTAATCCGGGTCCGGTCCGGTCCAAACCTGGATTTTAACCGGTCCGGACCGGTGAATCGGATTTAAAAAAAATAAAAATAAATTAGGAGTTTAAATATTTTTTTATATATATTTTTAATAAATTAGGAGTATAAATATTTTTTATATATTTTTTTAGATATTTTTTTTAGATATTAAATAAGAATTAATTATATATTTTTTTAAAATAAGAATCGGTCTAAACAATAGGTCCGATCCGGTCTCCGGTCCGGCATTTTGAAAAAATTTGGTCCGACCCGGACCGGATGAACACCCCTACCTGACCCTTTTGTTTGTCCTTAGAAAAGTTGAGATCTTTGGAAGATTTTTTTTTTGAAATTTGGACGCAAGATTTTTTTTTAGAAAATCTTACAAGATTGGATTGCTTTGTGAGGGAAGAGAGAAGAGGGATTTCGTCCAACAAGAAATAAGATAACAAGTAACTAACATGCAAAATTCTATCCAAATGAAATAAGAGAGAGAAAAAAAAAATTCCAAAAACTTGTTAGGAAAGTTATCTACTTGCAAATAAATATATTGCTTTAAAGAAAATAATAAGATTTTAGGAAAAGATAAAATTTGGCTTAACAAACTTTGAAAAGTCACAGATTATGTCTTGGGAGCCAAGGCTAGGGAAGTAGGGCAAACCGTAAGTGAGGCTCGGCTGCGGGGCAGCAATCACCGATGGTTGCGCGCGGTGGGTGGCAGAAGCGGTAGCGCGGGTGGCGGTAGCAGCGGCGGTAGACAAAAAAGTGGGAAATAATGGATTTTTACGCAGAAAAAATTCAAGGTTCACAAGAAAAACAAAAAGACTTAACTTTACAATGACTCTGATACCAGTTGATGCGAAAGTCCCTGTTGTCACGATCGCAAATGCTTTGAAACACAACGGAGTCAAGCCAAGCGCCGAACTTGCGTCTTCTTAGTGTTTTTAGAGGTTCCTTGAGGCCAAAGAAATGACTTTCTTCCTTGTGTGTCACCGTGTAAGCTAAGGTGTTCGTGGCCTTGTTGAATTGTTCGAAAAACACAAGAGAGGATGAACTAAACCTCAAATGACTTAGAGGTTACCTCGCCGTAGCGTCGGTTTGGAGATCAAAGAGGTGATCTTGTTGATGAAGAATGAAGAGACACTCGCCTAGGGAATATGATGATCAAAGAGATTATCAACTTAGGTTGAACAATCCACAACAAAACAACCCTAAAATCTCGGATCTTTGCATCCAACCACAACAATGACGCAAAGCTCAAGTAAGGAGAAAAATCTCTACTTTTATTAACTTAAGCAAAATGTGGATTTACGATGGAAATAACAAGTATTTAAGGCTAAGCTAAATGCTAAAGATAGGAAATATCAAAGGCAAAACATGGGCTTGGACGAGCGGCTGATAGGTGCAATTTAGTGCACCTTAACTAGCGACTATTGACACGTTTTAGATGGAGTTTTTATATAAGAAGAGGCTAAGTCTGTAATCCAGGAGAAGAGTTGAAGAAGTACAGATATGAAGGTTTTACAGCTTAGTGAAACAGATGAAGGATGAAGAGGCTGGCCAGTGCCGCCCCGCGCCACTGTCACCGCGACCCGGCAAAGATCCTCAGAGAAGAAGCCACCGCCTCGCGGTGGAGCATTACCGCCTCGCGGTGGGAGTGAAGACCGCGCGGCTGACGTGTTTTGTTAATATTCCTATTTTAGACATTATTACTTTAGTATATTTTATTTCCTTATTTTGTTTGCTAGGTTAAACTTCTGAGAACCTATTTAAGATCTTTTTAATAGTTCGTAGAAAAAGTCCCTCTCTCTTTTTAACAATACGATTTCTAGGTTTTTGAACGATGGATAGCTAAACACTTTTGTTTCGCTAGACAATTGAAGCACTACAATGAATTGGTTGTGAGATTTCTATGCCTTGTTCTATATCTTATTAAGTTGGATTGATTCTCTTGTTTGAACTGTCTATTGATTTATGTTGATTCTTCTAGCGTAGCTAACTAGGTTTTTCGACATCTATCATATTGCTAGGATTGCATATAGGGGTTCCGAGTGCATATCTAGTGGCAAACATAATTGTGCGTATAGGGGTTCCGAGCGTACAATTGTGTGTGAGAATCAATTGCATGTTAAGTAGGGGAGTGAGTACTTGTACGTCTTTCTGCTTGCATGTATCCTATATCCTTGTGTGCATTGCTATTGCTGTATTGGTGCTAGAGTACGCTGACAACTGCGAGAATCAGTTGTACTTTATCATTGACACTGTAATAAGTCTATCGACAACTGTGAGAATCGATAGTATTCACGATCAGGGTGGGAACAATAATAAGATAGTTAAAGAATTTGGAAAGATAGTTTTCAGTGATCAACCGATTGCATTGCGGTGTGGATATTTGTCTGGTGGAATACTTTCCCTCATTATATTTCGTTTCTTGTCAGTAATTACATCTTTGGTTACATTGCGATTATTCCAAACAAACCCCTGTTACTTGTTAGTCACACGTTATTGCATACAGATAACCGACTCCCTGTGGGATCGACCATGACTTACTTACTATACTCTTTAGTAGGTGAATTGGGATTATTTTGACAGGAAAACGACACCGGTTTCCGGCCCTGTCAAATTTGGCGCCGTTGCCGGGGAGTCAAATTTTTCTATTTGTGATTATTTGTGATTGGTTGTCGTGTGGATCTATCTTACGATCCACACTTTTGCTTCTGATTCGCTACTTGTTGAAGTTCATACAGAGACAGGTACGAATGGCGCAGACACTCCGATAATTGACGGAACCAACCTTGATACAGCAGTCATTGGCTGTAATCATTCCACCCTTGCTGATGGGGTAACTTTTGAGCTCAGATCAGGAGTAATACGGTTACTCCCGAGATTTTATGGACGAAGTGGAGAGGATCCCATTCTTCATTTGAACAAATTCCACAGCATCCTTATGAGCATTAAGCCAGCCGATGTCACTGAGGAACAACTTAAAATGAGAGCCTTCGGGTTCACTCTTAAAGGTGAGGCTGAAGACTGGTATTATCATCTGCCTGGAGGGAGCATAGATTCCTGGACTAAGATGCATAAGGTCTTCCTTGCACGCTATTTTCCAGCTCAGATGGCAAACGCCTTGAAAAGGGAAATCACCAGCATCGAACAAGGTGAGGATGAGACCCTCTATGACTATTGTGAGCGGTTCCAGCGACTTTGCACTAGTTGCCCGTTCCATGGTTTTGATAAGAAATCTCTGGTGCTCTATATTTACAATGGGCTGATGGACGATGAACGAAGAATGATTGATGCTACATGTGGTGGTAGTATCCTAAACATGACTCCCGATGTCGCCATGACCACACTTCACGATATGGCTGAAGGTACAAGGGATTTTAATGAACCCCCAAGGACCAGATTAGTGAGTGCTATTATCTCCAGCGAGTCACATGTATCGCAAGAAATTGCTTCTTTGAAGGAAGCCATTGTGGGGATAGGTAAGCAACTGCAGGATACCACTATTGCTGAAGTTCATGCTGCTGAAGGCTACGGGCCTGTTATAACGCAACAACCTTGCTTTGATAACCCACCAACTGCTAGCAACGCCTCTTCAACCAAAGCAATGCTCAATGCCCTAACAATGCATTTTACAACGCATGTGCGCGAGACTGCGGCTGACATAAAGAGCATAAAGGAGTCCGTGAGCAGCCTAGTCGATGAGGTTGCTGGGTTGAGAAAAGAGTCCAGGAAAGAAACTTCACATGCAGTAACCCTACGGAGTGGCAAGGAATTACAAGTCGCTCCTACTGCTGAAGAGGACGACAACGCTGAGATCGATATTGCCAATGAGCCATTGTCACCGCCCCGCGGCGATTCTCACCGCGACCTGGTGACAACTCCCAGTAATCCTACGCCATTACCACCGCCCCGCGGTGATCCACACCGCCCTGCGTTGAACTCACCGCCGCGCGGTGAGAGCCCAGAACTCGCAGATTTCCCTGATGAGGAGGAGGATCCCTATGTTCGCCCTAACTTTCCTTCCCTTGGATCTGAGAAACCACCTGCCCCATTCCCAGAGGCACTCAAGGAAAGGAGAGTCATTGATGACAAGGATCTCTTTGACACTTTCAGTAAGTGTGAGGTGAACATCCCACTCCTCAAACTCGTCAAGAGTGTACCAAGGTACGCTAAGTTTCTAAAGGAGCTGTGCACTGTAAAAAGAAACCAGAAGCTGAAGGGAAAGGAAAAAGTCAAGGTCAGCGAACGCGTATCTGCTGTATTTCAGAGGCGCATGCCAAAGAAGTGTGGAGACCCAGGTATGTGGAGCATTCCTTGTATTATCGGAGACACTAAATTTGAAAAAGCTATGCTCGACCTTGGTGCCTCCATTAATGTGCTGCCATATTCTCTCTATGAATCCCTTGGACTTGGACCTCTGCAGGAAACAGGTATTGTAATTCAATTAGCTGATAGGTCTAGTGTCTACCCTAGGGGAGTAATAGAAGATGTCCTTGTTATGGTCGATAAATTGATATTCCCTGCAGATTTTTATGTCTTAGATATGGAAACAGATACAAAGGCAACTCCTATACTGTTAGGTAGGCCATTTTTGAAAACTGCTAAGACCAAACTTGATTTGCAAAGTGGGACACTTTCTATGGAATTTGATGGGGAGAAGGTGGAATATAATATTTATGAAGCCATGAAATACCCCAAGGAAGACCATTCTTTGTGTTCCATTGATGTGATCGATTCCATTGCACAGGATGTCTTTGATATTTCTGGTTTTGATGAGTTGATGTCTATTGTTGAAAATAATTTGGATGCGTCCTATGAGGAATACTCTTTACCCTCTAACATGCAGGAAGCCATCGCTCAGCTGGATACTCATGATAAGTATTCTATAGATCCTTTGGGCATTGGCCCCATCTTACTAAACCCGAGTGAAAGGCTCGTTCCTTCTGTTGAACAGGCTCCAGAGATCGAATTGAAGCCGCTGCCGAACCATCTCAAATACGCTTTTCTTGGAGCCAAAGACACTTTGCCAGTCATTGTGTCTAGTACGCTTTCTGCAGATCAAGAAATGAAGCTGTTGGACGTGCTCAGGGAGCACAAAACCGTAATTGGATGGACCATTGCAGACATAAAAGGGATAAGCCCCTCCACTTGTATGCATCGGATTCTGCTCGAGGACGGAGCTAAACCGTCTAGGCAGCCACAGAGAAGGCTGAACCCTCCAATGATGGAAGTGGTAAAGAAAGAGGTGCTTAAACTCCTCAAGGCTGATATGATCTTCCCTATTTCGGACAGCCAATGGGTAAGTCCAACCCAGGTTGTCCCTAAGAAAGGAGGAATTACCATAGTGGAGAATCAACACAGAGATTTAGTTCCCACCAGGACCACCACAGGATGGAGGGTGTGCATCGATTACCGTAAGCTGAATGCGGTAACTCGGAAAGACCACTTTCCCCTGCCCTTTATTGATCAAATGCTAGAACGCCTTGTTGGACGGCCCTACTACTATTTTATCGATGGATATTCAGGATACTTCCAAGTAGCCATCGCACCAGAGGACCAAGAGAAAACCACTTTTACATGTCCCTTTGACACTTTTGCATACCGCAGAATGCCATTCGGATTGTGTAACGCACCCGATACATTTCAACGATGTATGGTTAGTATCTTCTCTGACTATGTTGAGAAATTCATTGAGGTCTTTATGGATGACTTTACGGTGCATGGAACTAGCTTTGATTCATGTTTAGACCATTTGGCGCTTGTACTTAAAAGATGTGTTGAAACCAATTTGGTTTTAAATTATGAAAAGTGTCATTTCATGGTGGAACAGGGGATAGTCCTGGGTCATATTGTCTCTGCTAGGGGTATTGAGGTCGATAAGGCAAAGATTGATGTAATTCAGTCTCTGCCTTATCCTACTAATGTGCGTGAAGTACGTTCCTTTTTAGGTCATGCAGGTTTCTACCGAAGATTTATCAAGGATTTCTCAAAAATTTCTTCACCCCTATGCGAGCTCTTGAAGAAGGAAGTGACCTACGTATTCACGGATGAATGCAAGAAAGCATTTGATTGCCTGAGAGAACGTCTGACAAGTGCACCCATTATTCAGGCACCTGACTGGTCTCGCCCATTTGAGATCATGTGTGACGCCAACGATTATGCAGTTGGAACAGTTCTAGGACAAAAAGTGGGACGGGCATCCCACGTGATTCATTACACCTCCATGACTCTGAATGTAGCCCAGAGGAACTACTCCACCACTGAGAAAGAAATGTTGGCAGTTGTCTTTGCCTTGGAAAAGTTTAGGCAATACCTCTTGGGAGTCAAGGTGATTATCTACACAGATCACGCAGCTCTTCGTTACCTGATGACGAAGAAAGAAGCAAAGCCAAGATTAATCCGATGGGTTCTCCTTCTCACTGAATTTGATGTGGAAATCCGTGATAAGAAGGGAGCAGAGAACCTCATAGCGGATCACCTGAGTAGGCTCGTCCATGAGGAAGATAAACCCGGAGAGCAGAGCCCCATACATGGCACCTTCCTAGATGACACACTTTTTACACTCGAGGGCAGCTCAGAGAACACTTACCGCCCCGCGGTCACCACCACCGCGACCCGGCGAGTTGTAGCCAGTATGAAGTTGGAGATACCACCACCCCGCGGCGATGACGGCCGCGACCCGGCGGTTGGATTACTTGAGAGCCAGGAAAGCTCACCGCGACCCCTAGAGACATCACCGCCCCGCGGTCACATCTCTGGAATCACACTTTGCCCTGGAGATATTTCTGACTCTCCTTTTCATATAGCCATGGACCTCTTCGGAATCCAGTCTTACAGACCATGGTATGCAGACATAGTCAACTATCTGGTTCGAGAGGAATTTCCCCCAGACTACACCAGAGCCCAGAAAGCAAAGGTGCGCAAAGAAGCTCGCCACTATGTTTGGGATGATCCTTACCTATGGAAGCATTGCGTCGATCAGGTAGTCTACCGATGTCTCCCAGACAATGAGGTACAATCCGTCCTTAACTTCTGTCATTCTGAAGCATGTGGGGGTCATTTTGGAGCAAATAGGACTGCTAGGAAAGTATTGGAAGCATGATTTTATTGGCCACACCTCTTTAGGGATGCTTACATTTTTTGTAAATCCTGCGACCGATGCCAACAGGTTGGCAACATCACCAGAAGGAATGAAATGCCGCAATCATCATTGATCTTCTGTGAGGTATTTGATGTTTGGGGCATGGATTTTATGGGACCCTTTCCTAACTCTCATGGGAATATTTATATATTACTTGCGGTGGACTATGTTTCCAAGTGGGTGGAAGCGAAGGCCACCAGGACTGATGACTCTAAAGTTGTGGCAGGTTTCCTCAAAGAGAACATTTTCTCAAGATTTGGAATACCCAAAGCTTTAATTAGTGACAGGGGAACCCATTTCTGCAACAAGACAGTGACTGCCCTGCTGAAGAAGTATCACGTCACTCAGAGAATCTCCACGGCCTACCATCCTCAGACTAATGGGCAGGCCGAGAACTCCAACAGAGTGATTAAGGCTATACTGGAGAAGACAGTAGCAGCCAACCGGAGGGATTAGAGCATCAAGCTCAATGATGCGCTGTGGGCATACCGTACAACTTTCAAAACTCCGATAGGGATGTCTCCATTCCGGCTGGTATTTGGAAAAGCTTGTCACCTCCCCGTCGAACTTGAACATAAGGCGTGGTGGGCAATAAAGAAATGCAACTTGCAACTGGATGAAGCAGGCGAACTCCGCAAGCTACAAATGCAAGAACTAGAGGAATTACGCCTTGACGCCTACGAGAACTCAGTTAACTACAAGGCGAAGACCAAGCAGTGGCATGACAAGCATATTTTGCGAAAGGATTTCAAGCCAGGAGATAAAGTTCTTCTATTCCAATCTCGGCTCAAGCTCTTTGCTGGAAAGCTGAAATCCAAGTGGTCAAGCCCGTATGAAATCGCTGAGGTGCATGCCCATGGAGCCATAGGCCTGATTAATCCCAAGACCGGCACCACCTTCAAGGTGAACGGCCACAGATGCAAGCCTTACCACGAGGGGTTCGATCCAAACCAGGACGAGACACTACTCCTCGAACACCCTGACACTGAAGCAGGATGAGCCACAACCCACGTCGAGCCAACGACGTTAACCAAGGCGCTGTCCGGGAGGCAACCCGGGTTAGTTCTTTTCTTTTCTTTTCCCTAGATTATTTTCGTAGTTTATTTTTGCTTTGTTTCGTTCGCCTGTTACTCACATTTCAGGTACAAAAGTAAATCCGAGAAAAGACGTGGTACTCAGCGTAACCCACCGCCCCGTGGCGACTCTCACCGCCCAGCGGTGGAATTCACCGCCCCGCGGTGGATCTCTGGTATAATTTCTCTACTCTAAAAAAAAAAAAACAAGAAATAAAGGGCCCCGAAAAAACTTTAAACGGGTGAGTAATATTTTTATTTCTTGAGTTGGATACGAAGGAATTGACGGTGTCAGTTGAAAACCGCGGCTTGGTACCTCCCTTCTTCACTTATTACCCCATTAGCTCTCCCGCCAAACCCTATTCCCCTTCTTCTTCCCCGTCTCTCTCTCCGCCGTGCCCTATTCCACGATCTCCAAAACCTTAGCCCACAACCCTCTCCACCGAAATCGGCCTCTCCCCTCACCTTGGTAGTGGAAGCCCGTAACCCAACCTTGTTTCTTCTCTACCCAGACCTTCCTTTGTGGCGATTTCTGACCCCCCATGTGGTGGTTCGTAGTTGAAGGGGGGTGACCTTTTGCTTGTTGGTGTGATCAGTACCAAAGTGGGTGCTCTTCCGGTGGTTTGGTGGTGTTTGAGGAGGAATCGCACAGTGACCGCCTCGCGGCGTAGTATCGCCACCTCGTGCGAGTCAAATTTTTGAATTTGGAGACGAAGGTGAGCAGTCGCTGCCTCGCGTCAACATCGCCGCGGCCCGGCTGATGTGCTCATAAATCATCACCGCCCCGCGGTGACCCTCGTAGTCTGTCTTCGGCCGATTGTAAGTGCCCTTTGCCTAGCCTTTTGTCTCAAGAACTTCATTTCTTACTCAATGTCGAGGGCTAGGAAAGTTGGGATGACTGAGGAGGAGTTGAAAATATATGATGTGGTGTCGGCTAGACATGTGCAGCCGACTCATTTCTTTGATAAGGGATCACTCGCTGAGTTGGGTTTGCTCGACATGACTCAGCAATGTCTGGACAAGTTGGGATTGGGGGGCTTCCTAGACAAATGTGCCCCCGTATTCCCTGAACTTTGCTGCCAATTTATCGCCACCATGACTAAGAGCTACACGCGTCGTGTTGTTAACGGCAAGGAGCAGAAATTCATTGCGGGTATCACCTTCAAGTATGAGGGTCGGAGTTATGGTTTTCCTATCGAGGATGTTAGGGCGTTGCTAGGTGTCTCGAGACCGTCTACTGGTGGGTGGAGACATGGTCCCGACAAGGCGGCCATGAAGGAATTTTGGATCAGTGCATCGGGTATGCCTGAATATCAGAAGAAGGAAAAAACCAGTGACAAGATTATCCATCCCTGCCTCCGCTTGGTATACACTGTGCTGCTTAGGACATTTTGTGGGTGTGTGGAGGAGGGAAAGGTTTCCCTGAAACGTCTTGGTCTTTTCTCCGCAATGATTGATCCATTAGATGAGGTGACCCCTGGATGGGTTGTGATTTGGTTGTATGGGCTGCAGCAGATCCGCGAGGGCGCTGCGCAAGATATTGTTCAGGGAGGGTTGATTACCTTGATTGTTGCGGACATGATTTCGTTGGATACTATGCCGCAGCCGCTCTTCCCTATTCGCTATGATATCCCTTATATGCGGCGATGTGGTATGTTGAGCGGATCTCCGGGGCAGTATACGTGGTGCTCTTATGGCGGTCATCTTTTACGTCTCCCTCTTCCTTTAGCTTATCTAAGAGATTTCACTGGTTGGTACATCCCTTCCGACGCTGAGATTATCCCTTCAGACGAGGATACTGAGCCACAGGCTGCTTTGCCCATGACCATGGATGTCGATTCACCTGCTCTCGACGTGGCCTCCACTTCTGCACCGCCCCCTGAGTTCTCCTGGGACGAGATGTTCATCCATTTTGATGCTTTCACGCAGCGTCAGGAGGCTGTGAACGACGCGACATTGGCTCGATTGCAGGCCATACAGGCCGAGATTACACGGGACATCACCGACTAGCTGAGTGTAGCCGAGGTTTTTATTCAGGAGCAGTACTTTAGGAGGCACCCACCTCCACCGCGCCATCCGTAGTGTCCACCTTTCCAGTGAGTTTATTTTCTCTCTTCCCTATTTCTTTGTTTTCGTCTCTACATTGAGGACAATGTGTATTTCAAGTGTGGGGAGGGATTTAGACTCATTGTCTATCATAGCTAGTGTATAGATTTATTCCATGCATTTCGTACTTGCATTTTCGATATTCTAAAAAAAATATAAAAAAAATTGAAAAGGCAATCAAAATCCTGGATGAGCTGAAAACCCGTAAGGGCGGCTCAGGCAAGAAGCAGGTAGTCCGATTGGTATAGACCAGGGCAAAAGTGGACTGGAGTGATGTGAGAACATGTGAGACGTATAGTAAAATGAAATGAGTGGCTTGGTGAAAACCCGAAAGGGCGCCTTGACAAGATGAGCGGAAAAGAAAAAGAGTGATTCTAGGATTTCTCTTTACCTATTGGCGAGGCGTCATAAGAAGAGTCGGTATAAGGAGTTCGGGTAGACCACTTTGGAGCAATAAGGAGCTAGACATGAGTTAGGATTAGAGTTCTCTCGCATTATTCGTTTTGGTTGTTTGAGGGCTGATTGTTGAGTTGTTGTAGTCGTTAGTATCCTATGTTGTCACACTTCCTGAGGCCTTGATATTTGAAGAGGTTGGCCAGTGCCGCCCCGCGCCACTGTCACCGCGACCCGGCAAAGATCCTCAGAGAAGAAGCCACCGCCTCGCGGTGGAGCATTATCGCGTCGCGGTGGGAGTGAAGACCGTGTGGCTGACGTGTTTTGTTAATATTCCTATTTTAGACATTATTACTTTAGTATATTTTATTTCCTTATTTTGTTTGTTAGGTTAAACTTCTGAGAACCTATTTAAGATCTTTTTAATAGTTCGTAGAAAAAGTCCCTCTCTCTTTTTAACAATACGATTTCTAGGTTTTTGAACGATGGATAGCTAAACACTTTTGTTTCGCTAGACAATTGAAGCACTACAATGAATTGGTTGTGAGATTTCTATGCCTTGTTCTATATCTTATTAAGTTGGATTGATTCTCTTGTTTGAACTGTCTATTGATTTATGTTGATTCTTCTAGCGCAGCTAACTAGGTTTTTCGGCATCTATCATATTGCTAGGATTGCATATAGGGGTTCCGAGTGCATATCTAGTGGCAAACACAATTGTGCGTATAGGGGTTCCGAGCGTACAATTGTGTGTGAGAATCAATTGCATGTTAAGTAGGGGAGTGAGTACTTGTACGTCTTTCTGCTTGCATGTATCCTATATCCTTGTGTGCATTGCTATTGTTGTATTGGTGCTAGAGTACGCTGACAACTGTGAGAATCAGTTGTACTTTATCATTGGCACTGTAATAAGTCTATCGACAACTGTGAGAATCGATAGTATTCACGATCAGGGTGGGAACAATAATAAGATAGGTAAAGAATTTGGAAAGATAGTTTTCAGTGATCAACCGATTGCATTGCGGTGTGGATATTTGTCTGGTGGAATACTTTCCCTCATTATATTTCGTTTCTTGTCAGTAATTACATCTTTGGTTACATTGCGATTATTCCAAACAAACCCATGTTACTTGTTAGTCACACGTTATTGCATACAGATAACCGACTCCCTATGGGATCGACCCTGACTTACTTACTATACTCTTTAGTAGGTGAATTGGGATTATTTTGACAGGAAAACGACACCGGTTTCCGGCCCCGTCAAATTCCATAACACATAGAGCGCGTCCCATCAAGCCAAAACCACTAAAAATAACAACCTTTTAAAAATGTCGCAAAATATCCAAAACAACCTCACAATAACTCAAAAGGAAAATAAACACACTTGCGCGCCATGGGGCGCACTGCAGGCGCCGCGACAAAAGGCGCGCTGCAAGAAACGCCACAGCGCGCGCGACACAGGAAGTGTCTCACGACACAGGGAGTGTCACGCGACACAGGGAGTGTCACGCGACACAGGGAGTGTCACGCGACACAGGGAGTGTCACGCGACACGTGGCGACAACGTCTTGCAGCGCGCGACATCGAGGGGTCACGCGATGCGGGCGACACACGCAACGTGCGACGCGACGCGACCACCTGGGCTAGTGAACCTCTAAGCCCAAAAATGTGACTGCGGTCACGCTGATGAGCTCAGAGGCGATGTTGGCGCTTGCGATGAACCTGATGACCAGTGAATGGGTTGCTTGGGCGATGGCACATGCTCGCGCTCTGGTCACGGGTCCGGGGGCGCGGAGGCTGAGCTTGTCTTCTTCGTCCTTCGCCGTCAAGGTGGCGGGTAGGGAGCCATCAAGATGGATGTGTGGGTTGGAACAACATAGCACGTATGGCTAGAAATCACCCGTGGATGACCGAACTACCCATCAAACCCGAACCGAATATATGGATGATCAACTGAAGTAAACTGCGGGAAGAATGGTTGGCGGGTTGGGTGACATAGATGACGGGTGGGTGATGGGTGATGTAAATCTCACTCATCACCCGATTCATTACCCATACCTCACCCATCCATCTGCTCATCCGTGGACAATTGTAGTTCTAATTCTATTTTACTAAAATGTATGATTGTAATTTTTTTATGTTTAAACGTTGGATAGTTTAAGAATATTTTCTATTAACATTCATCAAATCCTATATTAATTTTCATATATTGAAGAAAATTAATTAATTTTATATTTAATTGTGTATTAGTACAATATAATAATTATAAAATATTAATAAAAAATTTATTTGGATGACCCGACCCACTCAAATCACCGGTGGGTGATAAATGGATGGATCGGGTAGAGGATTTAACTTTACGGATCCGATAATAAAATGGTTCTACTCATCTATCCCCGACCCATTTCTACTTGCAATAGCACGAACAATGTTATAATTTAGGTTCGTTTGAATTTCGACTGAAATGTATTAATATGCATTTATGTTGTACTCCGTATTAAAATAACAAAAGGCATTTTTCAGTTTAGGGCCTGTTTGGCCATGTGTTTATAAACACATTATAAACAAACGGGAAGCCTATATACACACGAAAAATTGTCTAAATGCACATGAATTGGTGTGCTTAGTGTAAGCGCACAACTCCTATGCGCTTAATTTAAGCGCATAAGGGCATAATCGGCAATAAAATAAAAAAAGGACTATCAGATATATGCGCTTAAAATAAGAGCATAACAGTCGTGCGCTTACACTAAGCGCACAACTGTGATGGGCAATTTTTTTTTATTTTTTTTTGCGTTAACCTGTGGGCTTAACTTAAGCGCACGTGATTTTTTTTTTTTTTTGCGTTAACATTAGCAGTACACTATATGATATAATCAAATTGGATATAACTATAAGGATATAACCAATTAGGTTATATCTTATGATTATATACTATGGTTATATCATATATTATATTTTATAGTTATATACTATTGTTATATCCTATAGTTATATTCTATAGTTATATACTATGGTTATATCATATCGTTATATCCTATAGTTGTATACTATGGTTATATCCTATATCATATCCTATAGTTATATAATATGGTGATATATCCATAGTATAACTATATGATATAACCATAATATATATAACTATAGGATGTAATATAGGATATAACCATAGTATATAACTATATGATATAACCATAGTATATAACTATAGGATGTAACCATAAGATATAACCAAGTTGGATATAACTATAAGATATAATCATAGTATATACTATGGTTATATCATATATTATATTCTATAGTTATAGAATATGGTTATATCATATAGTATATATATACTATTGTTATATCATATAGTTATATACTATGGTTATAACCATAGTATATAACTAAAAATTGTAATATATGATATAACCAAATTGGATATAACTATAAGGATATATATAACGAAATTGGATATAACTATAAGATATAATCATAGTATATAACTATATGATATAACCATAGTATATAACTATAGGATATAATATAGGATATAACCATAGTATATAACGATATGATATAATCAAATTGAATATAACCATAGTATTGATAGGTGCGTTGTCGGCGTGACACCTAAACAAATAAAATCCTAAACAAATCTAAACAAGTAGTAGAGGCAAGCAAGGGTCGAATCCACAGGGAGGAAGTGATCAATTCATGTGTTTATGAGCATGCAAAGTAACAAAGGAAGGGGGGTTTTGATTATCAAGCAAAGCAAAGCAAACAAGTGTAGTTGATGAGAAAATATGAATGGGGAAGTAGTTCTACTAGAACGAGATCCACAATACAGAGATATAAGTCGATCACTGAAATCTATTAAATCCAAGTTCTTTAACTATTCTTATGGTTGTTCCCACCCTGATCTTAAGTACTACCGATTCTCACAGTTGTCGATAGACTTATTACTATGCCAATGATAAAATACGCCAGTCACGCCTGTCACGCGGTACCAGACCGGGATACTTTACCACCAACAAAGCAATATCAATACACACAAGGATATAGGATACATGCAAGTAGAAAGACGTACAAGTACTCACTCCCCTACTTAACATGCAATTGATTCTCACACACAATTGTACGCTCGGAACCCCTATACGCACAATTGTGTTTGCCACTAGATATGCACTCGCAACCCCTATATGCAATCCTAGCAATATGATAAATATCGATAAACCTAGTTAGCAACTCTAGATAAACCAACATAAATCAATATCAATATAACCAAGAGAATCAATCCAACACACATAAGAATAAGAACAAGGAATAGAAATCTCACAACCACATCAACTGTATTGCTTCAAACGTCTAGTAGAACAAAGGTGTTTAACTCTCCATGGGTTGGAACCCCGGAGGCAAAACTATGAACTAAAACTGAATTCTAACCTAATTCAACTAGGTTAACAAAGAGTATTTAACCTAAACCTAAAAGATTGTAAAAATAATAAAAGGAAATAATAATAAAACTAATAAAAGGTAAGTAAATAAACGAATCAGGGAAATTAATCCCATCCGAATGAAGCCAACAGCTCGGCCCCTCCTCTCGGTCGGCAAACGAACAGCAAAGCCTCCACAATTTGGCCCAATTCCAAAGCAGCTGCTCTCGGCCCATTCCATGCAAGCATCTCGCTTGGCCCAGCAGCGCGCGGCCCATCTCCAACTTCAAGCAGCTCGCTGACGTCATGCTGCATCATGCCTCCGCTTTCCAGCTTCAATACTCTGATTTCCGCTTCTTCTCGCTTCACTTCACGCGTGGGCTCTTCACGTGGGCCTTTATTTCATTTGGGCCTTTCTTCCTCCAATCGTGGCCCACCATCTCTTTAATTCCAGCATCAGCACGCGGGCTTCTTCAATTTATTTACTTCGCCTCTCGTTGATGGCCGCGGGGCGTGATTTCCACCGCGGGGCGGCATCCTTCTCTGAGACCCATCGCCGGGTCGCGGTAGCTCTGGCGCGGGGCGCCATTCTTCTCTCTTCAGCTCCTCTTCTTATCTTCTTTACTACCAAGTGTTGGTAATCTTCTCCAATAAATTCCAGCAGATCCTCATCATCTCCATCTAAGCCGTTAAACCTTGGATATCTTCACTTCTCAACTACTCTTCTGGATTACAGACTTAGCCTAAATCTATTCCAAAACTCCATCTAAAATATGTCAATAATCACTAGTTAAGGTGCATGAAATGACACCTATCAAATATCCCCACACTTAGACCTTTACTCGTCCTGAGTAAATCAAACCAATCATACTCCAATCATCAAACACCAAGGTCTCAGGAAGTGTGAGCAAACATGACACAAGTGACTACAACAACTCATCCATCAGCTCCAGAGTATCAAAGCAACACGCACATCACAACAACAAAACATCAAATCCACACCGACTCAATAAATCTCAACACCCACACATCCAAGCTAAAAGGAAAGCAGAGTACTTCCCCCAAGCTTATCCCAAACACCATAGAGTGAAACAACATCTAATCCTATCTCCCATCTATCTTCTTATGCCTCCCAGAGTGACCTACCCGACAATCCTTCTTTGACTCCTCTTCTTATGACGCCTCGCCAAGAATAGTGAGAAATCCTAGAATCACTCTTCTTCTTTTTCGCTCATTTTGCCAAGGCGCCCTTTTGGGATTTCACCAAACCACTCATTTCATTTTCCAATAGATGTACTCACATAAGCTCACGTCACTCTTGACCACATATTACCCCAGCCTAATGCTGGTCCAAGCCACCTGCTTATTACCTAGGCCGCCCTTTCGGGTTTTCGACCTATCCCAGGATTTTTAATGTATGCCTTTTTTCAATTTTTGGCTTTTTTCATTTAGTTAATTTTTCTCCTCAACAACGTAGCAAGTATAGAACTCTCTCCCATGCTTAAACATTGCATTGTCCTCAATGTAATGAAAGACAAAAGAATAGAAGCATAGGGAAGAGCAAAAAATAACTCACAAACGTCGCCAAGCTGCTTGGACACTTTCTTTGTTACTGTCGGTCTTCTCAATAAATGCCCAGGTCGCTGGTGTTGGGCGGGTGTCTTCATCAACTCCATCGTCTTCTCCTACCGTGCAACCATAATGGAACCACTTTGGTGAGTAGTGGTGAAACATAGAAGTCGGGGTTGCACGGCCTTCTAGGAACACATGGTGGAGCCCAGATATAATCATGGTGGGGGCTCTAGTGTTCCTCCTCCTCAGCTGTCGAATGTAGGGCCATCATCGTTGTCAAATAATGTGTGGGGCTAATGTATCCTCCTTGACAACATGATGCACACCATCTCCATAGGGAACTCTGGACAGCTGACCTTCGGTAGAACTCTTTTTTTTTTTTTTTTTGCCCCCCGTTTAGGGTTTTTTCGGGGGGTGACTTAGTGTAGGGAAGGAAGAGAGTTACATTGGTGTGGAAACACCTTCTTCAATAGGCATGGGTCTCTTTCCTGCAGGTTAGTCGGAAACAAAAACCAAAACAAAAACAAAGCAAAAACACACTAAAGAAAATCAAAAACAAAGAAAGAAAAACAAGAAAAGAAAAACATACCTCGGGTTGCCTCCCGGATAGCGCCTTAGTTATTGTCATGACATGACATACTACTCCATCCTCCTCAACTCGGGTTGCTCATAGCAACTGAACACCTGGGGTCTATATCAGGGGGATGCCTCTTTGTATGCTCCATGTTGAGCATCGCCCCCAGTCTTCTGCACTTCTTTGTGGATGGACCGTTGTGCATACCCATGAACGCACTAGCCATCTTCAGAAATGGCCTACCCAACATCTCAGAGGCTACATGTATGTCCTGCCCCATATCCAGCATGTAAGAATTCACCACTTGAGTCAAGTTCTCCTTCTTGTGCCTCCCCTTCGGTTTCTTCTTGATCATACCCAGCACCTTTAACATTTCCTTGCTGCGAGGGGTGCTGTCCGCCAGTGTGACCAAGGGGACGGTTTTTATGCAGTTACTGAAGGCCTCATAGATATCCTCATTGTTCTTCGGCCTTTGAGTAACTCGGGAAGCCTCAAGGAGGGGCGCGACGGGTTGCAGCGAAACAAGCGGGAAGGAGTTGAGATGCACAAACTCATCATAGGCAGCCTCCAGAGGATCGGGGACTGCCGGGGCGATTGTCTCTGGAGTATTTTCGCGATCACAGCACTCCTCCTCATCGTCGCTCCACTCATCTCCAAAGAAGTTCTCCTCCTCAGAAAGCACCTGTCGTGCAACCCCGTAAGGATCTACCCAAACCTCACTAGCATATCTGAAATTTTGGACACCGGGCCGCGGCGAGGTCGCGCTAGGAGGTACTTCGTCCACCGCGGGGCGGTGAGATATCACTAGGTGGAACTCCGTCCACCGCGGGGCGGTAGTCATCACCGCGGGGCGCTGGACTCACCACGGGGCGGTGTACTTGGCCGCGGGGCGGCGAGGTCGCGGTGGGGTTACTGAGGTTCACCGACGGGTCGCGGTGGGAAGCACCGCGGAGCGGTAGGAGTCTCCCATCTTCAATTTCAACTTTATCAGTTCTGTTTTCGCCCTTGATCACCTTCTCTTCGTGGGATACCTCTATACTCTCCTGGACCTCCTTCTTCATGACCTTACTGGTCCCAATCTCAGCCTCTTGTGTATTTTCTACTACAGGGACTTATGGTTGTGCTGATTTCGACTCAAGCAATGCTTTACTCAGCTGGTTAACTTGGCTTTGGAGACTGGAAATTGCCTCTTGTTGTTGTTGGACACTCTGAGCCATGGTTGCTTGCAGTGAGGACACGTTCTGGGCCATGGTTGTATGCATTGAGATCACGTTCTGGGCCACAGTTGCTATACTTTGTATCAGGGACCTGAGTACATCAGCATTGGGTGCAGGCGAGCACTGTGGTTGATTTCCATATGGAACTGGGTTATAGTGTTCCCTCCACCCTGAGTTATAGGTGTCCGGATATGGCTCCTGCCTCGGTCCCTGCGAGTTTGCATCTCGACGTGCTTTTACTGCTGCTCTTAATGCGGGAAGTCATGGACAGTCGTCAGTGGTGTTCAGCGTATCGTGACAGATTCTGTAGGCACTAGGAGTTGGGTAGTGTCCCCTCTCTGGCGAGAATGAGCAGGGGCCTGGTCTTTCGTGCGGTTCTCCCCAGAAATCCATATCTGTAACAAAAATCAAAAACAAAAACAAAAATCAGTAGCAAGGGTGTGGACCGTAAGATAGGTCCACACCAAAGTAACAAACACACAAACAAACACACAGGAAAATCAAATCTTGCCTCCCCGGCAACGGCGCCAATTTGATAGGTGTGTTGTCATCGTGACACCTAAACAAATAAAATCCTAAACAAACCTAAACAAGTAGTAGAGGCAAGCAAGGGTCGAATCCACAGGGAGGAAGTGATCAATTCATGTGTTTATGAGCATGCAAAGTAACAAAGGAATGAGGGTTTTGATTATCAAGCAAAGCAAACAAGTGTAGTTGATGAGAAAATATGAATGGGGAAGTAGTTCTACTAGAACGAGATCCACAATACAGAGATATAAGTTGATCACTGAAATCTATTAAATCCAAGTTCTTTAACTATTCTTATGGTTGTTCCCACCCTGATCTTAAGTACTACCGATTCTCACAGTTGTTGATAGACTTATTACTATGCCAATGATAAAATACGCCAGTCACGCCTGTCACGCGATACCAGACCGGGATACTTTACCACCAACAAAGCAATATCAATACACACAAGGATATAGGATACATGCAAGTAGAAAGACGTACAAGTACTCACTCCCCTACTTAACATGCAATTGATTCTCACACACAATTGTACGCTCGGAACCCCTATACGCACAATTGTGTTTGCCACTAGATATGCACTCGGAACCCCTATATGCAATCCTAGCAATATGATAAATATCGATAAACCTAGTTAGCAACTCTAGATAAACCAACATAAATCAATATCAATATAACCAAGAGAATCAATCCAACACACATAAGAATAAGAACAAGGAATAGAAATCTCACAACCACATCAACTGTATTGCTTCAAACGTCTAGTAGAACAAAGGTGTTTAGCTCTCCATGGGTTGGAACCCCGGAGGCAAAACTACGAACTAAAACTGAATTCTAACCTAATTCAACTAGGTTAACAAAGAGTATTTAACCTAAACCTAAAAGATTGTAAAAATAATAAAAGGAAATAATAATAAAACTAATAAAAGGTAAGTAAATAAACGAATCAGGGAAATTAATCCCATCCGAACGAAGCCAACAGCTCGGCCCCTCCTCTCGGTCGGCAAACGAACAGCAAAGCCTCCACAATTTGGCCCAATTCCAAAGCAGCTGCTCTCGGCCCATTCCATGCAAGCATCTCGCTTGGCCCAGCAGCGCGCGGCCCATCTCCAACTTCAAGCAGCTCGCTGACGTCACGCTGCATCATGCCTCCGCTTTCCAGCTTCAATACTCTGATTTCCGCTTCTTCTCGCTTCACTTCACGCGTGGGCTCTTCACGTGGGCCTTTATTCCAGCATCAGCACGCGGGCTTCTTCAATTTATTTACTTCGCCTCTCGTTGATGGCCGCGGGGCGTGATTTCCACCGCGGGGCGGCATCCTTCTCTGAGACCCATCGCCGGGTCGCGGTAGCTCTGGCGCGGGGCGCCATTCTTCTCTCTTCAGCTCCTCTTCTTATCTTCTTTACTACCAAGTGTTGGTAATCTTCTCCAATAAATTCCAGCAGATCCTCATCATCTCCATCTAAGCCGTTAAACCTTGGATATCTTCACTTCTCAACTACTCTTCTGGATTACAGACTTAGCCTAAATCTATTCCAAAACTCCATCTAAAATATGTCAATAATCACTAGTTAAGGTGCATGAAATGACACCTATCAAGTATATAACTATAGAATATAACTATAGGATATAACAATAGTATATAACTATAGAATATAATATATAATACAAACATAGTATATAACTACAAAATATAACCATAAGATATAACCAAATTGGATATAACTATAAGGATATATATAACCAAATTGGATATAACTATAAGATAAAATCATAGTATATAACTATATGATATAACCATAGTATATAACTATAGGATGTAATATAGGATATAATCATAGTATATAACTATATGATATAACCATAGTATATAACTATAGGATGTAATATAGGATATAATCATAGTATATAACGATGATATGAACAAATTGGATATAACCATAGTATATAACTATAGAATATAATTATAGGATATAACCATAGTATATAACTATAGAATATAATATAGGATATAAACATAGTATATAACTATAGAATATAACCATAAGATATAATCAAATTGGATATAACCGTAAGATATAATCATAGTATATAACTATATGATATAACCATAGTATATAACTATAGGATATAATATAGAATATAACCATGATTATATCTTATAGTTATATCATAGTATATACTATGATTATATCATATATCTTATAGTTATATAACTATATGATATAATCAAATTGGATATAACTATAAGGATATGTATAACCAAATTGTATATAACTATAAGATATAATCATAGTATATAACTATATGATATAACCATAGTATAATTTTATAGTTATATACTATAGTTATAATTTTATAGTTATAATCGTTATATCCTATAGTTATATACCATGGTTGTATCCTATGTTATATTCTATAGTTGTATACTATGGTTATATCAGATAGTTATTTACTATGATTATATCTTATAGTTATATCCAATTTAGTTATATCATATCGTTATATCATATAATTATATACTATGGTTATATCCTATATGATATAACCATAGTATATAACTATATGATATAACCATAGTATATATACTATATGATATAACCATATTATATAACTATTGAATATAATATAGGATATAACCATAGTATACAACTATATGATATAACAATATGATATAACCAAATTGGATATAACCATAGTATATAACTATAGAATATAACCATAGGATATAACAATAGTATATAACTATAAAATATAATATATGATATAATGAGATTCTTCTATTTGTAGTGAAATAGGTAAATGGGTGGATAAGAGTATTTTAGTCTAATTTAATAAAGGATGGATTATATAAGAATAATTATATATAAAATAAATAAGAACCATTTTGGACAGTTAGATTTGAGAGAAAGAAATGTCCATATTATACTTTCATATATGGTTTATTTGGACCTAATTATATCAAAATTCACACAAAATGTATAAAGTTTCTCCCTAATGACAATTTAATATAAATAAATTAAATTAGTACATATTTATAATTGAAATTACCATAAATAATAATATGGCTTATTTTGGATTTAATAATATACAAAATAAATAAAAAATAAAATCTATCAAATATACCAAAAATTGGTGTTTATGGATAGAGTTTCACTTTAATTCATTCATATGTATATGGCTAATTAAATCTAAAGTTATCTTCAAATAGAAATTGTCATTATTTCTAGCAAAGTATACAACTATAGGATATAACAATATGATATAACCAAATTGGATATAAACATAATATATAACTATAGGATATAACAATAGTATATAACTATAAAATAAAATATATGATATAACCATAGTATATAACTATAGAATATAACCTAATTGGTTATATCCTTATAGTTATATCCAATTTGATTATATCATATAGTTGTACTGTTAATGTTAACGCAAAAAAAAAAATCATGTACGCTTAAGTTAAGCGCACAACTTAACATTTTTTTTTGCCCATCACAGCTGTGCGCTTAGTGTAAGCGCACAACTCCTATGCGCTTATTTTAAGCGCATATATATGATGGTCCTTTATTTATTTATTGTCGATTATGTCCTTATGCGCTTAAATTAAGCGCATAAGAGCTGTGCACTTACATTAAGCGTACCAATTCGTGTACATTTAGACGATTTTTCGTATGTATATAGAGAGACCCTAAACAAAACTCATTTTTTTTTTCATTTATATTTTCTCATAACACTCAATATTCAAATTTTAAATACCATTTTTTTAAAATAATCTCTTTATAAACAAAAATCTATTTATAAATACACCCATCAAACAAATACTTTAAACTGCTCTCTCGGTCTCCTACTCCGTTGATTCTGGTTTTATAGAGATTTGCGACGATGCCCCTGCTTTCTCTCTCTTCCTCCGCCATTCCCTCCTTGGTCGTCGCCAGGTCTCACACTCTCCAGCTTCACCACACTCATTTCAAATCCAATTTCAATTTCCACAGAAACAGTTTCCTTTTATTTTGTATCCTGATTTTTGTGGTTGGAAGAGATTTTCTTTGCTTTCCGCAGGGCCAAAATGTCGTTTTCTTCGTCTTCCGCATCTCCTTCTCCCTCGTTCGGTTCCCTACCTGAAAATCGCGCAATTGTATGTATTTGCTATTTGCATTATGATTTGTGCGCGTCTTAGTTGTTTGCTGTTGCGAAAACCGTCGATTGAAGTGCAAAATTGGGGCGTGATTGTATGTGAGCAGCTAGGTTGTGGATCTCTGGGGGTGGACCTACTAGCGGCGGTCGATGCTTATCCGAAGCCAGATGATAAGATAAGAAGCACCAGCTTGAAGGTAATTTTGAGGGGAGTCTAGTAAGGACTAGTTGATTAGATTCGGACGTGTGCGTTCTGTGGTCTTTGGTGGTAGTTTGACTTGCCTGGTGTCAACTACCAATCCCTAGCTGCTCGGTTCCTAGGATTAGATGTCATATTCACCTTATTAATATCTGAATCTGTCTTATCATCCGCAATTCAGACGTCACTTGGTGCTTTTTGCTTAGCCTAACATGTTAGTGTTGCCTGTGAACTTTTTTCGCTTCAAACAATTTGAATTCAGGAGATCAGTTTGTATGATTCTCTCAAAGACTGATTTTTTTGGAAAAAAGTGTGGCGTGACGCATCTATTAACTTGCTGCTTACTGTTGGTCAATGTTTGATCTAGCTGTTAAATTGTCTTGTAGGTTCAAGGTGGAGGAAATGCTGGAAATGCTTTGACATGTGCCGCCCGTTTGGGTTTGCATCCAAGGATTATTTCTAAGGTCGTTTGGCTCTTGCTTCTCTTACTAAACTTCAACTAGCTGCTTTCAGGGTATAGGTGAACTCGATGTCTAATGTTGATCAATATTAGGTTGCTGATGATGCTCAAGGTAGAGGCATTCTGGAGGAATTAGAAGCTGACGGTGTAGATACTTCCTTTATAGTGGTCAGTTTTCCACATTTGACTGTTGAGCTTTTATTTGTCTGCCATTGCTGAAAATTTTGCACCTAATAGTGCTAAATATTTATTAATTTGGCTTCTGTACTCTGAATTGTATTTTTACTATCATCATCTCCAATGGATGCTGAAACAACCAGTGCCACATCTGATTTGAATGCAAATTCAGTGCTCGATGCTGTAGCAGCTTTTTACCACTAGCATACCTAGGTTTACGACTTCATACTATGAGGCTCTACACATAACTACACCAGTGCTAATACAGTTTTTTTGTGGTGAACCAAAATGATTAAACTTGGATTTCAGTATGTTAATCATCCACTATGTAAAACTTCGACGCTATTTATTTTGCCAACAAAAACTTTTCCATTTTTCAAAAATCTCACCTTCTAGTGCAACATCATTTTGTTGGAAAAGACAATTATTGTGTTAACACTTAACATCACTTCTTCCTTTAGTCAAAGGATGATTTGACACTATACTTTTTGAGTCTTCAAGAAGAAATAAACTAACATCAACAAGCAAGTTTCTAGAATCATCGGTTTCTTTTGACCTCTATATGCTTTGTAATCTACTATGTCACACAGCAACTAAATTTTGATATGTATGGATGTTGGTTACTCTTGACGATTTTTCTTATATGCAGGTTTCCAAGGAGGGTAACTCACCATTCACATATATCATAGTTGATAATCAAACGTAAGGTTTTTTTATGGTGTATTCTATCTGATCCTCTTGTGCCTCTTTCTTATTTTCTTATCCATTATGTGTATTGGCAGGCAACCTAATAATAATCTCATTTATGTAAATTGATGAGGCAAAACAAATCCTTGGTTAACAAGAAACAATATTCGTACGCCTGCATCCTTGTATATGGGGTTAGAAAAGTTCTTCAACACAACAATGGTTTCAATTCACCCTGTTTCCATAGTAACAGACATGCAATTAGAAATGCCAACTGTTCTTGTTTCATAATTTTTCTTTCAACCCTTCAGGCTAATTTCAGTTGTGCTTTAGTTCTGATATTACTCAGCCGCATTTATTGTACCACCAACTCATTGATATCTGATATGATGGACAATTTTTTCAATTGGTCCTTCAAATGATGGTGGTTACAGAAAGACCCGCACCTGCATTCACACTCCAGGATCTCCTCCAATGACACCAGCAGAACTTACCCAGTCAAATTTGATATCTGCCTTGGCTGGAGTAAGACTGGTATATTTTGATGCAAGGCTTCATGATACCGCCTTGCTTGTTGCTGAAGAGGTAACTGCCCCATTGTTGCTCTTATGATTCTTGTTAATCAAATGATGTTCAAAGTATATCCAGAATAATGGTATGTTGCCCCAAATCTTTGCTTGGCTGTCTATGTAACCTTCTGACCTCTATATATCGTAATCATGAGACTGTAGCTTTGGATCATTAGGCATGATAACATAGTCCTGTATGGAATGAACTACTTCTATTCAGAGATCAACTCTGCATTACTGACCTGTATTTGCTATTGTTATATGGCTTTTACATGGCATATGTTTTTCAGATGCCTCTTGAAATCTGAAAGGCTGTGCCATGGGTGTGGCGATTTAATTTTTCATTGCCTTCAGTCTGATAACATTTCTATGGACAAATGGGTTCCAAGTGAATAAGCTATCTTGCAGAGGGTTTTAGTAATTAGCATGTCGTATATAATACATTTTTTCTTCCTTCTGGTGTATCAAGGCTTAATTTATTCTTGTTAGTGAACCAGTGTTTTAGAAGAAAAAAACATTTCCTTTCATGCTTCCTTACAAAATTTCATGTAAGAGGCTAAGAGCATTAATGTTTTGTTCAAGTGCAGGCAGCTCGCAGAAACATACCTATTCTAGTAGATGCTGAGAGAAAAAGGGAAGGCTTAGATGAGCTCCTCAATTTTGCTAGTTATGTGGTTTGCTCAGCTAAATTTCCACAGGTAATCCAATTTAAGCCTACAACCTTGTTGCTACTCTTTGAAGAACATATATTTTGCTCCTGAATTCTGTTTGATTGAGCCACATAAAATGACACGTTGCCTTGCAGAAAGTTTTGCTAGAAGATTTTGCCTTTTAATAAACTCTATGCCTAAAGCTTCCATTCATCAGAGAATGTTGTGATATTTATATGGAGAAGTCGTTTTCTTAATTCCACAGATATGGACAGGAGCATCATCTGCACCAAAGGCCTTAGTGTCTTTGCTTTTGAAATTGCCAAAGATTAAGTTTGCGATAGTGACTCTTGGTGAAAATGGTTGTATTATGCTTGAAAGAAGTCCAAACAGTGAGTACTGTCTTCCTTTCTCTATTCAACTGATCTGTAACCTTCATCATTCTAGCTACTAGTTTGAGCCAGATAGTCTTTTTGTGTTCACTGGATTTCAGATAGTCTTTTTGTGTTCACTGGATTTCTTTTGTTGCAGAAGCTTCAGGTGTGGAGGAAATCAATGTGGATGAAGTTTTGGAATCTTTATTGAAGAGAGTGGATCATAGTTCGGTCATTCCAACATGTGCTTCATCGGTAACCTGATTTCGCTGAACAAATAAATAAATATTCAAGTTACTAATACATGTATGATGTATTCTCCTATCTTAAGTAACGGCTCTTTATGTGGGTAAGACCTGTACTGTGGGAATATCTTCAATTCCAATTATATCCTTGTCCACTGTCTAGGTGACGCAGTAGGAAATGCCAGCCTTCCTACGTCACTAGGAATTCCTGCTCAAACAATAATGAATGGGTTGAGCTAATTCCTATATGCTGATTATTTGAAATTTGCATATGCCAGGATGTCATGAACCTAAGAGCAGATGGATTTGGAACTATTTGTGGAAGATTGTTTGTTGGAACAGCTGAGAAGATACCACCCTCAGAGCTTATCGATACTACTGGTGCTGGAGATGCATTTATAGGAGCAGTACTTTATGGTAATTGCAGAGTAGTTCGCCACATTTAATATCAGATCCCAAAAGGAAAAGAAGGATTAAATAACATATAAAATTAAATTTGTAGTCTCGTAGTACTTCAACTGTGGATAGAATAAGATCTTCATGTTTCTTTAGAGCTCAACTGATACTCACTAGTAGAACTATGCAAAGACTAGACGAATGAGCGCTTCTTACAGATCATAATTAATCATACTAATAATATCAAAGCATATGCACGTGTGACTAAATGACCATACTAATAATATCTAGTTTGCTGTTTTTGCAGCTTTATGTGTAGGCATGCCTCCTGAGAGAATGTTGCCTTTTGCTGCTCAAGTTGTAAGTAAAATAAGAGAACAACATATCCATTATAAATGTTTCAAGGGCGTTGTGTTTTTATATTCAAACCACAATGTAGATAAGAGGAGAGTCAAATCATAAATTTTCCCTGAAATGCTTCACTTGGTGTCCAATGCAGGCAGCTTGTGGATGTAGGGCCTTGGGAGCTCGAACCGGTCTTCCCAATCAAACAGAACCACGCCTCACATCTTTTTTAACCTGAGAGTCGTGGAAAATAGTTCCATAATGTAAGATATACATCAGCATAATTGATGTCATATTGATAATTCACAACGCCCTTAATTCCTTAAGAGCACCCCTGGGGAGACTTAAACCGGGGCTTAAATGGGGTTTTTTTGAGTTTAAGCCTCTATATAAGCCTCACATCAAAAGAGCATTTTAATGGAGGAGTTTTTAAACCTAATATATATTTATATTAAATTACAATTATGTCATTTATATTAAATTATCAAAATATCTTTTATATTAAAATACTAATATAGCCTTTACATTATAAAAATATTTATTTTATTAAAATTAATTTTTTTATAAAATTTAAAAAGTTTTTTCACAATGTCATTTTAATATAAAGAAATAAAATTAGTATATATTTATATTCTAAACCATCATAAATAATATTAAAATAATTTATTTTTAATTAATGATATATATTTTTTTTTAAATATATTAAATATATCTGAAATGAATGTCTATGGATAGAGAAAAATAAAATTAGAATTATAGTTTTTTTTCTAATGTTTAAAATTTAAAATAAATATTTTTTTAAAAAAAAGTAACGGACGATCAAGAATAAATTCTAGCCGTCCATTGGAGCGCCATGTGTCACTCATCGGATGCGCGACGCTGCTCCAATAATGGAGCGACACATGACACTACTTTTAGTTTAAGCTTCATGAGTTGGGGCTTAAAAATAAGGCTTTTCATAAGCCTTTAAGGGGGCTTAAGTTGATAATGGAATATTTTATTTCAAAAAATTCCAAAAGCCCCTCATTTAAGCCCATAAAGGCTGCTCTAACAAGAAGTCATAATTCTGAAATACCTGTTGCTTATTCGTCAGTCATATTTGCATTGGTTGATTGCTGTATCCTATCTCCATTTATGGTTTTTATTATATGAAAAGTAATTACAAATCAAACCTATTGATCTTCCTACACGTGCTTTCTTAGTGGTGGACTCCCTCCTAATCTACGAAGTGGGCTTGACTCATGGTGAAAGTACAACTTGGCCCAATGTGAGAACAATAGCCCAGTTGAAAGTTTTCTCTGAAGATGGCAGTAAATCCGAGCGGAGAAGGCGCGAGAAGTCTTGAGATAATAAAGTGTAATTAATTAGCATGTAGATGATTAACAAATTAGTGTAGTTCCTATATGTATTGATGTAATTGGAACTACAAATTAAATACACAATTTTTTGATATATAGTTATAAGGAAATATTAGATCCTTCACTTTCTTGAATATTTTTACATATTAATATATGAGACGGTTATAAAGGAAGTGGGATGGAGATTGTGCAAAATGAAAGAGTTGCATTTATGAATATGACATGTGTCAAATATTTAGAATACCAAGTGTCAAATATTTAATGTGTCAAGTGGCACAATCTTTTGCTTAAACATGCCTATTGCTTTAATGGTTTAGGGAGATAAAGAAACATTTCCTTGGTGGACTTGTATGTCGAAAGAGTTAAGCCTTGATTCAATTGACTTGCACAACTATTACATGTGGAGAGTTAGTTATTTTAGGCATCGATCAAAAAATGGATTGATAAAATGTATTCGAAAGTATGGTCACGAAACAAGATGGACAGTAACTTTGAACAACTAAAATCTTGCGAGCGTAAGTTTCAAGAATTCCAAACACAACATCTCTCTAATATTTCATAACGAATTTCTGACCAAATACCACATACACCTCTTAAAATACAACAAGCTACTAGAATTTCAAACCAAAGGAAAAAAACATGGATGACTTTGAAGTTTGACATGAAAAAGGCATGATAAACTTGACTGGAGCTTTATGAAATAAATGTTGCTTAAATTTGGATTTCATTGATTGAGTCAACATAGTAATGACATGTGTAACATATACATCCTTTTATGTCATAGTTTTTTGAATGAATTGTGTCCTTTAATCAAATGTGTAATTACTGATTATGAAGTGGGACCATTTATGAAGATATTTAATCCGATGATTTTAGATAGTCATAGTGTTTTACTAGAAGCCAAGTATGATTTATAGACTATATGTTATAAAGTATGTCATAAAGTCTATTGTTATTATTACCGGGTCCTACGAGGTCACACCCTTAGAGTTTGGACTGGGTCAGTTTAATGGAAGACATATTATATAAGGTATATGATATAAATTTATATATGATATAACTTGAGAGATAAGGTTTGTTAATAATAAAGAGTTATTATTAATAATAAAAGATATACTTATTTAGGAAATAAGATATCTACACATGACATTATAAAAGAGGGCTTTCTAAGAGAAAACCCTAACTCAATTTCCACAGTAGGCTGCCGCCCCTCTCCCTGGCTCTCTCCCTCGTTCGCCTTCGTTCCTCGCTTTAGCAACCGAGTCCTAGGCGATCCAGATCCAAGCTCGGGTGGACCAAATAGAGGAGTCACACGTGAGGCTCTATTCTCTCCATTACAGCAGATTGAAACACGCATCAAAAGGTATTTAGTTATTCCTATCTATGATCTATTTAGTTTATGCATGAGATCTTTGGTTAGATGTTAGGAAAACATTTTCTGAAATTCCGCTTTACGCATCTAAAATCCCTACAGTGGTATCAGTTGCCTCTTGCATAAATTGATTAGATCAAATTTAAAGTTTATAAATTTTGATGCATGTTCATGATTACTTTGATTCAATTAGATGAAAAATTGATATGTAGATTAAATTTGCATGATTAAAAATCTAGATTTTGATCGATTGGATTAACAAAGTTTCTTTCAATTTGAATATGCATGTAAAATTGTTCTACATAAAAGTTGTAAATTTTTACACATGCATACAATTCTGAATTTTACCAAGTTCGATTCGGATTGAACGACCAATTATTCACCAATTACTGGAAAAGGCTACTGCAGGATGGAATCCGCGGTCGCGATTAGGGTAACCGCGTTCGCGGATCTGCGCGTCGGATTTTCCGCGATCGCGGTTAATGAACCACGGTCGCGGTTCTGGAAAAAAAAATCCACAGTCGCGGTTCTGTGTTTTGGTATAACCCAGCCCTAGTCAGGCTCCCGTGGTCGCGGTTAATGAACCACGGTCACAGTTCTGGAAAAAAAAATCCACAGTCGCGGTTTTCTGTTTTGGTATAACCCAGCCCTAGTCAGGCCCCCGCGGTCGCGGTTACAGGTTCGCCAAAACCTGCTCGTTTCGACACGGGTGGGATTGACCGGCTCGGTTCGGTATCTGACCGAACCGGCCAGAACTCGACTGGCTCACCTCTGAACTAGGTTCGGCTGGAGCTCGCCGAGGGACTGATGGGCTGAACCGGTGGCTCGCACTAGGTCGGATCGCGTTCTGACGTGACCCATATGGCTCGGCCTTGATAAAGTAAACAAATCCTTTTTTTGGAACAAAGACAACTCTTATAAACCTCTTATAGGTTGGGAAAAAATTTGAAAACCAACTCATCAAGGAGGTCTTGGCTTGAGAAAAGCTAAAGACATGAACAAAGCCCTTCAATTCAAATTACTATGGAAAATTCTAGCCGAACCAAATAACTTCTGGGTTAGAGTTGTTACGGATAAATACCTGAAAACAAACCATATTACGATAAAAAAAGCAACTGCTCCTGGCAATGGTCCAAAATGATTGAACTTATGCCTGAGTTCAAATCTGGACTAATTTGGCAAGTTGGTAATGGAAAAACTATCAAATTCTGGACATATAACTGGGTTCTGAACACCCCATTATGTAATAACATAAACTCACAGTCAATCCTGAATAAGGATGCCCTGGTAGCTGACTTCATGTTGCAAATAAAACCTGGAATAAGGACTTACTTGAACAATACATACCAAATGATTTAACCGAAAAATTAACCTCGATCTCAATTCCCTTAAATGAGATCCATGATAGAATGTACTGGAAAACTAGCAAAAACGGCTGGTTTTCTACACATTCTGCTATGGAACTAATTAACAAAAATAAGAGCTACAATGCCTATGATTCCTCGTGGATCTGAAAAATGGATACATATCCCAAAGGTAAAAACTTTGTCTGGAAAATAATGAAAAACGGAATCCCAACAAAACTAGATTAGCAGAAAAAGGCGTTGCAACCCCCCCGGGGTGTATACGCTGCAATGCTCAGTTGGAAGATTTGAACCACCTCCTCTTCCAATGCAAGCATACCTTAAAAACAACCGAAAAATTGAATCATGACACCTTTGGCATAATCACATCCCTAAACATAGGAAACAAAAAAATTAATGAAATCATTGAAGAAATTCGACAAAAAACTGATAGATCACAATTCTCAGAATTAATGGTCTCTTGGTGGAGCATTTGGTTCTATAGAAACCAACTAAGCTTTGGTAGAACAAATGATGATGTCGAACCCATTAAGGATGTACCAATTTACATTAAGAAACAAATTGAAAACTGGAATAAAATGAAAAACTAGAACCCAGACTGTCTTACAGAAGACAATAAAAAAACTCATAAAACGAACATTGTAAGACGACCAATAAAGAAATGGAAAAAGCCTCCGGTAACATTATTAAAATCAACACAGATGGATCCACCAAAACTAATGGTGAATCTAGTTTTGGCTACATTTTCAGGAACAACACGGGAAAACCACTTTTCCTCTATGGGGATAAATGTGGTATTTCAACCCCACTTAAAACAGAAACACTGGCAGTAAGAAATACTCTGGGAAAGGCTTATGAATTAGGCATTACCACAACCTTACCATCGTGAATGTCCTTAACCAAATCTGGCACTGTCCATGGGACATTGAAATGCTAATTTCTGATATCCTGTGTATTTTACAACTGTTTTCTTTAGTGTAGATTTCTCACGTCTTCCGAGAAACCAACGTCGTGGCCGATTTCATCGCGAAGAAGGTACAACAGGTTTCCTTGGAAGACTTTAGAGATTGTCTAGAATTTGTAATTCTCATCCGTAAGGATGCTATAGATTGAGAAACCGACTCTTCTGTGGTTTCCAATCTAATTTTTACCTTATAAAAAAAAAGATCCTAAAAAGACCAAAGGATGAAGATCCATGGAGGATACTAAGGATGGAGATCCAGGCATAACAAGACCCATGAAGATTAGATCTTTCATTTTGGTTTTTAAGGGTCATACTAGGATCACATTTAATTACTGCATTACTTGAATGCTTTACTATTTCCCACTTTACATGCTTGCTTGTTTGTTTATGCTATTTTGTTCACTAGTAAATAAACAACCATTGCATGCTTAAGTCCCTTAACAGAATATTGAGATCATGTCTTTCCATATCATAACCATGAGGCTTTTGGGATTCGTTGGATAGTTTTCGCCTTAGCGAGGTGTCCTTCCTTGACCTTGGGATAGTGCGGGTATGTCTAATAGGGGCATGCTGCCTTGGTATGGTTACACTCAATAAGAGACCAAAATGCTCAGTTTTGGATCTTGAGGCATAAGGATGAGTCTTGTATAAGATGTGGCCATCAACCAAGAATTATAAGGTGTTATAATTAGTAACGGATTTACTTACCTTGATTACATGAGACTTGGGGAAGTGCCTTAGTACGCTCGAGTTTCATCTAAGATAGGATCTTGGAATCATTTTACTCACAAGGGACAATTTAATTGAGTAGAATGTGCAATAACTTACTGTTTATAGCTTGTCTAAATTTTAAGTTTTTGCATGTCAAGCATAATTTATCTGCATGTTTTATTCCGTTTTTGTAGTTACTATGTCTTCTGATCACCTCAAATTCACTCTACGCTCAATAGTTGAGAAAAACAGATTGAACGACAAGAATTTCCTTGATTGGGAAAGGAATCTGAGAATCATTCTCAGGCATGAGGGACAAGAGGATATCCTTGAAACCCCCATCCCAGAACTGACTGCCACCTCATCTGATGAAGATAAGGCACGTCACAAGACAATATGCGAACGAGCAATGAATGTCACTTGCCTGATGCTAGCTGCTATGGAACCTACTCTTCAACAGAGGTTTGAAGATAAGGATGCCCATACCATTATGAAGAATCTTAGAGATCTCTTCAAGGAGCATGCCAAAATTGAGCGGTACTTGACCCTCAAATCCATATTGCAGTGTAAGCTCGAGAAAGGGAAACCAGTTGGGCCACATGTTTATAACATGATAGGCTTGTTTGACAAGATGGCTCGACTGGGTAACCCCTACAATGTTGAGACGGCTACAGATATGATCTTATACTCCCTGCATGATGGATTTGCCCACTTTAGGCAGATGTATCACATGGGAGCCATGAGCAAGACTCTCAACAAGCTACACGTGATGCTCAAAACAGCTGAGCAAAACATCGTGGTTGACCCTTTGAAAGAAGTTCTAATGGTCAAGGGAAAAGTGTTTAAGAAAGGGCTCCAGAAGAAGCAACAACACCAAGGGAAGGGCAACCAAGTTGCCCAATACTAGGGGAACACCCCTAAGGTGAAAGTGGATGCTGAGCACGACTGCTTCTACTGCAAGACCAATGGGCACTGGAAGAGAAACTGCCCCAAGTACCTGGAAGACAAGAAGAGGGGAACAGTCTCCACTTCAGGTATTCACGTTACTGAAATCTTATCAACCAAGTCTCATTCTTGGGTATTAGATACCGGATGTGGTTCTCACATTATTTCGAATTTGCAGGGACTACGAAATAGGAGACGGTTGCAGAAGGGTGAGATAGATCTGCGCGTTGAAAATGGAGCAAGGGTTGCTGCACTCGCTATTGAAGATTATAGTCTACCTCTACCTTCTGGCTTATTTTAGAACTTTATAATTGTTATTTTGTTCCTTTTATTACTAAGTATTTGATTTCAATTTCAGTTTTGAACCTTGAGGGTTATAATTTTATCATCAAGAATTGTTTTTTCATTTATAAGAATGACATTTTCTATGCTCGAGCCCATATGAGTAGTAGTGGACTATACATACTGGATATCAAATCTGAAATTTATAACGTTGATACATAGAGGCAAAAGTCGAATGAGATAAGTGAAGCCAATCTATGGCATTGTCGCTTGGTTCACATTAACATCAAACGCAGGAAGGAACTCCAAACAGTTGGTAGCCTAAAGTCATTTGATTTAGAATCATTTGAAACATGTGAGAAGATAAAGGCACTCCGATCAGATCGAGGGGGCAAATACCTGAGCCAAGAATTCGACCATCACTTGAGAAGTTGTGGCATTTTGACACAACTGACTCCACTAGGCACGCCACAGCTGAATGGTGTATCTGAGAGGATAAACAGGACATTGTTAGATATGGTCCGCTCAATGATGAATTTTGCTGATCTTCCTACATCCTTTTGGGGATATGTCCTCACCACTGTTGCGTTCACACTAAACAAGACTCCGTCACGATCAGTTGACAAGACATCACATGAGATACGATATGGAAAAGTTCCTAGTTTGTCATTTTTGAAGGTCTGGGGATGCGAGGTTTATGTAAAGCGTTTACCATCTGACAAGCTAGCACCCAAATCAGAGAAATGCTACTTTATAGGTTATCCCAAGGAAACAAGGGGATATTATTTCTACAATCCCGCTTAGAACAAAGTATTTGTTGCTCGGGATAGTGTCTTTTTGGAAAAGGATTTCTTTTCCAAGAAGCCAAGTGGGAGAAATGTTTAGCTTGATGAGATTCAAGCTGAGCAACAAATCCAACAACATGAGGACATAGACGATGTCACTGAGGAACTTGAATTTGGAGGCGTACCTTCTCAAAGGGAAACCGCCCAGATCCAAGATGCAATTCCTCAAGTTGTTGAAGCACCTGAGGTTCCGCATACAGATGTGGTCAACCCAGCAACTGAAATCTCTCCTATTGTTGGACCACTTTGGAGATCAGACAGGCTAAGGCAGCAGCCTAGACGTTATGAGGATTACGTCTTGACTGCTAGCATCGACGTTCTACTTTTAGAGAACGACGAGCCTGTGACCTATAAGCAAGCGATGGCGGACCCCGACTCCGAGAAGTGGCTGGAATCCATGAAATCTGAAATGGACTTCATGTCTGAGAATCAAGTTTGGGACTTGATAGATTTGCCTGATGGGGTAAAACCCATTGGATGCAAATGGGTCTTTAAGATCAAGACAGATAAGGATGGAAACGTTTATGTCTATAAGACAAGACTAGTTGCCAAAGAATTTACACAGGTTCATGGTACTGACTATGATGAAACATTTGTACCGGTCGTTATGATCAGGTCCATTAGGATACTCCTAGCGATTGCCGCTTATCATGATTATGAGATTTGGCAGATGGGTGTCAAGACCGCTTTTCTAAATGGATATTTAGAAAAGGATGTATACATGATGCAACCAGAAGGTTTTGAGGATCCAAAAAACCCTAGGGGAATATGTAAGCTTAAGAAGTCCATCTATGGACTTAAGCAAGCATCCAGGAGTTGGAATCTTCGTTTTGATGAAATGGTCAAAAAGTTTGATTTCATCAGATGCGAAGAAGAGCCCTGTGTCTACAAGAAGTTTAGTGGGAGCAAAGTGGCCTTCCTAGTTCTATATGTGGATGACATATTACTCATTGGAAATGACATTCCTATGCTAGAGACAGTTAAGGAGTGACTTAAGAAGTATTTCTCAATGAAGGACTTGGGAGAGGCTGAGTACATATTAGGCATTAAGATCTATAGAGATAGATCTAAGAGACTTATTGGTCTGAGTCAGGGAACTTATGCAGATAAGGTCCTTGAGAGATTCAATATGATGAACTCTAAGAAAGGGTTCTTGCCTATGCAGCATGGCTTACATCTCAGCAAGAGCCAGTGTCCTAAGACACCTGGTGAAACTGAGTGGATGATGATCCATCATGTATGCAATGACTTGTACTCGCCCACATGTTGTATATGCTTTGAGTATATATAGCAGGTACCAATCAAACCCGGGTGATGCACATTGGTGTGCAGCCAAGAACATCATGAAGTACTTGAGAAGGACTAGGGATGATCTCTTGGTATTTGGAGGTGATGACGAGTTGGTCGTCAAGGGCTATACTGATGTAAGTTTCCAGACAGACAGAGATGATTTTGAATCTCAGTCTGGATACGCCTTCATTATGAATGGAGGAGCCGTCAGCTGTAAGAGCTCGAAATCCAGACATATTCTACGAAAATACCACATGATCAGACACTATGTTGATAGAGGAGACATGAGGATGTGCAAAGTGCACACAAACAACAACATTGCAGATCCTTTGACCAAGCCCATGTCTAGGCCCAAGCATGACAGTCATACTCGGGCCAAGGGACTCAAGCACACTAGAGAGTTCTTTTAAGACAATGTTTGTTTTATGATAAACCTTGTTTATTGTTATTACAGACATTTATGCTTGATTTATATATATGAATTTCATATTATTATTTAATCATTGATTGGGATTAGATAAAGTATCCAAACAATTTAATAGTTATCAAATAGGCTTATCAAAACTGTTTTGGTGAATGAAACCCCATTAAGTGAACTGAAATTATAAAATTGTTAGAAGTTCATGGTCTAAGTCGTTAACTTGGATACAAATGACTTAATCAAAATACCATATTGTGAGATTGATTGATAACACCGGGTTTTATGTGTTATAGAGACATAGAGATGTCTAATCGATTGCATAGATGTGTATACCGATACACATCATATATACCGATCTTAGGATTCCTCGAGACTTTACTGCAGAGTTCTAGGATTATTCATGATTAGTGAGTTCCTTAGACATGAGTATGATATAGTTATCATTTGACTGCTGGTATGTCTTTGACGCTGTCAAACGCTGACCGTAACAGGCAGTTATAAAGACAGTGATTGGGATTGCCAAAAGTTGAGTGGGAGCTGTAGTCTTACAAGATTGAATATGTCCTCCTATTCCGTGTATACCACGATACATTTGGAAAGGATTGGTGTCTCGGCCACTTGAAGAGTGAGAACTGTGAAAACGCATGGCCATGCTCGGATGGATTATTAGTAATCTTCTGTACTTACAGTTTGTTCTCAAGAGTTCAAGAAACGTATTTGGCGGTAAATATGAGTTTCATCATATAGTCAAATAAGACATTAAGTGACAAAGGAATTTTAACATTGCACACTTGTTTTAAGGACAAGTGGGAGATTGAAGGAATTGTGTCCTTTAATCAAATGTGCAATTACTGATTATGAAGTTGGACAATTTATGGAGATATTTAATCCGGTGATTTTAGGTAGTCATAGTGCTTTGCTAGAAGCCAACTATGATTTATAGACTATATGTTATAAAGTATGTCATAAAGTCTATTGCTATTATTACCGGGTTCTACGAGGTCACACCCTTAGAGTTTGGAATGGGTCAGTTTAATGGGAGACATATTATATAAGGTATATGATATAAATTTATATATGATATAACTTGGGAGATAATGTTTGTTAATAATAAAGAGTTAATATTAATAATAAAAGATATACTTATTTAGGAAATAAGATATCTACACATGGCATTATAAAAGGAGGGCTCTCTAAGAGAAAACCCTAACTCAATTTCCACAGTAGGCTGTCGCCCCTCTCCCTGGCTCTCTCCCTCGTTCGCCTTCGTTCCTCGCTCTAGCAACCGAGTCCTAGGCGATCCAGATCCAAGCTCGGGTGGACCAAATAGAGGAGTCATACGTGAGGCTCTATTTTCTCCATTCCAGCTGATTGAAACACGCATCAAAAGGTATTTAGTTATTCCTATCTATGATCTATTTAGTTTATGCATGAGATCCTTGGTTAGATGTTAGGAAAACGTTTTCTGAAATTCCGCTTTATGTATCTAAAATCCCTACATTTCTAACCACCCTCTGATTAGTTGAGATAACATATGTCGTCCAAAGTCAGAAGGTGGGCTGGAGCTACAAAAATCAGAAAACTTGAACAAATCTATGCAAATAAAATTTCTATGGAAATTACTAGTGGAACCCGACAGTATGTGGGTTAACATCATTACCGAAAAATATCGCGGATCAAATGTTATTTTCATACAAGAAGAAATCAAGGAAGTCATGGCAGTTTTCTCGACTTCTCCATATTCGTGACATATTTATTTTGGGAAGTGGATAACGGTAAAACAATTAACTTCTGGACTAACCACTGGATTCAAGACTGTCAATTACAACCATGTTATAAGTCTTATGACAATATCAACATTCATCTTAAAGTTTCGCACTTCATCACATTTGATCATAACCGGGATATCCTCAATCTCCAAGGACTTGTACATGTACCCCCTCATATAGTTGCGAAGATTCTCAATATTCATATTCCCATTCATGAAACTGATGATCGTCTTATTTGGAGGCTATCAACCATTGACAACTTCTTTATCAAATCTTCAAGAAGTCTTACCCAATACCCAACCCCTTACCCAATTTTGATTTCCCTTCTTGGATTTGGAAACTAAATATTCCTCCTAAAATCAAAAACTTTTAATGGAAATCACTCACAAATTCTTTTCCAACCACAAAACGTCTAGAATCGACACTATTAAAGAGTTCCCTCTCAATGCAGTCTCTGCAATTAAGATATTGAAGATACATGTCATCTCTTTTTACATGTCCATACACAAGACAAATGATTCGGAAAATTGAATGTATAACGGGTCAAAAGTTTATCTTTCAAAACACATTTGACACTCCACAATGGCATCCTATTCTGCTAGAGGTCCAACATATCCCCTACTTTTCTTACTTTCTTTGGTGGAATATTTGGAAACACCGAAACTCCATTATATTCCACAAAGATCACACACGACAAACCAACAAGCCTTCACAAGTAGCCATCCTTCAATTCTATGATTGATAGGCGACCAACTCTTCATCCCAACAAGACATAGTCGCAAAAAAAAAAGCAAAACGATGAAGCCTCGGTAGAACCTCATCTGCAAACAACCTCCCTCACACTTGCCAAAACTTAACTTTGACAGCTCTAAATGCATTGGCCAATCATCTCATATTGGATTCATTATAAGAAACCATAATGGAGATGTAATCTATTTAGATAGAAAACAAATTCCGAATTTGCCCATTCTTCAAATTGAAGCATATACAACACTAGAGGGTGTTCAGAAAGTCGTTTCTTTAGGTATTAACAACCTAGTTATAGAGGGTGATAACTTAATAAAGTTGTTGATTTTCTTGTGACTCATCACATCAGCCCGTCTACAGTCAAAAGTTTCATCCGCACCTATAACGCAAGGATTGTCTTCACTTAATCTATGTAATACTAGATAAGAGTTCTTAAAAATGAACTCGAGATTAGAGATGATTTGTAAATCTCGTGTAAAAATCATCAAATGTGATGATTTATGCTTGTACTTTACTTAAAAAGAGAGCCTAATATTTACCATGTAACAAAAAAAAGGATCGATTAAAAATGTGAGAATGTGACGGAATGTAGTGAAGTGTAAGTGATCGAGCAAAACTCAAGGTGATCGAGCTAAACTCAAGGGAGAATTATGAAATTAAGTTACGAATGAATAAAGTGTATAAGTTAGTGGTCGGATAACATAATATTAATTAGTGTTTTCAACCAGCAGTTCCCATGTTCAACTTACAGAAATAATATAAAAATTTCAAAATTATTTTTGAGATCATCCTAAAAAAAATATCGTATAGAAGTAAATATTTAAGTTCACGAAATCATCTCTTAAAAATGTATTTTTTTTAAATAAAAATACTTTCTAAACAGTTAAATTAGGGATTCATTTAAATCCCTTTAAAATGTATTAAAATACATTAATTTATATTAAATTGATGATTTAATATAATTTAACATAAAATAATATATTTTAATACATTCTATAAAAAAAATTCAAACAGACCTTAAATCGAAACACACTCTAAATTGACTAGGATATTCGAAATATTCCAAGGATTCAATTGAGGCTCAACTACTGCTCAAGGTTCCTTGAACTGTTGGTTCCTGAACAAGCAACACCAATCCCACTGTCTCAAAATAGTAAAACATAAATCCAATCTTCTTCATTTATAGTTTTTTTTTTTGGGAAAAATCTTTATTTAGACTTTAGAGTACTTACCAGAGTTTTCTGTTTCAAAAGAATACTAGAGTTTTATTTTGTGAATTGGGTTCACGAATCCATTTTACTCACCTATTTAAAACAATATTCGCTAGTAGCTTTATCGACGGTTAGCATAAATAAATTGCAAAATATGATAATTCTAATGAAAAAATATTAAAATTATTATTTTTCACTTTATGGTATAATAAAAGGTAATAATTTGAGAACATTTAACTAAGTTGGTTTATATTCAGTTTATGTTCACTAGTTTTCTATAAATAAAGGTAATAATTTGAGAACATTTAAATCAAGTTGGTTTATATTCAGTTTATGGGAAGGGATATGTCTTTCGATCAAGACGGAAATTATTAGGATTAATAGTAGAGATCTTTTATCCGGATATTTTAGATAGCCATAGTGCTTTGCTGAGAGCCAACTATGATTTATGGGCTAAATAAGATTGGGCTAGCTCATTGCTAATTATAACCGGGTCCTACAAAGTCATACAGAATAGAGTAATTTGGCTAGATTAAAGTAACTCAGGGCTCATAAATGGGACCATGGGTGCCGGCCATGTGATGGTAATAATGGATGAATTATTCATCAAGTAATTATGATTGTTATCTATTTACTTGATGATAAAAGAAAAGTTATCTTAACAAAAGATAAGATAATATAATAGTTATATATATATACACCTTTTCTAAATACAAGGTAATTATCTATTATCTCATATATTGAAAAAACACACAAACCACACCCAAGAGAACTAGGGCCGGCTGAACCTCATTGTAGAAGAGACCAAGCTGCGAACTTTTGTTCCGTTCTAGCAACGTCAGCAAGGCGATCTAGATTTGTGCTCATGTGGATCAAGTAGAGGAATCACAATTGAGGTTTCGTTTATCACGTTGATCCTAGCCAGAAGATTTGCATCAAAAAGATATGTTATTACTTCTTATATGATTCATATTGATTTATGCATGAGATCTTAAATTAGATGTTAAAAAAGTGTTTTATAAAATTCCGCTAAAGCATCTAAATCCCTACAATGGTATCACGAGCCTCTTGCATGTTTTTGATTATTTTGGTTCAATTAAGGTGGAGAATTGATATATGGATTAAAATTGTGCTTTTAATTGATTGGATGCATAAACTCATGAACTTTATGAACATAAAATCATGAATTTTATGAACACATATACTCGAAATTTCAGCCCATATGTTAGGAAATTCTAAGTTTAAAATTCTGTTTTTTGCTTAAGTTTAACCCTAAAATTCGAAAAACATGTATAATTTATGCAATAAATATGATTTCTTGTATAAATTAGTCATACATTTAAAATATTAGATTTTTCATGTTGATGTTAATCGAATTAAGCCCTATAAATTTAGAATTTCATGCCTTGAATTTGCCCTAATTTGATTAATTTTGCATGAAAATTGGTTCATACACTAATTCATCAAGAACCCTAATTTTCTCTCAAATACAGAAAATTGTAATGGTTACAAAGATTTGAGTGAGAGAGGTATAAAATCGCGTATGTAGTTGCTCTTATGGTCCACGGTGGTTCGTGGGATGGCGGGGTAGGGCTGGGGCACGACTTGGGTGGCGCGAGGCGTCCAGCTGGGCGGCTGATGGTGCATGTCAAAGGGGGGGGGGGGGGGGGGGGGGTTGGTGCGACTGTTAGGGGGCCTAGGGAAATTGTTGTCTAAAATATTGATTAGCTTAGAATAGATAAGAAAATAACTATCTTATCTTTTGAGCATATAATTTCAATTATGCATATTTAATAATTAATATTGGTAATTCCATATATGAATTATAATTGAACTAAAATAATAAGATAGTCACTAGTAGAAAATGTGGCTTTGACTACGGTAACTTTACCATGGTTCCGCGTTATTGCGTGGTAAATTTACATTATTGGTTTTTTTACCATGGTTCTAGAAACCACCGAGTTAATTTTGTGGTATTTTTACCACGGTTTTGAATATAACCGGTGTATTTAAGCATACTAATTTACTACGACAGTCAACATACCACGGTTCTTAAGAGAACCGTCGTAATTGTGTATTTTGTTTTACCACAGTTCCGTGTATTTTCGTGGTAAATGAGAACACTTGACACTATTACCCCGATTCCTTAAACAACCGTGGTAATTCTTGCAATTACTTTTACCACGGTCCCGTGTTTTTCGTGGTAAATGAGAATGTTCGACACTATTACCCCGGTTCTTTAAACAACCGTGGTAAGTTTTACAATTTCTTTTACCACGGTTCCGTGTATCTCTGTGGTAAATGAGAATACTTCACACTTACCCCGGTTCCTTAAACAACCATGGTAATTTTTACAATTTCTTTTACCACGGTTGCGTATTTTTCCGTGGTGAATGAGAATATTTGACACTATTATCCCGATTCCTTAAACAACCGTGATAATTTTTACAATTAAAAAAAAATGAAACCCTAATCTTTTTCTTTCTCCCTCCCATTTTTCCATTCTTCCCTCTCACAACCATTCTCTCCCTCCTAAGTCCTAACCCAACCCCCTCTATCTTGCACTACACCACACTCGAGCCCTTCTCAAACCCACCAACCCTAGCCCAGATCTACCCCCACTCGAGCCCTCACAATCCCACCCGACCCTAGCCACTCGACCTCTCTCTCCCTTGACCGAACTCATACCCTCCCAAAATCTCTCCCTATTACTAACCCAGACCGTTCCCAGATCTGGTGACCTCGAGCCACTCCGCCCCGGCTTGACCCGGCCTCATTCGCACCACTGAGCTCACCATCACACCACCCTAGCCGTGAAGTCGCACCCATATCTGCACCCCCACCAAGGCAAGTCATGGTCAGCCCCACCAGCATTATGAAGCTTACCTTGGTTCCCTAACTCTATTGTGAGTTCTTCATTCTCCTGTGTTTGAATTAAGTTAAGGTAGAAACTTGAACTTGAGCCTAGGGTTTGAGAAATTTATGGATTTATCACCACAAATTATTTTAATTTGTATTTGATGAATTTAATCATTTGGTATTAAATCTCTTGATATTAGGTTTATTATATAAGGAGAAAGTATGCACTTTAGGTGTTTGATGAAATGTTCAAGAGAAGCAATATTATCTTGTTGGTTTAATCTTTTGATTTTAGTAATTTGTTTAGAATAATGATTGTTTATATCTATCTATTATTTGTTTCAATGAACATGTTTGGTTTGAAACTAGGGTTATTGGATGGTTAAGAAAGATTTTGAAATGTTGTTTGCAGTATTGTGAAGTAAATATGCTATAATTTGATGACATTTTGAATTTTGTGGGATTACTACGTATAATATTTATAATGATCTTGATGGATTGTAGTATCCTTTCATCTATGGACTAATGATGTCCATATACACAATATATTACAGTTATAACGTTTATATGTATTACAAAATTTCATTTAGATAGGGACTAAACATATAGCGTACTAACCTCTGAAAGGCCACTTGAAGATTAATGTGATATTTCTAATGTTTACCAAGTGAAGTATCACTATGTTTCTACGAACTTGTCAAGAAAGGTATGAAATCTTTGCTTTAGAAAGTACAAAGCAAGTGACATTAATCATTCATATCTTCTAGTGTTATAATCTTCATTCAAACATTGATAATTCTTTCATTAAGGATGAGCGGTAGCTTTGTCGACTATTTATAGGAAGTTGCTTTTATCTAGACTAAGTTGATTGCCCCTTTCTCCTATAATAAAGGTTAGTTGCATTTTGTGATGTATAATTACATCTTTCATTTGAATTTCTACAACAAATAATACATTGCTCCACGCGTGATATATGTAAGGATTGTTTGCTTTGTAGTGCCCTAAGCAGACCAATAATATTGCTTATGGATATTATGCTCTTCGATTTATACACGAGATCATCTGTAAAGGACAAGACTATCTCTGAAAAGGTATATCTAACTTTTAATAATTAACTATATATTAATCTTTAAAATCATTTCTAATCTAAGTTTATATATGACATTATCCAAAGTTCGATGGGTCCATACCATATTCAAAAGACAAGATATATGAGATTCAAGATCAATGTGCAATGTTTGTGCAACGCTTCATATATTATTTAGTACATAGAACATGTGTGTTTCATACTTTTTTTGCAACATATTGCACTTAACTTAGTAGAATGACTAGGTTTTCCACATTATGCTTGTGAGACTCCGACCTTTTGAATATATATATATATATGACAATACATTGATGTACGATATTTTGAAATTATTTGATCCATTTTGATAATTGAAGATTATGTGTATGGTATAATATATATTATAAAAAAGAGAGGTGCACATTTACCTCGGTTTATGCAGTTGTAACGATTTATCACGATTCGATCAAATTTACTACGATTTAATTTTACCGCGGTTATACAATTTTACCACGGTTCAGAATAATCTACTAAGATTCAATTTTACCACGATTGACATTTTTTACTACGGTTTTATTATACTACTGAATCGTTACATTTTTACCACGGTTGTCACATTTACCATGGTTCAACAACCGTGGTAAATATGCAACCGTGATAAACATGTTTACCACAACCAAGTTTACCACGGTTCATAACCGTAGTAACCTTTGCAAAATAACCGTGATAAAAAGTTTTTCTTCCACTAGTGAGTAGAGGTTTAATTAATTATCTTATGAGTTATTTTCATTAGTTAAAATTTAAAGTCTATTAATATGATTGGATGAATGTATAATATTTGATATTAAAATTGCGTGTATGATTAAAATTATGATATTATTATTACACGAGGTGACTGGTATGACCCAAAATAGAATAGAAAATACGATAAGCGTATCGTTATTATTTTTCTTGTACATGATATGTGTATCGTTATGTATTTTTGTAATTTAATTTCAAGCAATTAGATTCGAGTTACATTATGTAAAGCAAAAAAGAAGATCCTATGAAAAAAAACATGATGAAGATCCAAAGGAGTATTAATGATGAAGATCCAAAAGATGGACTGTAATCTCTGAAGATTAGATCTTATAGGTTTTAGGGGTCATACTAGGATCACATTTATTTATACATTTTTTATTGCTTTAAAATGCTTTCTAAGTTTATGCATGTTGTTTATTTATGCTATTTAGCTCACTAGTAGATAGACCAAAATAGTAAACTTAGGTCCCCTAAAAGAAAAATAAGATTTTGTCTTTCCAAATCATAACATATGAGACCCTTGTAATTTAAAGGATAGTTTTTTCCAAAACAAGGTGTATTTCTTTGACCTTGGGATATTATGAGTTAATCTATTAAAAGGGTTTACAACATTGGTTTGGTTATACTCAACAAAATACTAAAAGATAAAGTTTTGTGTTTTGAGACATAGAGAGAAGTCTAACATGACATGTAGCCTATCAATCGAGAGTTATAAATGTTATAACTAGTAAAAGGTACTTACTTAATCATATAGGACTTAGGAAAGTGTCAAAGTACGCTTAAGTTTTATCTAAGATAAGATCTTAGAATCATTTTATTTATAAGGGACAAATATTATTTGAATAAAATGTACATTAACTTATTTATGTTTGAAGCATGTTTAAATTATTTAAGGTTTTGTATTACAAGCATAATTTACAATTTGCATATTACTATTGTAGATATCATGTCTGGAAATGATAACCACACAATCATCAACATGCGTTCAATCCTTGAGAAGGAAAAAATAAATGACGACAACTTCCTCGATTGAGAAAGAAACCTGAGAATTGTTCTTAGATTTGAAGGACGGACGAGAGAATGTCCTTGACACTCCTATCCCAATTCGGAGTGAGACTCCTATTGAAGCTGAAAAGGCAATTGAAAAGGAAATTAGAGAAAAGTCAGTGATTGTCACTTGCCTTATGCTAGCTTCCATGGATTCAAACCTTTAAAAGAGGTTTGAAAGGATGGATTCTAACACCATCATTCACACACTAAAAGTCATGTTCCAGTAACATACGAGGATGGAAAGGTATGAGATCCACAAGGCAATTCTCTAGTCCAAACTCGAGAAAGGGAAGCCAGTCAGTGCTCATGTGTTCAAAATGATTGGACACTTTGAGAACATGGAAAGACTTGGGTTCCCATATAGCCAAGAGTTGATTACTGGCATTATATTGCACTCTCTACATGATGGTTCCACTCAATTTAGACTGGATGTCAATATAAGTGGAATTGGGAAAAGTCTTTAAGAACTTCATGGGATGCTCAAGACTATTGAGCAAAACATCATGTTGAACCAAAGAAAGAAGTTCTCATGGTCAATATGGGAAAAAAGGTTCAAGAAATAGGCTACTGGTTAGAAGAGGCATCTGTAAGGGAAGAGCAAAGAAGTTGTTCATCCTAAGCCAAAGGCTCCTAAAAAGGCTAAAGTAGTTGCTGACCACGAATGTTTCTATTGCAATGCAAAGGGGCATTGGAAGAGAAACTTCCCAAAATACATGGAATACAATAAGAATCTAATTGTGAGTTTCAGTTTAGGTATATATGTATAAAAATCCTAGCAGCAAAAGATTCAGCTTGTGTATTAGATATTAGATGTGGTTAATTCTCACATTATTTCGAATGTGTAAGGATTAAGAAGAAGTAGAAGCTTGGCTAAGGGAGAAGTAGACCTACGCGCTGGAAATGGAGCAAGAGTTGTTGCACTAGGAATAGGAGATTATAGTTTGCCTTTACCTTATAGTTTAGTTTTAGTAATGAATAATTGTTATTTCATTTCCTCTATCACTAGAAACCTTATTTCAACTCATGTTTTGGATATTGAAGTATATTATTTTATCATTAAGAATGAATATTTTTCTATTTATAAGCAAGATATATTTTATGTGAATGCTCCACCGAGTAATGGACTCTATGTGATGGATTTAGTATCCAATGTCTATAACATAAATACTAAAAGGCAAAAATCAAATGATCTGAATACTACATATCTATGACATTGTCGTTTAGGTCACATTAGCTTAAATTGCATGAAGAAGCTCCAAAAGGATGGACTTTTAGAGTTCTAGCCTCATTTGATTGTGAATCTTTTGAAACATGTGAGTATTGCTTAATGGAAAATATGACAATATCACTTTTTAATGGAGTAAGTGAAAAGGGCAAATGAACTTTTTGGCCTAATACATACAGATGTATGTGGACCAATGAGCGCAAAAGCTAGAGGTGGTTACAAGTACTTCATAACTTTTACTGGTGATTTAAGTAGATATGGATACATATACTTAATAAAACATAAGTCTGAATCTTTTGGAAAAGGTCAAAGAGTTTCATAATGAAGTAGAAAATTAGCTTAGTAAGCAAATTAAAGCATTACGATCTGATCATGGTGGTGAATATTTGAGTTAAGAATTTGATCATCATTTAAGGAGTTGTGAGATTTTTTTACAACTAACTCCACCAAGAACACCACAATTGAAAGATGTATTTGAAAGGAGGAATATAACTTTGCTTGAACGTGGTTTGTTTTATGATGAGTTTTGCTGATCTTCTAATATTATTGTGGGGATATGCAATGTTCACACTAAACATGACTTTGTCAAAAGCTGTAGATAAAATATCATATGAGTTATGGACTAGAAGAGTTCCAAGTTTGTTTTTTCTCAAGATCTAGCAATTTATAGCTTATGTAAAACGTTTACTCTAAGAAAAACTTGCACCCAAATTAGATAAATGATTTTTTGTAGGGTATCCTAAAGAAACAAAATGATACTATTTCTACAATCCTAGTGAGCACAAAGTGTTGTTGCTCGGGATAATGTCTTTTTTGGAAAATGATTTTATTTCCAAAGAGTCAAGCAAGAGAAATGTACATGTCAAAGAAGTTCGAGAAGAGAAACAAACTGAACAACAAAATGACATGGATTACACCATGTTTGAGACAACGGTATTTGGCAATGCAACCCGCAAGGGGAGGCCACTCATATGCCAAAAATAGTGGAGTCTCAAGATCCCGCTCCTACCGTCCCTTTAGAATATGATTCTAGTGAGAATCCACAAATTGTTGTGGAAGATCCTCATGTTGTTCAACCCACACATAGATTTGATAGGTCCAGAACACGGCCAAAGAATTATGTTGATTTCATATTCACTACAAGCTGCGATATCTTACTTTTAGAAATCGAAAAGCCTACTACTTATAAGGAAGCTATGATGAGTCTACACTTCTAAAAATGGCGTGTAGTCATGAAGTTTGAAATGGATTCCATGTCTGAAAATCAAGTATGAGACTTGGTTTATTTGCCAAATGAGGTAACACCAATAGGATGTAAATGGGTTTCAAACTCAAAATAGACAATAATGGAAACGTATCAGTTTTCAAAGCAATATTGGTTGCAAAAGGCTTTAGACTTATTTATGATATTGACTATGATGAAACCTTTTCATCAGTTGTTATGTTTAGATCCTTTTGGATAATCCTAGCATTTGCAATTCATTACGACTATGAGATTTGGAAGATGGATGTTAAAACCGTCTTTTTAAATGGGGAAGCAGGATGTGTACATGATACAACATGAGGGTTTTGAGGATCTAGAAAATCCTAGAAAAGTATTCAAGCTTAAGGAGTCTATTTATGGACTTAAGCAAGTATCAAGGAGTTGGAATCTCTGATTTGATGAGGCATTCAAACATTTTTATTTCATCAGATGTTAAGAATAAGTCTGTGTTTACATGAAGTTTAGTGGGAGAAAAGTGGTTTTTCTAGTACTGTATGTGGATGACATACTACTCATAGGAAATGACATTTCTATGCTAGAGTCCGTCAAGGACTGACTGAAGAAATGTTTTTCAATGAAAGACTTAGGAGAGGCAAAGTACATATTAGGTATCAAGATCAATAGAGATAGATGTAAGAAACTAATTGGACTAAGTCAAGGAACTTATACAGATAAGATTCTTAAGAGGTTCAATATGAAAAATTCTAAGAGAGAATTCTTACCTATGCAGCATGACATACAACTTAGCAAGACCCAATGTCCAGTTGCACCTATTGAGCTAGAGAAGATGAGTAGGATTCCTTATGCATCATTAATAGGATCTATCGTGTATGATATGATCTATACTCGCCAAGATGTTGCATACGCTTTGAGCAAGTGCAACATATCCCAATCAAATCTAGGAAAAACACACTGGAATGCAGCTATGAACATCCTAAAATACTTAAGATGGACTATGGATGATTTATTGGTGTATATAGGTGATGATGAGTTAGTCGTTCAAGGATATGTTGATGCAAGTTTCCAAACAGATAGAGACGATTTCCGATCACAATGGGGATACATCTTCATTCTAAATGGAGGAGCAATGAGTTGGAAGATTTCAAAGCAAAGCACCATGGTTAATTCTACAACATAAGTTGAATACATTGCCGTGTGGTGTTGTTCCTAGTTGTGCTATGGCAATTGACATCTATTGTGACAACAATGGTGCCATTGCCTAATCCAAGGAACCAAGTTCAAACTCCACATCCAGACACATGCTCATGAAGTTCCACATCATTCGAGATTATGTCGAGAAAGGAAATGTGAAGCTTTGCAAAGTTCATACAAATGACAACATATCAGACCCGTTAACTAAACCTTTAACTAACCCTAAGCATGACTGTCACACTAGGTCTAAGGGAATCAAGCACATTGGAGAATGACATTGAGATTGTATTGTTTTACATTATAGAGATTGTTTTCATGAATGTTAAGCTTTCAGTTATATTTGTTATTTGAAATAAGTTTCATTATTATTTAATTGTGATTTAGAATTAAATAAAATATCCAAGTAATTTATAATTGTCAAATAGGATCATCATAAGTGTTTTGATGAATAAAACCCTATCAAGTGAAGTGAAATTATAAATTAAAAGTTGTCCATAGTCTAAGAGTGTGTTTGGTAAAAGGAGTTGGGGTTGGAGAATCCCAACCCGATTGTTATTGTTTGTTTAGGGATTTTTGAAATAGGTTTGGGATTCCCAACCCCCTTGGAATGAGGTTAGGAAACCTCCCAATTTTCATGGGTTTGGGTGGGTTGAAAAGAGAGACCTTAAATTGTGAAGCCTAGTTTGAATCCAAAATTGTAACCAAACACACACCTTTAAATATGGGGTTTATAATCCTTACATTTTCAACCCGATACCTCAGCCCAACCCAAACCCGAATTTCTACCAAGCACACCCTAAGTCATTAATTTAGACATATATGACTCATTGAAAGACTATTTTGTAAGTTGATAGATAGCGTCGAGTTTCATGGGCTGTAGGGATATAAGGATGTCTAATCAATTACATGGATATGTATAGAGGATACATATTGGACATACCTACCTTAAGATTCTTCAAATAAGTTTTAGAAATTTAAGTTAAACTATGATTAATAGATTCCTCATACATGAATATGATGTTTCTCTTAGTTAGGGATTGGTATGTCTTTGACATTGTCAAACGTTGTTCCGTAAAAGGTGGTTACAAAGGCAACCAAGGACATTGCTGAAAATTGAGTGGGAGCTATAGTTATACAAGATTGGAGAAATCCTCCAATGTAAATCGGAATGGTGTCTAGGCCACTAGATTGAAGAGTAAGAACTGAAAATGCATGGCCGTGCTCAAATGAATTAAAAGTTAATCATTTATTTTGATAGTTCAAGCTCGGAGTTCGTGAAATAATTGGATATTAATATGGATTACATGATATGTTATCATATTATCAAATTAGACACTAAGTGTAACACCCCTAACTTTTGTCGGTAGTGCCACATGCCAGTGACCTCAGACTGTAAAGTCCAAAGCCACCCTAGGCTTTAATCGAAACAATATGCTTAAATAAATAAATAAATGTTAAGTAATAATAGAGTAAATAGTGAAAGACTTCTGAAACAAAACTTAACCTTATTAAATCATTCCTTGTAAGTTGAAGAGATAAGTTTTACAACTCGAAATTACAATACAACGAAAGACTTTTAAATGAACTCTAAATACATGACTAACTTATCTAAGTATTACTTTTAATTAAGAAGATTAAATCAATACTAGACAAATTTTAAAAATAATACTTTAACTTACAATCTTCAACTGCAAGCTTTCATCTTCGATTTGTTACTTCAAGGTTGACTGAGACCTACCACTGATGTGCCTTATAGGACAGATGACACCAGTCAACCATGCAAGAAAAGAAAAAGTTTGATTAGTCTAATGAAAGACTAAACAAGGGCTTAAATAAAGTGGTTCTTGTGATTGTATCCAGTTACTATCATTGTCTCTCAAATAATAGTCGGTAGACGGTACATAACTCAGATACTCTAATTGAAACGATAGAAAAAGATATGCGCCAAGAGAAGAACCTAAAGGAGTTGAGTCTTATAAGAATTATGTACGTTTGTTTGGGAACATTTATAATTATCACACAAAGTTTAAAAATGACTTCTTTGAATAATCGGGTCCTTAACTAACCTCACCACATGCGTGTTGTGCAAATTCAGATTGGTAAGAGGACCTTCATAGACAGAAGCCCGAGCGGGTTCCACATTGTACTTCTCGCCTGAAGGTATAGTAATTATGTGCAAAACGGCACTTATCTTATTTAATTTCAAAACGTACATTAACGTTAAGGCTTTTAATTCCACAACTGATCTCGCAATGAGATATAGAATGGGACGGATCCCGAATATTGGCACTAGCTAAGTGCACCGACCACCACTTATATTCGAATAAGGGTAGGTCATGATCAAAAGTATTAGGGCAATAATCCTTCGAATACCAAGTTATAAAGAAACAACTAAACCTCGCAGGGTATATAGCGTTCCTATGAATACTCGTGATAACTAGCATATAAGTCCACACCAAATGCACAATAAATCCATACCAAAGTTCATCAAGCACCCTGCAATTATAATATATATATTTATATGAGGTTCGTTGCTAGCAAATATACAACCTAATAAATAAGGTTCATTTACACATCAATTTACCACACAAGTCCCCAACAAAAATTAAGAATATTTATCCCAACTTAATAGCACAATTGATTCATTGTCAATTAAGATGAATATGGAATACATTGCAAGAACGAACCGTCACTTGCCTTGAATCACAAAGAACTTGAACGGTATAACATAGATGGTTGCTTTCGAAAAGCAAATTGGTTCCCTGCTTTATTACCTTTCCAAAGCGAATCCGAGATGTACCCAAATCACACAACTTAAATAAATTATGAATATATCATTTATTCAATAATGACATTTGAAGGATACAAGTCTCCATTTTTAATTGAATTTTGTTAACTCTAAATAAATCAATTTCAGGACTTTTCGATAAAACGATTATTTATGCGATACTAAAAATCAATTAGTCATATATTCTAAATAATCATATCATATATAAATAATTTATTTATTTATTTACAATTCTAATAAATTTATAACTCAACTTATTCCACAAATTTAAAATCACTATCCATAGTAAACATGTTATAAATTAACAATTCATAATATAAGATAATAAATAATAAAAATAATTAATTTAATTCTAATCATAATAAAATTAAGTTAATCAAACATAATTTTTAACTAGTCCATATTTAACTTAGTTAATGAAGATTAACTAAAATAAACCGAAAAAATTAAAATCGTGACAAAAAGGCTACCGGAATCGCGAATTGGCACCGGCTGGAGATCGGGGCAATTGAGCCTCGTCGGAGCACCACTGGAGCTGGGACCAAAGCAATTTTAAAGAGGATGAGTTGGTTGAGCTAGGGGTGGTGCCAATTGTAACAATGAAGGCTCGTGGTGGTTGGAATCTTCCGATGAACAACTGCGACTAATTTTTAGGGTTCGAGACTTTGATTATGAAATTGGATGAAACTACTCCATGGGTGAATGAGTGATTATAGATCTTTGATTTCCCATAATATGCTCTACACAATCGTGAAAGATTTGGGCCAAAGCGATCCCGAATAGTATCGAATTTTGCCAAAAAATGTAATGACGCGTCCGTGGTTATTTCTTGCCTTTTCGGGGGAAATTCAATCTTGTTTGGAGATAATTCAGCCTGATTTTATGGTAATTGTACACATCATGAAGTTTCCCACAAAGCCCATTCTTCAATTGTCAAAATCAAGCCCGGTTTTGGGTCGAAAAGCACCATGGCCGTGAGCTCCATGGCTAGAACGTGTTGGTCGGGCTGTTCGAATTTAATGATGACATTCCACCAAATGGAGGCATTAAATTTGGACAAATGAGTGCGAATTGGAGCCGAAATTACCCAAACTTATTTATAATGAGTGCGAATGATTTAATTTGGACAAATGAGTGCGAATTGGAGCCGAAATCGACCATTGAAGAGCCTCCGAAGTGTTGCGTTTTTTCTTGGCTTGAGGTTGAAGAAGCAATCCACTATTCAAATCGTGGCCCCCATCTATATGCTTAATTACACATTTTTCCCAACCTTTTAAGTTGTGGAAAAAATACCCTCATTTAATTTTTCAAAAGTTTCAAAAATTACCCAAACTTATTTATAACTTATCCTAAGTTTATTTATATATTTTAACCCAAATCTAAGTTGAAGGAAAAATTAAATTATTATAGCTTTAAGCTCAAATCTCATTTTCTTATAAACTTAACCATATTTTAATTAACGCTCTATTATTCTTACTTTAAATACTTTATGTTTAATATGATAATTTTATTTAAATTAGTATTAACATAAGTTAACATAATTTACATAATTCATGGATTAAAAAGGTAACTTACTTAGGTTACTTATTATTTTATCCTCTCATGGATAAACATAATAATTCTCATCTCCTTTATTAATATATCTAAAAATTAACCACATTCATGGTTATACTTAATGATTTATTTCTACACTATATTATTATAACCTATTTGATAATTTGTACGAAATTTATCTTAACCTAACTTTTGAACTTAAGTTAATGAAAATTTAAATTACTCCTCCTAAAGAAATAAAATAATTTTCAAAACTTTTATTATTATCAAAATAAAGAATATTGAATTACATTATTACCCTTATAATAAAATGAGGGTTATTACACTAAGGGCTCGTTTGGTTTGAACTTATAGAAACGATAACAGAAAGGAAACAAATCTAGTCCACTTTCACATCATGATGCATTGATCAAATTTTTTACCTTGACTTAGGGATCTAAAATTTGTGTGTAAAGATAAGGGAGAAAGGATATGATTTCATCATTTTACAACCCACCCTTGTATTGGGGATACAAATACCTCCATCATAGTGCCAAGTGAAGGAGAAAAGAAAACGAGTTCATCATTTTGATCAATAAATAATGACACTAATACATCCATCATGGCGACTCCGTCCACTTCCGTCACCAAAGGCCATGTTCGTTCCTTCAGGTATGCGTGTGGGTGGTCTTTGGAGTGACCATATGCTTATATGTTTGTACTTGCCTGACAGTATCTCGGGGCACGAGGTTGAGCGCTCGCTTGTCCGGAAAGAGTCTCCTGGACCAGAAGCTATCGGCGGCAAAAGCCTCTTCGTTGGCGAAGGTTGAAACTAAATCCCTTTCAACAGTTAGGGTTATCGCCTTAGATTCGCCATTTTCTAAAACTTCAGGGGCGAAAATGAAAGCGACTGGTGCCCCAGAGCTTCCAGTGGGCATGATGAAGGGCAGAGATTTGGAAGACTTACTCCATACTTTGGACCTGGAGGCTAAGAAGGAATCGATGACTTGCACCCTGTTGATTGCATCGACGAGGCCGGGGCGGCCGCTTGGCGAGTAAGTAAAGAGAGGTCTTGTATGAAATTTTCTGCTAATACATGTGTATTACTTATATCTTTTACATGATTTGTCGTTCGTAGGCCCTCCAATACTCACTTGTCGCGTTCTCCAACGTGCAAGAATTGAATGACAATGCTGACAGGCGAGTAGCTGAGGTCGAGGGCCAGTTAAAGGTTGCTAATGGGCGTGTCAAGGTTGTCGAGAGTAAACAAGTGTTGGCCGACAAGAAACTGGCGGAGATTGAGAAGAAATTGGCGGAGGCGCAGGTCCGACTCGTGGAGCTTGAGGGTAGCGTTGAAGAAGTCCGTGCGAAGGATGCTCATGTCGCCACCGACGTCGGGACGTACTTCTATCTTAAGTCTCGTATTGAGATGATGGATGAATATGCCATGGGGGGCCATTCGTCTTGGAAGATTGAGGACGCAAGGGCGAACATGGATCTTTTGTACCCCAATGGCAATCCTGACAATGAGCTGTTTAAGCCGATGGGCCTTGGAGAGGGCGAACAAAGAGAGGAGGTTGACCCTGAGGCAACCGAGTAGGTTATTGGAGGTGTGTCAAGGGAGCTTCTTGAGGCGGCCGAGGGTCAAGACGTCGTTCCTGCGGAGGTCAATGAGAGGTCAGACGAGTCTTGATTTTGTCTAGTGAGTGGTAGTGTTTCTTGTGGTATTTGTGGACATTTTGTTATGAACGTTTGGACAATGTATTGTGCCCCATCGTGGTGATGGGATGGATCATGTTTTGGCGACCCGTCTACCATCGCGGGTCATATATTTTGTAAACGTTTCAGTATTTGCTGCGTACCTTGTGTTTGCTTTGCGTTTGCTTTGCATATTTTCTTTTGCAGGTGGACTTTGTCATCCACGCCTTAGTCGTGACGCGAAATGTGCGGTCATGACGACCTATAATTGTAAATGTTAGTGTAGCATGCTTTTGTGTATTCAGGGAGGAGTTGTTTGTAGTGTAGGAAAAGACAAGTACCTTTGGATGGGACAAGTCGTGTAGATGGGTTGTAGTGTATTGTTTATCTACTCCCTGTGTGTCGATCGACTTGTGTATTGTAAGCGTTGTTTTGTATGTATGATAAGGATATCCGTTCGGGTTTGTTGAATGTTTTGTTCTTGAGGTCTTTTGTCCCTGTTCAAATCATTTCGCGGGTTCCAGAAAAAAAAAGAAAAAGGTCTTGGGATGACCGTTGGGGGTTGACCCAATGGCCCTTCGATGCTTAAGTTAGTAATATGACTCAAACAAATATGATCAAGTAGACAACACAAAACTATGAAGGAAAGAAAAGTTCAGAAGTGATACAACTTCAAGTGGGTCGCGTTCCAACTTCTGGGAATTGGTTGTCCGTCTTTGGTTTCCAATCAGTATGCTCCTTGCCCGATGATCTCTTTGATGATGTAGGGTCCTTCCCATTGGGGTGCCAGTTTCCGTCGGCTGGGTTTCTGGTGTTCTGGAATGTTTTTCTTAGGACTTAGTGTCCTAGTTTGAAGACTTTAACGCGGACGTTCTTGTTGTAACTCCGGGCGACTTGTTGCTGATATTGGACCATTCAAATTTTGGCTTTCTCTCTGGTGTCGTCTATGGTGTCAAGATTGTGTGCCATCTCGACGTCGTTTTGTTCTGGAGTTTGTAGCCTATATTTGGCGGTCGGGACGAGTAGTTCAATGGGGATGACTGCCTCGCTCCCGTAGACTAGAATGAAGGGGCTCTGTCTGGTCGCATTCTTCGGTGTCGTCCTGTCGGACCATAGTATCAAAGGGAGTTTGTCGGCCCACTTGCCTTTTGCCCCTACGAGGCGTTTTTTGAGGTTATTGATGATGATTTTGTTGCTGGATTCTGCTTGGCCATTGGATTGTGGGTATCTTGGCGTGGACGTGACCAGTGTGTTGTTCCATTGTTTGCAAAAGGATCGCGTCTTGCTACCGATGAATTTGGAGCCATTGTCGCATATGATTTCTGAGGGGACGCCAAATCTGCACAGAATGTTACGTTTTATAAACGAGATGACGTGTTTTTCTTTTACCTCTCGATATGCTTCGGCTTCTATCCATTTAGCGAAATAGTCGATCATGGCCAGGAAAAAGACGTGTTGTCCCGATACGGGTGGAAGTTTCCCGATGATGTCCATTCCCCATCGCATGAAAGGCCATGGTGCTAGAGTCGGGTGAAGCATCTCTGATGGTTGGTGTGCGACGGGTGCGTGCCGCTGGCAGGCATCACACTTTCTGACGTAGTTGGTTGCATCTTTATTCATTATAGGCCAGTAATAACCTATCCTGAGAGCTTTACCAGATAGGCTGCGTCCCCCAGTATGGTTTTCGCATTCCCCATCGTATAAGGATTGTAGGACGTGTCGTACCTTGGTTGTTTTGAGGCAGTGTAGGTATAGGCCTGTGACAGATCGTTTGAACATAACATTATCTTTGAAATCCAAGGGCAGTTCGTTCATTATTTGAATGTCATCATGACTGGTTGCGTTGAGGATTTTGGGGACGGCTGGCGTGGTAATGTGTGCCAACGGGATGATGTGGAAGTTGTCGGGATGTAGGGCGGAGCCAAGATTTGCCAGAGCGTCGGCTTGCGTGTTGAGATCGTGTGGGACTTGCTGGATGGTGAAGTCCTGGAATTTACTCACTAGTTTCTTAACGACATCCAGGTATGCCATCATCTTGTCATCTTTGGCGGCATAGGAGCCTTATACTTGGTTGACGATCAGGAGGGAGTCGCAAATTACCTCTATGCTCAGGATTGCGAGGTCGTGCGCGAGTGTTAAACCAAATATGAGGGCTTCATACTCTGTTTTATTGTTGGTCGCGTCCCATTTGCATCTCATGGCTTGGGCTATGTGGTCCCCTTGTGGTCATTTTAGCACGATGCCTAGGCCGACTCATCTCACATTCGATGCTCCGTCGGTATGGAGTTGCCACGTGCCCATGTCTTCTTCGACTTTCAGATGTTCGGCCTCCTTCATGGCTTCTTGTTCTAGCGTCGGGCTAAAATCAGCCACAAAGTCAGCCAAAGCTTGAGAGTTGATCGTTGTTCTTGGCTCATACTCGATGTCGAATCCGCTAAGATGTATAGCCCATTTAGCCATTCGTCCTGTAAATTCTGGTTTCCTCATGATGGCTTTCATGGGATGGTTAGTCCTTATAATAATAGCATGTGATTCGAAATAAGGTCTTAGTTTGTTTGAGGCCATAACTAGTGCCAGGACTAATTTTTCAAGTGATGTATACCTTGTCTCGACAGGAAGTAGGGAGCGACTTACGTAATAGACTGGTGACTGTTTATTGTCTTCTTCTCTTGTTAGGACCGCGCTTACGGTTGACTCTGATACAACTAGGTACAGTGGCAACGGTTCGTCGTCCTTTGGTTTTGCTAGCAGCAGGGGACTTGCCAGATATGTCTTCAAGTCCTGGAAGGCTTGCTTGTGTGCTGCCATCCAATCGAATGACTTGTTCTTCTTCAAGGCTTCGTAGAAGAGCTTGCACTTATTTGATGACTTCGATATGAATCTGTTTAGTGCTGTTATTCGTCCTGTCAATTTTTGGACGTCTTTGACACATCAAGGGGATCTCAGGTTGACGATAGCTTTGATCTGGTCTGGGCTAGCCTCGATCCCTCTTTGCGTCACCATGTATCCTAGGAACTTTCCTGAAGACAGTCCAAAAGAGCATTTAGTCGGGTTTAGTTTCATGTTATATCTTTTCAATACCTCGAATGCGTCCTTCAGGTGTTCGATGTGGTATTTTTTCCATTTTGGATTTAACGAGCATGTCGTCGATGTAGACCTCCATGGTGCCTCCTATTTGTTCCTTGAACATTCTGTTCACCAACCTTTGATACGTGGCCCTTGCGTTTTTTAGTCCAAAAGGCATGACCTTGTAACAATACGTACCTTGGCTTGTTTTGAAGGCCGTTTTCTCTTGGTCATTGGGATCCATGAGAATCTGGTTGTATCCACTGAACACATCCATGAATGTTAACATTTCGTGTCCGGCGATCGCGTCGACCATGGCATCAATATGTGGCAACGAGAAGGAATCCTTTGAACAAGCCTTGTTCAGGTCCGTGAAGTCGATGCACATCCTCCATTTTTCGTTTTTCTTTTAAACCACGACGACGTTTGCTAGCCAGTCGGGGTACTTGACTTCCCTTATCTTGCTTGTCTCAAGCAAGTTCTTGATCTCGTCGTCTATGATTTTGTTGCGTTCGGGTGCGAACTTCCTCCTTTTTTGCTTGACCGGAGGGTATGTGGGATCTACTTTCAATTTGTGAGTAATAATATATGGGGAGATCCCCACCATATCTTCGTGTGACCAGGCAAAATAATCAGAGTTAGATCGTAGGAAAGAAATTAAATCTGATCTGGTCGAATCTTTTAAATCCGACCCGACCCTTACCGTTTGTGTTGGCTTTGAAGGATCCAACGCGACCTCATCGAGTTGCTCCATTTCTGGTTCGACGTATCGCGGGATTCCTTCGCTGCGCTGTGATTGCTATGCGAAGGACTTGTCGACTGCCCCTTTCATTGAAGTGACGTAACATTCATTGGCAGCCCGCTGGTCACCTTTTATTTCTTGTATCCCCCACTTAGTTGGGAACTTTATGGTCTGGTGGTAAGTGGAAGGTACAACTTTCATGGCGTGGATCCAGGGTCTGTCAAGGATTGCATTGTATGGGGACGGGCAGTCGAGTATCAAAAATTTTACTTGTTGGTTGACTCCACTAGCGTAGGTCATCAACACGATTTCACCCCGGGTATATTTGACCTCCCCGCTGAATCCGACTAGCGGGGTAGAATTCCGAGTCAAGTCGTCCTCTCTTAAACCCATACCCTTTAAGGCATCGAGCGTCAACAAGTTGGTGGAGCTACCTGTGTCGATTAGAACACGGAGGATAAGACACTTGCCGATTGAAAGAGAGATTACCAAACCGTCATGGTGGTCACCCAATTCTTGGGCCTCTGAGTCGTCAAAAGTGATGGTGGGGGCGTCGGTGGTTTGTGTTTGTCTCACCTCTGCCCGGGTTGGCCTATCGCCTTTTCTTTCTCGGGCGTACCTCTTGGCGGCCGAGTATGTGTTCCCACATATGTCTGATCCTCCTGAAATGGTGTTAACAATCTTAGCAGGAACCGGAGAGGGCGGTTTGTCAGATATTACCTCGTCCCTTCGATCAAGGGTCATCTTGGCCTTGTCGGATATGACGTCGCGTAGCAGTTCCTGCGCGAGGAGTCTTGCGACTTCTTTGCGGAGGGGTATGCATTCGTCCGTCGAGTGGTCATGGTCCCCGTGGAACTCGCACCACCAGTTCATGTCCTTCTTCACATCTGGTTTGTCGCTCTTTCGAGGCCACCTTATTTCTTTTCCATACTTGTCGAAACTCTTCACGAGTTCTGATACGAAGATGTTGAAGTTGTAGGAGTGGAGCTTCAGAGGAAGAGCGGGGTCGTTATTCCAATTTTGGTTCCTGTCATAAGAGTTGTTTACCTGACCGGGGTCGCTTCGTCCCTTGGGATAAGGTTGGTGTCTCCGATCGCGTCGATGGTTCGAGTGCACTCTTCGGTCGACTCGATCAGGACTTTTGTTTGCTTTGGATGGTTCTTCGTCTTCTTCAAGCCTGACTTGTGCCATGGTTTTGGCATGTACATCTTCAAAGCTCCAGCACGGATACTTGGTTAGTTCACGGTAGAGTTCGCTAACTCTGATTAGGCCTCGACGAATGCTTTGATCGATGTCGGGATGTCGCAATGTGGAATGGCGACCTTCTCCTCATTGTACATGTTGAGATAGTCTCTTAGAGGTTCTTCATACCTTTGTACGATCCTATATAGATCGCTTGGTTGCTTCTCCAACCGCCGATTGCTAGCGATATGGACTTTGAACGAGTTGATTAGGTCGGCGAAGGAGGCGATTTGATCCCTGTGGAAAATGTATAAGCCAGGTTAGTGTAGGTCCCGCGAGGGTTGTGCCAAAGCTTTTGCACATGACGGCCTCACGGTTCCCTCTCGGGATCGAAATAGTCATTACTTTTTGCTTATAAATTGAGACATGATCGTCGGGGTCCCCGGTTCCATCGTAGTTGGGCATGTTGGGGACATGGAACTTCTTCGAACTCTCAACGCGCGCGATCGGTTCTACGAAAGGTGAGTCCCCGTATCCGTCATTTGCTTCCTTCTCGATTGGTTGAGAGACTCCTGGGATCCGCGCGATGCGGTCGTCTAGGACTTTCATGTGTTCGCTAATGGCTTGCTGTATGAGGGCCTAGAGATCGGTCGAAGCGGTCACCTGTGGAGGGATTGCTCGAGCTTCGGGGGGCTCGGCTACCGAATTTGGCATGTTAGTCGTAACGAAAGTGGCTGGAAGGGTCTGAAACATACCGGCAGGTTGGAAAGCGTTGGTCACCACTGAGGGTGTCATTTCTGCTCTGTCTAGGTCGAGTTGTGTTGATAGCCCTTCCGTGTTGACCACGCGTCTCGATCCTCTGGGAATTGACATGGCCGAGTGTACCTGAGATTTCAAAAACTCATTTTCACGGGTTAGTCGAGCGATTTCAAATTCAGATTGAGCACTTAGTATTTCAGTCCTGGCGCGTTGTTGGGCCAGTTCTTCCTGGAGTGCGTTCATGGTTTTTTGTGAGTTCTTGCATTTGTGAATCCGCAATTGGTTGGCCGCCGACGTCCTCCGCCTGGTTCGTGATTTGAACGTTGTCCTGGGCTTGACCTTCGACGAGGATCATGGGATTTCTAGCGTCAGCCATGGTGGAATGGGGATTGATTTGTTGATTGGATCGTTGATTGGCTAGATGCCCCACGGTGGGTGCCAAATTGTTTTGGGGCGAAAATATTGAATTGACCTGAATCGCCTTAAGAAGGGCAACTAGACAACTATTAGATCGACAATATCTAAATGATCCAAATCAATTAAAGAATTAAATGAAACAAGATTGAATAAATGAAAAGACGAGCTTATCTCCTCCACGCAAAAGGTTGGTCGAATCGAAAGATTTACCATCGGTCGCCTTAATAGTAGAACAAAGAATTGAGCTAGAGAATTATAGAAAAAGAGTGCAAGAGTAAAGGGTTATAGCTTGTATTCAGTAGGTGTGATAATGTGTTTTTTAATGATCCTATTTTGTCTAATATATACATACTTAATTTCTAGAAATCAGCTAGACCAGCCGTTGTCGTCCGTGATCTTCGGAGTTCGCCGGGTTGAATAATCGGGTGGTCGCGATCCTGCGATATTCGCGGTCCATTAGGTTGGTTGTAACTGCCATGTGGGCCAATATGCTAGTCCACGCAATCCGGGTTTCATTAACTCCTCACGTCTGTTGAGGCCGATATCCTCGTCGATCACCCAACCAAGCGATCCTTCTTGAAGGAATTGCTTGTTCGTCCAAAGGACCACTCAGGTAGAGGTCCGTTAAGAATGAGGCCCAATAGTTATCAAGTAGAAGTCGTGTTATGCGGTACTTCATAAAACTATACTTGTATATGATGATCTGTGCATTGTTCTCTCACTCTAGATACTTTCTAACTATTGTGGATGATTGTTCTAGGGGCACATGAACCTATTTATTACAAAATAAGATGCAAGTTTACAACATCATTGAAGGGTTTGTGGCCTTTGTAGAAAATCAGTTTCATTCTTTTATTGAAGGGTTTGTGGCCTTTGTAGAAAATCATATACTTTCTAACTATTGTGGATGATTGTTCTAGGGGCACATGAACCTATTTATTACAAAATAAGATGCAAGTTTATAACATCATTGAAGGGTTTGTGGCCTTTTTAGAAAATTAATTTCATTCTTGTATTCAAGGGTTTGTGGCCTTTGTAGAAAACCAGTTTCATTCTTCTATTAAAGTGTTTCGAACTGACAATGGGAGTAAATCCACACAACGTTCTTAGCACTGAACTTACATGTTGGGTTACCGATTAAATTTTGGGGATATTGTTTGTTGGCATCCACTTCCATCATCAACAAGTTTCCTTCATTTGTTATCAACTAGAAGTCGTGTTATGTGGTACTTCATAAAACTATACTTGTATATGATGATCTACGCGTTGTTCGCTCACTCTGTTTTGCACTATCCCTTAAGCATCCTAGAGATAAGTTCAGTGCTAAAGCATGCAAATGCATCTTCCTGGGTTACCAACCAGGTCAAAAGGCCTATCGGTTTTATGATTTAGACACCCATGCCATTTTTGTGGCAAGATACCTCATTTTTCATGAACACATATTGACATTTAAAACTCCTTCATCTCATCTGCCTATTTCTTTCCCACTCATTGTTTTGCCCTTAGTAAATCCTGCTTTTGGGCCAGATGAGACTATAACCCCAAATACCTATCCTTCCAAATCTATTCCACCTCCAGAATCATCCATTCTGCATATCACCTATCATACCGATTCTGACAATTTCCTAACCTATCCTACTGGTGACAATTCGGCTTCTTCTTCTTCTCATTCATTGATGATCCTTCTTCTTTACCAACTGATTCTAGTCATGCTTCTCCTGGTCCTCCACTACTCCCTCAATAATCCTCCAGACCATACAATCCACCTAGTCATTTACATGACTTCCATTGCCCTACATTGTCTTTCCCCTCTTCTATTTCTCATTCCTTTCTTACATACCAGGACTTCACCCATCTCTCCACCCCCTGCATTAGTTCCTTGTTTAAAGTATTTGCCACTTTTGAGCCCGACTCCTATTATCAAGCCAAGAAACGTGTGGAGGCTATGGACAAGGAGCTACATGCCTTAGAGACTAATCATATTTGGTGCCTCACTGAACTCCCTCCAGGAAAAAAGGGCCATTGGCTCTAAGTGGATATTCAAGTATAAGGCCAGTGGTGAAGTGGAGCGTTTCAAGGCTCACCTTGTCGCCAAGGGCTACAATCAAATCAAAGACAAGGATTACAAGCACACGTTTTCCCTGTGGCGGAATTCACAACTATGTGTGTTATGCTTGGTTGCTTCTAGGAGATGGGACTTGCATCAATTAGACATCAATAACCCTTAATCCATGGCTATCTTGATGAGGATGTGTTTATGTAACCACCACCAAGCTATATGAAGGCAATGACATGACAAGTTTGTTGTTTAACTCGCTCTCTTTATGGCTTGAAACAAGCCATTCAACAATGGAACATTAAAGTGACTAAACACTTGTTGCACATGGGTTTTGTTCAATCCAAGCATGAATATTCTTTGTTTACTTTGTCATCTTTTGGTCAGTCCACAGTTGCATTAGTTTATGTTGATGATATGTTGCTTATTGGAACTTATGTTGATGTCATTCAATTGTCAAATTATCCCTTGATAAGGACTTGCTCATTATTTTCTTGGCATGAAGATTGCACATCTTTCTTCTGGCATTCACTCAACTAGCTCAAGTATGTACTTGACATACTCACTGATGCTAGCATGGCTGGTTGCAAAACATCAGAATTTCCAATGTAGAGGGGTGCCAAAATATCCATTGATGACGATGAGATTCTCCATAATCCTAAGCCTTATAAGAGACTTGTGGGATGCCTCCTTTATTTGATGCTCACTCGCCCTGACATTTCCTACACAGTTTAACAATTCAGTCAATTTTTACTTGTCCTCGTCTTCCTCATCATCAGGCTGCCTTGTTTTTGTTACGTTATTTACGGGGTACATTCAACTTCTCTTTGTGGTATTATGTTTCACCAGATCTTTTGCCTACAATGATGCCGATTTGGGCAGTTGCACGTTCACATGCAGATCCTTAACTAGATACTATGTTTTTTTGGGTCATTCCTCAAATAATTTCATGGAAGATAAACAAGCAAAAGACTGTGTCAAAATCTTTTGCAGAAAGTGAATACAAAAGTATATCGATGGTCGTCACTGAGCTTGTACGGTTTCATAGTTTACTGTCTTATCTTGGCCTCACTCCTCCTTTGCTCATTCCTCTTCATTGCGACAATAAGGCTACTCATCATCTTGCGACCAATTCGGTGTTCCATGAGCGCACAAAACACCCTCGCATCGACTACCACTAGATTCACGATATGGATCACGAAGGCTTTATCCAAACTGTCCATGTTTCCTTCTATCTTTAGCTTCCTGGTTTATTCACTAAAGCGCTTGGAGCGTCTCAACATCGTTTTTGTCCTCCAAGCTTGGTCTTGTGTTTCCTAATCGCAATCCAACTTGAGAGGGGATATGAAGTATATGCTCAAGGTCATGGTTGGCTTGTACATACTAGTTGTCTGTAAGATACTTTGGGCCGTGGGCCTCTTGTATCTAGTTGGGTTGCTAGCAGTAGCTAGTTTGTTAACTCTTTATCCTCCATGTATATATAATTAGTTAGATTTTTAACAGATTAGAACAATCAATTCAATATCAGAATATTCCTATAATGCTCTATGAGATTCTTCTTTTTGCTCTGGAGATCAAGAGCTTTCGTTACGTTTTCTTTCGATCTTCAACCCTCAAATAGTAAAATATGTATATGCATGTTTAGGTAAAAAGTTATACACTCTAGACTTGCACACATTTAGGCAAAAAATTAATGTACTTTAAAAGTCATATACATACATTGTAAAGTATATGCCCATCTAGATAAAATTTATAAACTTCAAAATTAAAGGTGCATATATATTCCAATTGACAAAATAGACAAGATTACTAATATATACATGCATCAAGCCTTTAATACCAAAGTTCAAGTTAGTGTATGTATATGATTTCAATTTTTCTTTCTTAAAATGAGATATCCACGGTATGTTGCTGAACCCAAAAAAAATTGTATACAGGAGGAATCAGAACACAAACCTCTCGCTAAATGGTGTTGTTTCCACGTATCGAACGTATTGGTGTAAATAGGCTTTGAATCCTTAATAAGGTGTCTAGAATCGAGTGTGTTAGTACAAGGAACGGCATAACAGTTTCTTGGGCAGCGGAATATAGTAAAAGAATAATAGCATAACAGACAAAGTTTTTTAGAGAGGAAAACTTAATCAACCAACTAGTTGACTAAGAAAAACCTATACCTCTAGGTTTTCCTAGTAGGATTTCAAAAGTCTACTTGTGTTATTAATTCTGGAATTACAATCAAGTAAGTCTTATCTCAATCTAGTTTACTCCTAGATATTTAGACCTCTTATTGTAACGTTTCTAACAACACCTAAGACAATCAAAACCCTAACAAGTACTCAACTCACCAAAGTCTCGTCCTTGTAAGTTCTTCTTTTTCTCCGAATGCTCTTCGTTCTATGGAAATGCCGTGAATGCCTTGTGAAATGAAGTTTACAACTTCCTTTCTTATAGTCTAGGAATTCTATCTAATTTACCATAGTTTTACTTAAGGAAAATAAGATAAAATAATCCTATACAATCTTTTCTGATCTTTCCTAACTAGAAAATCTTCAACAACTTTATCTCTTGCGGCCCAAGTTGTTTCTTCAAGATTTCTTTCCATAAGTGAGAGATTCGGGAATCGCAAGGGTTACAGTGCGCGTCTCTGCGTTCCTTGGCGCTGTTCCATTTCCTTTTCTGCTCACTAACGCGTGTCTCTGTTTCTCTTTTGTTCCAGCGCGTTGTTCCTTATTGTTGACTTCTCTGTTCCTTTCATTCTCTGTTTTGATTTATCACATGGTTTTCATCGTTCCTTTAAATCACCTGTTTCCTGAAACTCATAGTCACACTAAAAACCATTAAATGCCATTGAGTTTATCATCATCAAAACTAGAGGGAACATCATCGTTCCAACAATTTCCCCCTTTTTGGTGATGACAAACTCCTTCAAAATGTGCACGTTCAAAACAGACAAGTAAGAAGTCAATTCACATGTAATCAAACATATACTACGATCAAGATATTGACATCGTTCCCCCTCATAAAGTTCATATAAGAATTTACCTTCAAGCAGCATTGTCATCCTCCTTAGTACTAGCTTCTGTTATCAACCCTTCCTTGGGTTTCACATTGTCCATACTTCCCCATTTTGGCATCATCAAAAGATCACAGAAATCACAAAGAATTGACTCGCATGCAAATCATGATCAAAATATTTCATTCATTAAGTAGAAAGAATTACAAAGCGAAGGAACCTAGACAACTATCATCAAAAGACAAGGAACAATCACACAAAAGACATAAAAACATAGAAAAACAAGAACAGAAGGTCAGACGGGCTGGATAGTGACAGGGAACACTTAGCTCTCAAGGTCTTCAGCAACATCTTCATCTTTGCTCAGAAAGTGATCTAAGAGCAGGTTCATGGTGATGTTCAACTGTTTAAGCTCAGCCAAAATCTGATGCTGAATTGAGCCACCCTTCGACGTTCCTTCACCAGCTGTTTTCTTGACAGTCACAATGCCCGTTCCCTTTGAATCACCCTTAAACTTCATCTTCTCTACAGCAGCAGAATCCAACTCACTTCCCAGAGACACTTCATTTTCCTCGAGATAAGCTTCATCTCGGAGCAACAACATCTTCACCAAGCCTGGATAGGCCAAAGAGTGGGACTTTGCTTTGCATCGTTCCATATGGCACAATATCACTCGAGGGAGGTCAATCTTCTCTCTTCTTAGAAACGGTCAAGCAAAAACAAGTCATACAAGGTGATGGTGTTGCGCTTCTCTTAGCGAGGTGCCACAGCCCTGGAAATGATGTGGAAAGCCACTCGTTGAGCCAATGTCAGCCTTTCAGTGTGCAACTCCCCAGCGGTTGAACCAAACAACCGTTCCATACACGTCAGCTTCTCTTCACTGACCTCACTTGCTGGAACCTCAAAGAAACCACCCAATGGAACAGAGAGGAGCGATGAGATTACCTTGGGCGTGAAGGACAGGTCCTCACCACTGATTTTTGTAGACCCACACAAAGCATCAGCTTTGGAAAGATGAAAGTAATGGTAAAACTCGCGCATCTGCACTTCATTCACTGTCGCCCTGTTGGAACAGATCCGTTCCCAACCTTGGAAACGCAGAAGCTCTAGAATCTTTTCCACATTGTGCTCAGAGAAGAAACTCTCACGAATCAGAAGTGGTGGAAGGATCTTTTTACCTTCAGAGAAGTCATGAACAATGGTGGTGGAGACGAAAAGCTCCAATTTTGCTTTGCCAACAGTTTTGGCCTTTTTCTTCTCTGTTTGCACAGTAGAACAAAGTCGTGCCTTCAGGGGTCGTGGATCAGTTTCATCACCACCAGACTTAGATGGTGTCGACTGTGTGGTCGGAGCCATTCGTTGTTCCAGAAATTGCGTGTCCTTCTCTTCCTCCTCATCATGAGCAGTAGTAGCAAGATCGTCGAGTTTGCGCTTACGAGGTGGAGGCGGCGCCAAAGGAGCAGTCTTTACTCCAATTTCCTTCTCTAGAGATTACATCGACTATTCTTCCTCGTCGACTCTGTCCTTTGAAGGAGAAGAGACTTCCTCCTCTTCGACAGGTTGGGGACGTGGTTGCTCCTCCATTGATACAAAGGCAAGCACAGGATTGAGGTCCTAGGCCTTTAGTGGGGACGGAGCAGAAGGGGATGGCGTCGGTGTAGGTGTCGATATAGAGGCAGAGGGGTCGACAGTCTGTTGGACGGCGGCTTGAGCAATCTCCAACACAGAAGCCGGCATGCCTGTGGGAGTCGGTGTAGCGCGGGCGGCCCTAGCCTATTGGAGTTGGAGAATGTAAGCGTCCATCTCTGATGTGACCCTGCCTCCCATGATGGCCCAAGACGAGGAAGAAGCCATGAGCCTACACTCAGAGGGCCCAGTGACAAGGTCTAGGTCCAAAGCCATCGCCGCCGTCGTCGCGTCACTTGTCGCACGCGTCGTCGCTGGCCAAGGAAGCCCAGACGCCAACCCAAGACTCGTCGTCCTCTCCACCATCGGCATCGAAACATCGTGTTCATCACAGCCGGCATCGCGTGCACCCACTCGCGAGGCCATCGACCCTTCGTCGTCATTCCTCGCGGTGTTTGCATCCATGCCTTCGCCGTGTTCTTTTTGAGACGCTTTCTATAATTGTTATTATTGCTTTTTAGATAGTTTCCTTTTATAGTCCTTTCTATTTTAGGGTTTGTGCCTTTTGTATGCTTGCATGGGCTAGCCCACTAGGCTCGACTCAGCCCATCCGATGTCTCGCCTCTAGTATTTAAGTCAAACTATGTTATTTGTTTCAACACGTTCAATTTTAATCAAGGTTTCAAGTAGAGTGTTTATCCTCCTTCCCTTGATCGGACGTCACCCTCTATCTTTGCATCCCCATTCCCTCCGCCGCCGAGGCTACGACAATTGCTTGAACCTTCAAGCCAGTCTTCCTTCGCATCTCCGTTCATCCACAGTCGACGCTACGACACCAAAGACTTGTCTTTTCAAGTCATCTATCCCTCATCAAATCGCTTCCGCCATCGCTATCCAGTCGCCCCATCCATCGCGTCCATCACCGCCACCAATTCCATCGCGTTCGCCATCGCCTTCACCATCGACGTCGTCTTTGCTGTTGTGACACTCAACGTGACACTCAGTCTCGCCGACACGCGATCTTCCAGACCACCTCCACCGGGTTCGCCTCACCACCATCTTGTCAATCTTTCGTGCAAGACAACGTGACTTCTCGCCCAAGACTAGATCCAAAGGTGTCGCCTTTGACAATTGGCTTATCATCGGAGGCAAGAACACATCAACTGGCATCAGAGCCCAACAGTCACGAACTCAAGTTTACATCTTGTTCACAATTTTTTTTTCTTAACCCCCATCGTTTGTTTTCGTAAGATCTTGAGAAAAACCAAAGTTTCCATATTTGCCTAACCTACTCGGTTTCTACAAGATAAACTCTTGGCCGAAATTGTTTTCCTTGTTCCCTAAGTTTTGGTGTCTTAGGTAATTTGTTATCTTGCATGCTAGAATATTTTGTTTCCTTGTTTCACGCGTGGATAGAGTTTCCGTGTTTGCTAGATTTTTCTTTTTAGTTAAGTTAACCGAATTTCCTTATAAGATATCAATCAAATCTTATTTTCTTTCTCCTATCTCTAAAGATCACACTTGTGATATTCTTGTTACTTAGACCGTTTTTTCTTTTGTTTTTCTTTGCAATCCGAAAAGATCAAAAGATAAGATCTCGGATATTATAAAAAAAAAGATATCAAAAAGATATTAAAAAAAAAAAGTTACCAAAGTTAGGTAAAGCCAAAATAAGGCAACCCTAACCCACTCTCGGTCTAAGCTCATCTTCTCAACCTCTCCACCGTCTAGGTCAAGCTTCCTAGAAGGTGATTTCTTGCTAATTAGGTTACTTTGTTTACGTTTGTTTTAGGGTTTCCATTTGTTCTTGTTTGTTTGATTGCAACTTGCTTGATACACCATCTCTTGTGCAAACCAAGCCGCCCTCACGGCAAGCCAAACTAGCCCTACCTACGTGAACTTTGTGACTTGACTAGTGACTTTCTTGGTTGTTGTTCTTTGTTGTCTTTTGGTTCATTTTTACTCCCATGTCTGGCCATATTGTTATAGGTAGCATGCCAGTTGGACAACGTGAAGACCAACCTGGAATCGACAACACCAATCCACATCCACCGCCGTTGGGTCTACCCCAAGACAAACCACCGATTGACCCCCCACAACAAGACCCCATCATGGAGTTGTCCGAGGAGCAACGAGAGATCCAAGCTCTTCGTCAATGCGTTGCTCAATTTGAAGCCAGAGAATGCGCGGCACAACTCGTGCCCACTCCAACACCCCTGAGTACTATGGACACGCCGGCTCAACCACGAGCCACCGACGCCGGTCCATCGAAGACAAGAGTCGACAAAGGCAAAGAGATCATGCCTTCGACATCTCAACCTCAACCACAACTCAATCGTATGCAAAGTGTCATCGAGAGTCGCCAAGGCTTCGTTTCGCACACTGACCGCTACGTGCCCAGAGCCACACCCGCTGGCTTCGACACCGGCTCCGACAACGACCGCGATGCCGAAGACACTCAAGGTGAGTTTTCTGAACCATACAACTTTGATGATCGCTATGCCTCTAGGAGAACCCAGAGACGCATATCGGGATTAGTGCCTCGCGAAGGCCGCCCTCGCCGAGCCGAGCAAGCCGACGCGACGCCAAGGAGACCTAGTCGCCGACCAAGTCGGCATACGCGACGCGATGATCAATTGAGAACCCCAACTACCCAGCCACGGAGCCATGATGTACGCGATCATCTTCGACACCAAAGTGTTCGGACGCCGCGTTACGAATCCGATGGTACGCGTCGATCACACCCAATGTCCATGACGACTTCGGCGAGTATGACGACGAGGAGATCGAGGACTCAGGTATGGTCAACCCTAATTTTTTCACCCCCTCTTGGAGATCCACTTGAATTGCAGGATCACCCTTCGGATTGGATACCTCCACCGCGTCTCCAGCCCCAAGGAGAATGCGTTCGTGACATTGGCGGCGAGCGCCGCGATGTTATACCAAGGGACATTCGCCGAGCCGACTACGATGACCAACCGCAAAGACGCCGATGCGACGATGCCTACGTGCCAAGGGATGAGTTTGCTCGCGGAGAAGTACATCAAGACTGCGATAGACGCCAGGTTGGACGCGATAGACGCCATAGTATGCGCGCCTACGAGAATCCTCTCTATGCCGCCGTGCCAAACAATGCGTTCAACCAAGCACCTGCCCAGCCTCGATACCAATGACATAGAGTCAAGGTAAAGATCGAGCATTTCTTTGGTGAATACAATCCATCTGTTTTTCTTGAATGGGTGCAGGCTACGGAGTACACCCTACGTTATTGACGCGTTCCTCCTGAGGAGCATGTTTACGCCGCGACACTTCACTTTCAAGGAGCAACCCGAGTGTGGTGACATCGCTTCGAGGATGACTGCGTGCGTCGCCACAGAACACGAGTCACTGAATGGCATCAACTAGTCTACGTAATGACCAAGAAATACGTGCCTCCAGACTATAGGAATCAAATGAGAATGGAAATTGCCATGGCTCGCCAAGGGTCAATGACTCCACTCGAGTTCTTTTCCAAGCTTGAAGACATGTATTACAAGGCTAACATCTCCATTGCACCATCGACTTTGAGGACGAAATTCTTGAGTGGCTTAAACACAAACATCCGTGATCAACTCGAGATTTTGCCCATCAAAGATTTGAACACACTCACACATACGGCGATGCAAATTCATGCACAAATCTCTCGCCGAAAGTCTTACACTTTTCCAAGTGGCCCACAAAGGTATTCTTCTAGCCCTATTGGATTACCTTATACTCATGTTTGCCCTAGTGTCTCTGCCACAGCCGCGTCGGGCCAAACTTCTTTCCCAAACTTGTTTCCACCTTCTTGATGAACGCCTCAAACTCGGAGAAGACTTCATCCTTCGAAGACAGAAAAATTGTCCAAGTGAATCTAGAATAATCATCGACAATTACGAAAACATACATGTTCCCTCCATGACTTCTTATCCTCATGGGACCACAGAGATCCATATGAATCAGTTCTAGAGGCTGAGAAGTTGTTACATCAGGTTTAATCTTGAAGGAGGAACGGGTCTGTATTCCTTTCACACATGCATCATAGACACCATGGAACTCTGATCGAACATTTGGGAGACCACGAACATGTTCCTTTGTATACAGCTTGTGAATGAGTCGAAGATTTGCATGTCCAAGCCTTATATGCCATAGTTCCGTCTCATCAGCTATAGACAAAGCATAGAACTTCTTTTGGCTTAAAATTCTTGTCCACAATGTACACATCCTTGAATCTGACTCCTCTCAGAATTATATTCTTGGTTTCACGATCTTTGACGTAGCATTCTTGTGAAGTAAAGACCGTCTTGTTGTTCCTTTCTTTGTTGTAAAGGGAACGCATGACTTTAGTTAGTAACAGCATCTCAGGATAATCGAAGCCATCATTGTCATCGAGGTCATTTTCAATTCTATCAACAGCCTTTCCAACCATCAAAGTGATTCCTTTTATCTTGGAATCCTTGTTTCTTCCAGCCTTCTCTTCATTGTCATACTTTTGAATCTTGTTAAAGACCTCATGGAACGTCAGTTTGATAGTGTTGGGATTCTCTTTCATAATGACATTGGTCATCGCATAACGATGAGGAAGTCCATCAATGATAATAAGGATTTTCTCGTCAGGGAGGATTTCTTCATCCTTGATAGAGTGAGCAGTCAAGTTTGCAGTAATTTTCTCAAACCTTGCCTGGTACGAACTCATATCTTCATTCTCGTCCATCTTGAATTTGTAGAAGTCCTTCTTAGCAGTGAAACGATCGATCTCACGAAGGTCATTTCTTCCCATGTACATCTATTCCAGGGCAAGCCACTTAGCATTGGCAGATTCACAGGATTGAAGTTTTTGCACATCTTGTTGATTAAGAGCATTGTTGATGAGCATGGCAGCCTTGCAGTTCTTCTCCATGATTTGGAGATCCTCTTGATCCCATTTCTTCAGCTTTTTCTTTTTCTCAAGATCGATAATCTCAAGATCTCCAAGGGAGATGATCAACCAGCATTGGTAATCATTGCTTTGGACCCACTTGATGAAGAGAGCCTTCCAATGTTGGTATTGGCCAGCGAGCAACAAGGAAGGCCTTGAAGAGTTCAAACCAACTTCGACAGTGGTAGGAGACATTATTACCTGAAAATCTGTAAGTAACCCATAATCTAGAACAAACCTGCTCTGATACCAATTGTAGAACCGAGTGTGTTAGTACAAGGAATGGTATAACTGTTTCTTGGACAGCGGAATATAGTAAACGAATAACAGCGTAACAGACAAAGTTCCTTAGAGAGGAAAACTTAATCAACTAACTAGTTGACTAAGAAAAACCTCTACCTCTAGGTTTCCCTAGTAGGATTTCAAAAGTATACTTGTGTTATTAATTCTGGAATTACAATCAAGCAAGTCTTATCTCAATCTAGTTTACTCCTAGATATCTAGATCTCTTATTGTAACGTTCCTAATAACACCTAAGATAATCAAAACCCTAACAAGTACTCAACTCACCAAAGTCTCGTCCTTGTAAGTTCTTCTCTTTCTCCGAATGCTCTTCGTTCTGTGGAAATGCCGTGAATGCCTTGTGAAATGAAGTTTACAACTTTCTTTCTTATAGTCTAGGAATTCTATCTAATTTACCCTAGTTTCACTTAAGGAAAATAAGATAAAATAATCCTATACAATCTTTTCTAATATTTCCTAACTAGAAAATCTTCAACAATTTTATCTCTTACGGCCCAAGTTGTTTCTTCAAGATTTATTTTCATAAGTGAGAGATTCGGCAATCGCAAGGGTTACATCGCGCGTCTCTGCGTTCTTTGGCGTTGTTCCCTTTCCTTTTTTATTCACTAACGCGTGTCTCTGTTTCTCTTTTGTTCCAGCGCGTTGTTCCTTATTGTTGACTTCTTTGTTCATTTTATTCTCTATTTTGATTCATCACATGGTTTTCATCGTTCCTTCATCTGTTTCCTAAAACTCATAGTCATACTACAAATCATTAAATGTCATTGAGTTTATCATCATTAAAACTAGAGGGAACATCATCGTTCCAACAAGGTGACGGCAGTTGTACGTTTTGAATTAGATTTTGATGTATCAAGAAGCTATGGTTTAACCGTATATACTTCCAAATTTGATCACACCCCTATTCAGATAGAGGATATATATAAAACTTGACTAACCAAAGTGGGTTAGCTAGGTATGAACATACCTCGTATAACTTCAAATAGGGATAGGATTCAAAGCCGTGTGTAACTATCTAGTGCCCACAAATTAAGTAGCTAGCTAGCTCCAATGGCGGATCTAGAACTCAATCGAATGGGGGCGAGTTTCGTATATTTTTCACTTTATAAATCGATATTTATATTAATATTTAAAAATTAGAAAAAGTATTAGATTCACCTTTTGAAAATTGATTAATTCATGCAGTATATACTCTATTTTTTAGCGTTTTGAAAAATTATTTGAATAATGTAAGATTTCCAATTTTTGTGCTAATAAAAAATTAAAACATGGGAGGAAAATTAAAAAAAAAACAAAAGAGAATTAAACATGCTTAATAAACACGGATTTTAATAAAACAATTAAAACTCAAATTTTAAACAAAAGATTTTTGTGCAAATAAAAAATTAAAACATGGGAGGAAAAATAAAAAACAAAAGGAAAATAAACATGCTTAATAAACACAAAGATTTTAATAAAGCAATTAAAACTCAAATTTTTAACAAAAGTATAAAAAAAAGGGTTGGGAAAGGGAATTGAACCCATGAACTTTAGCTTTTTCCACACAAGTTTCAAGGCAAATACCACTAGGCCAATGCATTTTTCTTGTCATTTACTTATCATTTTATATATGCATAATGAAAATTAAAAATTCAAAAAAAGGCTTAACAAAAAATTGAACATACTATAAAAGATTTACCGGGGGAAGCAAGGGCTGCCGCCCCCTAGCCCCCCTTAGATCCGCCCCTGGCTAGCTCCAAAGGCAGCGAAGTTGCCCATGACGACTACACATGCATGGACAAAATACGACTTCGCATGCATTTGGAAAAAAATCACTGGCTAGGGTTTCAAGGGTTTGGACCATTCTCTCGAATAGGAAAAGTACGTACAAATCTCTGGACCACCCTAAACCCTAATATATACTTATACTGAAATATTTTTCTACATAACCTACAATCTTTGATGTAACCATTCAATTTGCTATAGGCTATTTAAGAAATATGATACGCTATTATGACATAATGACGTTACACCAACATTCCAACTAATTAATAATAATACATCAATAACGTGAAAAGCTGGTAGGTCAATTTCATTTCAAGCTTGATCTTACCCAGACATAATATGTACCTGTACCATACCCTTTATCTCACTCTTAGAGCCCGTTTGATTTGAATTATGAAAACAATAACGAAAAATAAACGAATATGATCCATTTTAATATTATTATTTCTTGATTAAAATGATGAAATTATTTTTTTCTCCTTCTTTTGACACTATGATGAAGGTATGTATTTGTTTCTCCGGCCGGCCAATACAAGGGTAGATGTAAATTTGTAAATTACTTTTTTTTTCATTCTCTTGACACACAAATTTTAGAGTCTCAAGCCAAGATAAACTTTGTGATTAATGTATCATGATGTTAAAGTGGACTAAATTCGTTTTTTTTTTCGTTATCGTTTCCATAAGCTCAAACCAAACGAACCCTTAATTTCTTTTCCTTCTAAAAACGGAAGGCTAAATTCATTCTATTACATTAATCATAGCTCAATATATATATATATATATATATATATATATATCAGGATATTTCTAAAATACTAATTTTATAATTTCTTTAATAAATATAAATAAAAGCAAAAAGGTATACTGTATATACTATAACAAAATTAACTAATGCCACATGGCACCCCCAAATTTAATCTGACATATGTCATTTTCTCATTTTTTTCAAATAAATTTAATCATATATGAAATAATTCTATCATTAAGCTATTGCTAATCTTTCCTTATTTAATTACAAATCAGTTAGGAAGATTACAAATCAATCAATCTACAATATATATATATAGTGCTAAACTAGAATTTCACTAAGCCACATGGCACATCCACATTAGAATTAACATATGTTATTTCCTCGCTTTTTCACTTTTTAATGAAATTTAATTATATATCAAGATTTGTTTCCTAGACCTAACATAATATTTTCCTAATTTATACAAATCAATCACAAAGATTTTTAAATCAAATCCATATTTTTTTCTAATTTCAACAATAATAATATTATGAAAATATTGTCAATATATTTTTAGATATTTCTAAAATACTATTTTTATAATTTAATTTAATACGACAACCCTAAATTAAGCCAGGTCGCCATCACCACCATTTTTCACATAATTTAATTTTAATTTTTGATATCAATACATTATATATTTGTTTCCAATTTTATGCCTTAGGAAAATCTTTATGATTCGATTGGATATAATTTATTATATCTTATTGTAATAACTTCCTTTACGAATTCAGTTAATAGCTATACTAAATTATTAATAATTATAATAAAATTTAAAAATCAAATACTATAATTTTTCAATTAGTATACTATATAATACTAAAGTAGAACCTCTTTAATGCAACATGTCGCCTCAATAATAATCCCATATTAATTTTTGTCCCATGTCGTTGCCTCAATTTTCCACATCATTTTAATATTAAAATAAAATGCATATCTATATTCTTTCCAATTTTAGCAACAAAAAATATTCTCAAAATATTTTCAAATCTTTCTAAAATGCTATTTTTTTATAATTTGAATTAGATATCTAAAAACATTCTAAATAAAAGTAAAAAACTAAGACAAACAATTTATCAAGTATCTAAAAACACAATCTACTATCTATATACTAAGACAAAATCTCACTATACCACATGGCATTCCCACAATGAAAATAACACATGTCATTTCCTTAGAATTTAACTTTTTTAAAATCTAAATTTATATAGAATTGAGTTTTATCATAAATCTAAACTAATTCCTCATTTAGATACAAATTAATCACACGAATGAACAAATCACTTCCTAATTTAAATACAAAGCAATCACACAAATAAACTAATCACTTCAAACTTTACATACACAAATAAATAACAAAGATTACCAATATAAAACTTCAGCAACAATCTACTATATATATACATTAAACTAGAACCTAATTAAGCCACATGACACCCCCTAATTAAGTCACCTCATTATTTTGTCACGTGTAATTCTATCATTGTTTTCATTTTGTTTTAATATATGTAATTACAAAATAAAAATTTCTATCATAAATCTAGCACTATTTTCTTCCTAATTTAACCATAAACTTATCACTACAAATATTCCTCATTTAATTTAAAAATCAATTTTATATTGCTATCTACATGTGTACATCACTATACACGTATTTATATGCTTGCTTGGTGATGTACTAGAGTGCCACGCTCCCTACTCTGCTAGCTATTAATACGATTTTTATGAAAATCTTTGATTGTGTATATTCAATATTTCCTTATATATTATTGTGTATATTGAGTGCTTTCCTTATCCCTTTAACCATATATATGAAGTAACCATATATATACGAATTGATGATTTCCTAAGAAGAGTTTTTTTGGTAGACATTTTCTAATAGGATTTGACCGATTATTTTTAGTTAATTTAACATCATATGTATTAAATAATATTTTTTATTTAATCTATCATCTACATACAGTAGTAAAGGTATGGATGGTAATGGACGAGGATTATCATCATGCGGATTCTTCACAATAGGGCAAGCCCGGAGAAATTTTTTAATTACGGCGCGTGGACGGGGAAACCAGCGAGATCACCACTAAATATATAATTCTCCTAATTTTCATTTCCTAAAGCTTAAATTTCATGCCCTATAATCCTAAATCTCATATGTTCTAGATGGTAAACCCTAAATTCCAAACCTTCTACACTCAAAACCCTAATATATATGCATTAGGTTTTTTCTTTTGTAGAATGGGAATAAAGATTTTTTACGGAGAACAGGGCCTTAAGGGGGACGAGTACAAGGATTGTGGATTAATGGGGTAAATGGGGACAGGGAAGGAGATGTCACTCCCTCTCCTGAATTCGCTCTCTTACCATCCCCAACTAAAGTATAAGTGATTGATGTCATTTGACATCTCCACGTTGAGCCAAGTTATCTTTCATTACAATCTTCTCCGCAATCCGTCACTTGTCATTATATGATTTTATAATTTATAATTTCATATATATTTTATTCTAATTATGTGATTACATTTGTCATAAATCTTACTTTCTCTTTTAGTATATATATGAAATTATTTCGTACAAGATTTTTATATCGATTTTTTTGTGTGATGCTCTTTTGTAATTCATCTACATATTATGTTAATTATAAAAATTATTAGCTCATACAACTTTATACCTTGATATCTTCCTTCGTTCTATTCAACAATGTACGAGATATAGGCTTACGTCACTTACATGTCATTTTAACCTTTGAATTTTATCAATTAATAATCGTTATTTGAATATTTTAAGTCACATTTTATTAATGAGTTGTAAAGATTGCTCTTGAAAATTGGACAACCAAATAATAAATTTTCTCTCATGTCTTCAAGTATTAGGTAAAATAAATATTCGCAATTAACAAGTATTAATAAAGATTAAAAAATTAACTAAAGAAATAATTATTTTACTTCTAACAATGACACTCTTAAATATCTAAAATAATATTTATCATTAAACAAAAAGAGTAATATATATAACAATATATTATATTTAAATATATATCTTAATAGTCACTATTTTTGTTAGGTACTTCATTATAGTATCATACTTTCTGTTAAATAATTTAAAGTGTCATCAACTTGATAAAGAAATTATATTCAACTATAAAAAATTAAATTGTAAAATCTATATATTCTATAATTATTAAAATATTAAATTCATTATTTCATAAATTTCATGCCTCGCATGGGGACTAAACTAGTTTTATTTTAAGTATAATGTATTAGTGTTGTAGCTTAAAACACGTTAACGCTTACGACTTGCGAGTTTGATTTGTGTGGCATCACATGATAGAGAATAAAAAGGAGGGGAAAGTTTTTCCAAAAAAGTTCTTAAGATAGATACATATTCTCATACAATATCTACTTGATTAAGCTTCTATTATGGTTTATGCAGTTATGCTATGTAGATTTCCAATTATTTCAACCAATTTTATATCTTTTGCTCCGTCATTAATAACTGATTTTTGTGAAGTGTATTCCTTTCTCGTATATTTAATTTGTCATCTCAATATTTTATATGATGTTCGTCATGATCCCGCCATGTGATAATCTTTTGGCAGAGATCGGACGCTGAGGGGAAAAGTATCATCTAGAGAGTCATTAAAAGCCGTAGGATTTTCATAAAAAAAAAAAACCCGTAGGATTGTGCGGCTAAAGGAATCTATCTATACATTATTTGCCTACTTTTATATTTTTATGCCGCTCTATTGATTGATTGACCATGATTCAAGAGTTGTTTTTAATGTTTATGTTTGATATAAATATTATGCTGATCGATAAGAAGTAGATTAGTAGAATCTTTTCTACCCAACATTAATGAAAGAAAAAAGGGAAGGAAATGAAAGGTATTATAATCTAAGGGGGTCCCTCACCAATCATCAAATTGAACCAAACTTTCCACTTTAAATTAAGATAGTAGGATTTTCCTCAAAAAAAAAACTAAGATAGTAGCATAATGTACTTATTAATTAAGTAGTGTAGTATCTGTATCTTATACGGGATCTGTTTTTTTTTTATATATTTGTAACAATATTATAGTTTAGTATATGTTTCATTTATTTTCATTAAGGTTTATAAAGTTAATGACTGTTATATAAGCATATAAGTTTCTATATAAAAAATGACTAATCGACTAAAAGTATTCAAGATATAAAACTTATGTTATTAAAAGTGAGGCGGAACTCTCCATAACTTTAATAATAATTTAAATTGGCTAAGTAGTTTTTAAAACAGGGATAGTCACACCCCTTACATCAATACTACTAAAACAATGAAATATAATAAAAATGTTAATCTAATACATGAAAATGAAACGCTAAACATAAAATTTGGAAGGATGTTCAAAATTGCTACAAATTATCAAAAACTTCCTTGTTGTAGTAATAGATCTCTTATTGTCTTTGTTGCAAATCAATATCTTCAAACATTTCTTGCTAGTCACCCTTGATGATGCAACATAAAACTGGTTAAGCAAAATCTACATTAATTTAATATTTTAATTAAATATGATATATTTTTTCTAACCCGATTCGATTAGCGGTGTTCCATCCCACTTACGCCTTATCACATTCATTCTCAATTTCCTTCTCAGTCGAGCTAATTTGAGCATGAAAATAAATATTTAATATTAGAAATTAATAAATCACTCATTTCATACCACTTTTAATAATACCATACCTTGTTCGACATTTTGCATATGATTTTGTTCTGTAAGCATGACATTGTGCAATTGAACTGCAAATAAGTAGTTATATCATAATGTACTTATTAATAATAGTAACACAACATAAATTTTGAGTAAAATATAATAAGAACAAATAAACAGTTATATCATAATGTACTTATTAATGATAGTAACATACATAAATTTTTATACTTAATAAAACATATAGTAAGAACAAAAAACGTGTACCATAGTTTTCTTCGTCTGGAACACTAATAGGTAAAATTGAATTATGAACGTTTTGATCACTTCGGGGTAATTGTAGAGCTGACGGTGTAATATTCTGGTTTACTGCATAAATAGATGCATATGTTTTACAAACTTTACGTATAAGCAAACAACATAAAACAACAATTAATTATTTTTTATAATTAAAAACATATTTAAATTTATTTTAAACATTAATTTTTTTCGACACCATGAAATTAAAGATATATTGTATTATTGAACATCAAACATTGTTTACAATATAGATGAAAAAATCGAGGTAATAGAATAATCATTACTAACCATTTTAAATGTCGGACATTGGGATACGATCATTAATGAAAGAATTGGGAGTACCTTCAAGTATAGATCCTGCATAATTAGTATTTATAGTGAAGTTCATATTTCTATTTATTAGAAAAAAATGTCAAAAAATTGAATGCAAATTATTAACCTAGTCGATTTGAATTTGTCTATTCTCGTTTCTCTCTAATAGCAGTCAATCTCAACGGTCTGTTATGTCGGGTTAATTCGTCCATAACAAAATCACCTTGACAAACTAAGATATATTCAAAGTTAAATAAATAAATCTACATACTAATCATTTATTTAAATAATATAAAAATACATAAACATGTTTAACTACTTAATATAAGTATTCCAAATACAATTCAATTATAATTATTTCTTATAGTATTATAAAATATAATACAAATTTGTAAGTACTAAAATGGACTTATGGGCCCAAATCATATTTCTATAAACTGTAAATTTTTAATGCAAATTTGAATTGGTTTAATGGGATTTTAGGCCCAATTAGAATAAATGCATAATTGAAATAGACGGCCAACTAAAAAACCCCGCTTTATGTAAAAAGTTATTATTTGTATTAAAATTATTTATTTTACTATTATAAAAATATAATACAAATTTGTAAATACTAAAATGGACTTATGGTCCCAAATCATATTTGTATAAACTGTAAATTTTTAATGCAAATTTGAATTGGTTTAATGGGCTTTTAGGCCCAATTAGAATAAATGCATAACTGAAATAGACGGCCAACTAAAAAACACCGATTTATATAAACACTTATTATTTGTATTAAAATTAATTTGTCCCTTGTCATTTATATATAATATCACCAAATCCCAACATTATATTATTTTGGTTTAATTCTTACATAAGACAGTCACTGAAAATTTTGAGATATATATTACAAAGCAAATAAATAAATATACAAACTTAACATTTAATTTAATTATATATAAGCAAATGTAGTAGTCTAAACAATTATACATAATAAGTATTTATCTTAATATTATTAATAAATAATACATATGTTTAAATTCAAAATGGACTTATGGGCCAATATTATATGTGGATGGGCCGTAATGGTAGCAGGTAATTGTTTTATGGATTTGGGTTCCCGTGCGAAATAGGCTTCCCGTGCGAAATGCAAAACAATCTCGGCCGTACTTTTTTTTTTTTGGGTCAACAACTTTCTTTTTTTCATTTTCGTCCCGTGATCATTCTGGAAAAGCCTATATAGAAGGTTCACGAATAAGCACTAGATGTTCATTTATTTGTACATTCACGTTCATAAATAAGCACTGAATGTTCAAAGACATGTGTTGGAACATGATCATGTTATATGTGAACTTATATGGCACATACAATGAACATATAGTACTTATATGTGAACATTAATAATTGTCTATTCCAGAACGATCAGAGACAATAAATAAATAAATAAATAAAAATTGTTGACCGAAAAAAAAATCGCCATATTTACGGTTATGTCACCGCGTCACTATTCACTATCCCCCCCCCCCCCCCTTTTTAACAGTACAGTGCCCTTGAATATTACCCCCCAGATAATGAACATTACCTCTCAGAAAATGAACATGTGGTGTCTATTTATGAACTCGAATGAACGCGACCGCTTCGCATTTCGCACGGTAAGCATATTTCGCACGTGAAACGAACTCTTGTTTTATGGGCTTATTATAGGCCTAGTTGATCGGCTGCACTTAAGTAATTTGGGCTCGTCTGGTTCATGGGCTTATCTGGTTCATGGGCTAGTAAGCCAAACCCGAAGCATCAAGCTCCAGATTGTTCTATACCCTAATTAGCTGCAAGATGAAACCCTTGTCGTTTTCGTCTCCTCTCTCGTCTCCTCTCACGCTTGGAGTGCCATGTGGCACAGCCGGGCTTTGCGTTTAGTAGTTATATAGTAGATTAAGACTATAGTTTATGTGCTACGTACAAAGCTTGAGTAAAATCTTTTTTAATTATTAAAACTATACATTTTAAAAATATTTAAAATATATATATCTAATTAGTTCTATTTCACGCACCGGCAAAATTGTTATTTCACGCACCAGTTCGTCCGTGACGGACCAAAGGAACTCATACGTGACGGACCAAAGGAACTCATACGTGACGGACCAAATGCACTCGTCCGTCACGGACCATGTACATCCCTCCGTGACGCACAAATCAATCTGGTCCGTAACGGACGGATGTACATGGTCCGTGACGGACGAACCCTAAACCAAAAAATTGAATGTTATTTGTCCCCACCTAACAACATTAACTACCCCGTCAAATCTCATCAATATTACGTCCAAAGTTAAACCCTAAACCCCTTCATCACTCTTCCCTTTCCCTCCCATAACACATCTTCCATTCTCATCATCTCCAAGAGTTCATTTCCATGGCAAATGAAGATGATTTTTCCAACTTCAATGGTGGAGAAGATGTTTCAAGGAGTTACAATTACAATAAGGTATGTTTTTTAAGCTTTTACTTTACATGTTAGTAAAAGTTAAGATTTTTTATGGTTCTTTCTTGTGTTTGTATATGATTGAGTTGTTTTTACCCCAAAACAAACACTTTCTTACGGTAATTTCAATAGGTGTGACTATATGTTCATAAAAACTTCATCTTTGATTAAGTTGTACTAAAAAGTTGTAGATTTTGTGTGCAAAACTGCATGTTTGAGTATTGAGCGTTGTTATGTTGAGTGCAAAATTTCAAGACTTCATCTTTGTTCGTGTCTGTTTTTTGAAAGGAAAACAAGTAAATCCATACGTGACGAATGGATTGAGTTGGTCCGTCACGTATAGATTCACCTCCATTTTCTTAGTTGCTCTTGTCTGAGCTGAAACGTGAGAGTTTCTCGCTCCTATAAAAAGAACATGTTAGATACAAAACAATATAATAGTTTAATAACATGCTCAAGTTTTGATAACTTACAATGCCCTGATAAATGAAATATGCAGTGTGGGCAGTGAAACTAAACAGCAGGTCTGGGATCTCCGGACCTCCCGGTACAGGTCCTACCAACTTGGGATCGACAGCATTCCGACCTCTAGCCTGCCTAGGCTCTCTATCTTGTCTAGGCTCTCTACGTTGTGTAGGAGCAGCCTGTTCCTGCGCCGGTTCCTCGAAATGAGGCTGTTGAGCGGGCCAATATGCTTGCCCACTCATACCTCCTGGCCACATGGCCCAACCACTAGGCTGTTGAGGTACAGGAGGTACGTACCAACCACTACGCTCCTCAGATGTAGAAGGTACATACCATGTCGGGTCCTATAAAACAAATTATTAGAAAAAATATTATATAACCGACAAGTTTAAGAATATGTATAGTTACTTACCACATTCGAGTCATTCTCGTATATATGTGGATCATTAAGCGTCGTGTTGTCGAGTGTCGGGTCTGCATACACTGGTACAGTAGGAGGGTCACGGTTCGTACTCGGTCCTGCTTCGTCACTTTTTTTGGATTTCTTCTGCCTCCTTTGGTATACTATACGATCATCTACTTGTTCTTGTTCCTCACGTACAGCGTTCCACCTTCTGTGACGTGCAGATCTTGTTTCGTTTTCCATCTGAAATATGAAAAAACAAAACTTCAGGGGGAGCAACAATAACAACAAAAACAAAAACAACAAAAACCCTAAAAACAACAAAAACAACAACAATATCAATAACAACAACAACAACGTCATCAACAACAACAACACCAACAACAAGAACAACACCATCAACAACAGATCCAGATCTGGTCCGTGAAGGATCAAGTAGATTCATCCAGGATGGATCACAGTGATCCGTCCGTGACGGAACACAACGATCCGTCCGTGACGGATGGACTCAATCCATGCGTCATGGACCAGATCTGGATGGCTCAATTTCGACAGATCCAGATCTATGCAGATTGACTCTTTTTTTTTTTTCAAATTTCGTAAGTGCATATCCAAATTCAAAACCGACATTAAATTAATAGAAACAACCTTCAAACATGTGTAAATCTAACCTAGACAAGTAATCCCTTAATGAAATAAATCTAACATTTCCTAACAACTTCAATAATTTCAACATAATTATACTAAGTGAAGAACAAATACAAATTTAACTAACCTTATGGATCGTGACAGACGGATTGAATCGAAACGTGACGGATCGAACACTTTGACCTTGAGAGCGAAATGGCGAAGTCGCTGCAAAAGAGAGGCAAATGAGGGATGTGGGTCAGGGGAGACGAAGTCGCTGCATTTATATGCAGCAACTTCGTCCGTGACGCACTGATTGATTTGGTGCGTCACAGACAGTTTCATCTGGTCCGTCACGAACGGCTTCATCTGGTCCGTCACAGACGGATTACTGTAGTTCGTCACGGGCGACTCCATTTGGTACGTCACGTACGAAATGGTGCATGAAATAAAAAATTTACTCGTGCGTGAAATAGCAAGGGCCTATAAAAAATAAGATAAATATGAGAATAATAAAATTATTTAGTAATAATCAATTAATAAAGACCAATGTAATTTCTTACATAAGTAATATATTGAATCATGTCTTATACCTACAAATAAATGAATTAAAATAATTTTGAATAAAATGTGACTAATTAAATGAAAAATTAAAAAAGAATATTCTTAAAATACCTAATATAATAGAAAAAAGATAATTTAGTGATGTGACACGAGTAAATATGTGACAAAAAGTGATGTAGCACAATGTCAGTACGACAAGTGGTCTTAGCTAGGTTTCACTTTAATATTTTATAGTAGATTAATAATCAAAGCTTCAAATCAATCATATAAACGGATAATCTTGTAAATTTATAAATATAAAGGTGTGACAAATTAGTTAAAATATATGATAATACGTAATCCCTTAACACCATTTAAATTAATTATAAATAATGTTGTTCCACGAACAATAAATATCTAATTATACTTTTTGAGATATTTAAATACTACTAATTAAATCAACATTAAAATTATCACAGTCTATATCATATATCATTTAGATGAGATATTTATGATTGAATTGAATTTTAAATATAGAAAAAAATCAAAGTAAAAAAATGATTTTTGCTTTTTTGGTAAGAAAAATGAAAATTAATTTTGATTTAGATATTGTGACAACAAAAAAAGTTAAATTTAAAAAACACATGAATTTTGATATAGTTTACATGTATAAGTTTTAATGAGGGGTGTCATGTGGTGTAGTCAGGTCTTACTTTAGTATATATATATATATAGTGAATTTATAAATAGAAGAGGTGAATTCAATCATGAGAGCATGGTAGAGAGAAGAGTCAAAATCCAGAACACCAAAATTAATTATCATATTTAAAAGTATAAAGAGTCAAAATTAAACGACACCAAAGAGACAAATATCTGCTCACGATTGAAATAATGTTGTTGTAAACTCTCTCCAATCCATGATTTTGAGGAGTCTGACACGTCGAAGAAAACATTTAATCAAAATATAATAATGAAAAATCTAACAACGTAATGAAAAAATAATACCGAATAAAGAACTATCTAAAATATAAAAAATAATCTTGATGATTATAAATAATATTCTCTCAATCCTTGCTTTCATTTTCATAATGATTATATATAATATTCTATCAATCTTTGCTTTCAATTCCAATGGAAGAAATTAGGATAACAGAGCTTCAATTTTTATGCTATCATTGACCTACTCTCCATAGTACTTTAATCAGTTCACAAAACCTAAATTATCTTGCCAATTAAGCAGTTCAACCTTCTTTCTTCATCATATACACCAAAACCAAAAAAATTGAAGGAGCAACGACATTCAAGATTTAGAAACAAGATTGAATAAAATCAAATGCATAAGAGGATACCATAGAAGTGATGACCACAGATGGAGTAGAGAAGACTGAATGTAAGTACCAGGGCTAGGGATGGCAACGGGGCGGGGAGTACCCTCCCCGTCCCCGTCCCCGTTTATGGACCCATCCCCCGTCCCCATCCCCGAACGGGGATAAAAATCTCCCCCCGTCCCCGTCCCCGTCGGGGCCCCGTTCCCCGTCGGGGATCCCCGTCCCCGTTTTACCACTCACAAAAATCTTTAATTTTGATTTAATGCATATATATATTAGGGTATATGCTTTAGAGGGTTTGGGATTTAAGGTTTAACATCTAAATTATACGAGATTTTGGGACTAAATTGTATAAAATTTAGGGTTTAGGGGTAGAGAAATTACAAAATTAATGCATTCGGCGGGGATCCTCACGGGTTTCCCCGCCGGGGTCGGGGACGGGGCGGGGAACGGGACGGGGACCTCTATCCCCGCCCCGCTCCCCGTCCCCGCACGGGGATTAAACTTTTGCCCCATCCCCGCCCCCGTCCCCGTTGGAGCTCCCCGTCCCCGTCCCCGTGGCGGGGATTCCCCGTGGGGAATGGGGAATCCCCGCCCCGTTGCCATCCCTAACCAGGGCAGTGATTATGAACGGGAGTATGGGTCAAAACCAACGACGATAATAAATTGAGTTCAGCCGCCGGATGCAACCACCAGCTAGCAACTGCAAGGAGGCAATAGAGGCAACCACACAAGTAAGAAATCAGAAGAAAGGCTAGCTAGGGCTTTCGACGAGGGAGACAAAGAAATAGTCTTCCCATGCTTACACATCGCGGTTTTAAATTTGCAACTGTGGCGTGACCACAAAACTAAAGTAGATATGTTTATCACGGTTTATAAAAAGAACTGAGGTCCGAGTACAATGAATTTTTAAATAACAAATATGCACCTCGTTTTTTGGTTAACGTGGACCGGAAAATATGCTTACCACGGTTATATTAAAGTGTGGCATAAATTGTGTTGTTAATGAGTAACAAATTTAAGAATTTGATAAAAACTATGTTCTTGGGAAAGAACAAAGTAGTAGGTAGGAGAGGCGGAATTTTGGTCTCGTATTGATTAATTAGGGTTGTTACAAAGCTTTTGCTTATATATGAAGAAGGAGGCGCATCTCCATTTGGAAAGTAACTAAACACATCGTTTTGGAAAGTAAATGAAACTCTGCGTTTTGTAGCCTCTGTTTAATACCCCCCCTGCTGGGGCAGGAGAATGAGTGATCACGCCCAGCTTGGTGAGTAGCTCTTGATGATGTGTAGATGGCAAGATCTTTGTCAGGACGTCAGCGAGCTGATTTGTGGTAGGCAAATAGGATAGATGCAGCAATCCATCCATCACTTTCTCTCTAGTAAAGTGGCAATCAATTTCCAAGTGTTTGGTCCGTTCATGAAACATTGGATTTTTTGCTATGTGCAGAGCGGACTTGTTGTCACAGTGAAGAGTGACTGGCTTCAAAACATGTTCTCCAAGTTCTTGAAAGAGATTGACTAACCAAGTCACTTCTGCGGCGGCTTGTGACATGGCCCTATATTCTGCCTCAGATGAACTTCTGGAGACTGTCGTTTGCTTCTTTGATCGCCAAACAATGGATTAGATCCATGTAGAATCACATATCCTATGACAGACCTTCTAGTTGTTGGGCATCCGGCCCAATCTGAATCAGAGAAAGCTTGCAGTTTGATTGAAGTTCCTGGACGAAAAAGGATCCCAAAGTGGGTTGTGCCTTTGACATAGCAAACAAGATGTAGGAGTGCCTCCTTATGTGATGCTTTAGGTTTCTGCAGAAACTGGCTCAGGAGTTGTACAGCAAAAGAAATATATGGTCTGGTGTTAGTAAGATAGTTTAGTTTTCCAACTAAACTTATGTAAATGGATGGATCATTAACTGGTTCACATGTGCCTTCATCATTCAGCTTATAATTGATGGGAAGAGGAGTTGCTCGAGTTCTCAGTGATGTTGCTCCTGCATCACTGACAATTTCATTGGAAAAATTCTATTGACATATGAGCAAAGAATCTGTGTGGTAGCCTGGTAGGTGACTTCCATTCCCAAAAAATAATTCAACTGTCCAAGGTCTTTGATACTGAACAGAGAATGCAAATTTCTCTTGAGTTGCTCTATCACTGCTGGATCAGACCCAGTGACAAGAATATCGTCTACATAAACTACGACTATTGTCATACTGGAACCTGTGCTTTGAAGAAACAAAGAGGAATCATGCTTGGATTGAACAAAGTTAAGGTTTACCAAGGTGATGGCCAGCTTGTGAAACCACTGTCTGGAGGCCTGTTTGAGCCCATAGAGACTTTTTTGGAGAAGGCAAACCTTGTTTTCAGGATTTGAGATGCCCTCTGGCATTTGCATATAAACTTCCTCAATTAGCTCACCATGCAAAAAAACATTGTTAACATCAAGTTGGAATATCTTCCATTTTTTGTGCAAAGCTACTGAAATGAGTGCTCTAATTGTGTTCATCCGAACCACTAGTGAGAAAGTCTCTTCAAAATCTAGTCCATATTGTTGGGTGTAACCCTTGGCTACTAATCTAGCCTTGTATCTCTCCAGGGATCCATCTGCCTTGAGCTTAACCTTGTACACCCATCGACATCCAATGGCCTTTTTTCCTACAGGTAAACTGATAACAGTCCATGTATGATTAGTGGTTAAAGCCTCTAATTCTCTATTCATAGCTTTTATCCATTTTGGATCTTTTGATGCGTGGAGAAAGGTTTTGTGTTCTTTGTAGCTGGTGTCAGGTAGAACAGAGCAAGCAATAGGAGCAAAGAGGGAAGTGGTGAACCCATCCATCAAAGGAAATTGTGGAATAGCATCAGCATAGTGGCAAATGTGGTCTTGGAGGTAAGAAGGTGGGTGATGTAATCTTTGTGGTCTTCTTGATGATGGGATGGTTTGAGGGTTTTTTGGAGACTCTGGTTCATCATGTGTGTCTAAGGTAGTATGGTGGTGACTAGCTGGTGATATTACATCATCCAGAGATGCGGGAAGAAGGTGTAGTGGATCTGGTGAGGTGTCTTGTGAGTTGGTATGCGGAAGAGTGGTGGTATTAGGATAGAAAAAAGAATCAAAAGTGGCAGTTGGCAGGGGAACCTCATCTGTAGAGGGTTTTGTTTTAGGAAGATGGAAAGGGAAGATCATCTATTCAAACATGACATCTCTGGAAACCATGATTTTGTGAGTTTTCAAGTCCATAACTTTGTATCCCTTGGTACCATGTGGATAACCCAGAAAAACACATGGTAAACTTCTTGGATCAAACTTGGTTCTTTGTCTTTTGAGGGTGGATACAAAGCAAAGACAACCGAAAGGCTTAAGATGAGTGTATGATGGGGAGTGGTTGTAAAGTTTTTCATATGGAGTGGAGAAGTTTAGGCTGCTCAAGGGGAATCGATTTATGAGATAGGTGGCAGTGAGGATACATTCCCCCCAGTATGTAGAAGGCAAATTGGATTGGAAGTAGAGGGCCCGAGTTGTTTCAAGAAGGTGTTGGTGTTTCCTTTCAACTACACCGTTTTGTTGTGGGGTTTTAACACAGGTGGTTTGATGCTCTATCCCATTTTGAGCAAGATAATCACTGAATTCTTGGTTATAAAACTCCTTTCCATTGTCAGATCTTATGACTTTGACAGGTTTCCCAAATTGTTTTTCAAAATAGGTTATAAAGGTTTTTAGGATGGAGAAGGTGTGGCTTTTGTGGGATAAGAGGTGTGTCCGTGTATTTTTGGTGAAGTCATCGACAATTGTCAAGAAGAATTTGTAGCCATTGTAGGTGGTGGTTTGATAAGGTCCCCAGAGATCTATGTAAGAGTTGAAAAACATATGATGTTTTGATAGAACTACTAGGAAAGGGAGTTCTTTGTTGTCTGGATTTAGGACAAATGGAGCAAATAAGATGTTTTTTAGAACCACTATTGTTGGATCGTTAGAGTTACGTCTGAGGGAACAAAAGCTTTGTTCCCACAAAAGGCACAGCGGATTTAAATAGCAAGAAAGATAACAGAATGAACTCACGATATATAGTGGAAACCCTGATTAGCAAAACTAGCTTCTCAAGGAAAAACCACTACCTTCAAGCTTCCGCTTGAGAGGATTTTGAACTGTGTACTTGTCTTATTAGTTTCTTGCTTGATTACACTTGTATCTTGGACTTCGACCTCTAAACAGCCAGCTAGACTCGAAACCTCTTCTACAACGATGAATCAAACTCAACTCTCAAAGACTCACACGCACCTCACTCTCTTTCTCTTCTTTTCTTTTTCTCGTTCAAAGTCGTTCTTAGCCGTGAAGTCCTACCTAAGAAATGAATCCTCACTTCACTTAAATACAACTCGGCAGAAACCCTAATTGACACAAATTAGGAAATACTAGAATCGGATTACAAAGATATGATTTTGTTTGGAAGATAAGATATCACAACCGATTATATTAATTAAGGAAGGAGTTTCCTAATTAATCCAACCGATTGGATATTATTCTTCTCTCTCCAATCGCCTTATCTTAGGAAAGATTCCTAGGATAACACGATCGGGTCTTTTCTCTCTTTCCATATCTTCGCGCAATCCGGCTTGATCCTTGGAGCCGAAGTCTTCATCCTCTACCGTGTGGCTTCTTGATTTGTTTCCTTAATTCTGCACGATGTATGACTTCTTTCCTTTTGCAGCCTCGATCTTGGTCTGTCACTTCAGTTCCTGGAGAGGTAACAAAGCACTTGTTAAGTCTTTGTTCCCTCTGAGATCCTCTGCTGCAACGCTCCCTGGGAAAACTCTTCTTGTCCCTGAAACACTTTGTACACATATTAGTTGAGTGTTTATAACCATCAAAACCTAAGGAATTCAACAAATTCCCCCTTTTTGATGGTGACAAACACCCTTAACAATAAAGCATATACCAACTAGAATAAGACAAAACTGACAAGAAAGTTTCCCACTAAAAACACCGTTAGTTCCCCCTTAGTTCAACAATACGTTTTACCCGTTCTGTTCCCCCTCAGACAATGCTACCTGTCATTTTCCCCCTTTTGGCATCATCAAAAACACAGTAAAGAGTTAGAGAAGAAAGATCAATGCCAGATAAACAAAAACACCCATTGTCATTAATTTAAAAAAAAAACTGGAAAACATGCAAACACAACCAAAACAGACAAAACATCAAACATTGTCAACTGCCACAACGGGCACATAAACCAGATAACAAGAAAACAAAACAAGGAGGGGTAGACAACAAGGGAACAAAAGGGGATAGGATGGCAGGTAAGCGATCAGGCACCACTGTGACCAGCCGATTGAGCCGATGCGTGGTGAGAAATAAGCGCGCGCACATCTGCCATGAGGAGAGTCTGCTGAGCCACCAGGTCCTTCACTGCTTGGCACAGACTCCTCACATCCTTTCCCAACGAGGGATTTGCATTATGTTCCCCCTCGGAGCTATCAGCTTCAGATCCCTCCATTTCCTCAACATCCTCTACAACCACAGAAGCTGCAGGAGCGCCCTCGACCTTCACCCAGCCTTCTCCCTCTAGAAGAGCAAATTGCATCTTGTGCAGATTGCTTGCATTGAAGGAACGGGAGAAGACACTCACATCCTCCGACGCGTCGTAGACTTTGTGGTACTTCGGAATCTTTTTGACGACACGAGGAAAGGGAAGAGCATGCTGAGTGGTGTTTCGGGCATGGGCCATATGCTACATCAAAATCATTAGGAGGCAGACGGGCTCCTATTTCAGCAGAAGGGACAGAAGGACAATGTCCAAGATCAGAAGGTGGTTCCTCTTCTGTCCCCTTGGCGTGATGTTGTTGATGAGGAAGTGGTATAGCACTTTGTTGACGGCCGACATCTCTGAGATGTCAAGATCAGCACTCCCTGGAGCATCCATAATCCCAGCTACAGCCAGCACAGCCTCTGAGTAGGCAAAATCTTTCGGCCACCTGCCCTTTGGGTATTCTCCATACCCTTCATGAAGAACACCCAGAACCATGCCTAGCTCAATACTTGAGAAGACATGAATCTCCCCATTCATCGTGTAGCTCCCCTGGACAGCATGCGACCGCACTTCCATGACAAATGTGGAGTAGAACTCCCTCAGCAACTCCTCATCCATGTCTACTTCCTTCACAAATAGCCTGCTCCACTTCTGTTCCTCCAAGACGTCAAGCACCCCCTCCAGAAAGTTCTCCTTTAGGAACTCAGGGTCCATCAGCAGCTCCCTCACCACAGACTTGTGGCTCATGTCTTTGACATCATCAACCGCCACAGCCTTTCCTTTGGCTTTGGCCGGCAGACGACGCTGGCTTTGTCGGACGGGAGCGGTGGACACCTTGGCTTTCTTCGCTTGGTTCCTGGAGAGGGGTACCGACTCCTCATCGGAGCTCACATAGATTCTCTTCTCCAACTTCTTCTGAGAGCGGGTCTTCCTTTTTGACGAGTAAGCAGTTTTCACCCTGCCGGACGTCTTAGGAGCCTTTGGGGGCTCCGCCACGTCCACTCCTTCATCAAGCTCCTTGGAGAGGTCTCACACCACAGACTGAATTTTCTCCGTGACGGCCAGGTGCTCCTCCACCGTGACCGGGTTCCCTTGACCGGGCAGCACATCTGTCTCCTCCTCTATGGGGTCGGGATGGGTAGGCGAGGAATGTACCTCCTCTGTGTTAGTAGAGGAGATGGCTGTGGGGATGGCAGAGGCGGTGTTAGGGTTAAGGTTTTGTGGTGATGGGTGTATGTTTAGGATTATGGGGGCTATATAGGGGACCATGGCGAGTTGGTCCTGGGATGATGATGGAGGAGGGGTTATGGTGGTGGTCGCCGGAGTGGTGGATGTGGAGGGTAGGGATTGATTGATGACGGCGATGAGAGCTGGATCGGCTCCCATGGCTGTGAGGTTGGAGATGAGGGTTTGAAGGTTTTCGGCGAAGTTGCTGGGAAGGTTAGAGTTGGAGGCCATTTTTGTGAGAGAGAGAGAGAGAGAGAGAGAGAGAGAGAGAGAGAGAGAGAGAGAGAGAGAGAGAGAGAGAGATCAGGGAGACAGAGAGGAGAGAAGATACTTGAGGAAGATTAGGAAACAGTGAGGAGGAGACTTACCCGGAACACCTCAATATGTAGCCTTCAAAAGATCTTCAAGGGTTGCCAAAGATAAGGCCAAATCAATCTGTTTCCAAGAGATAATAAACGCGATCTTCCAACTTCCCAAAAATAATTCAAAATCTCGTCTGAATCCAACTGAGTCGGCTGAATTTCCCTTCCCAACTCTCTTCCATCAAATCAACCATTAAATGTGCAACGCGGCTCAACACAAAATATCATCATTATACCCTGCAAACACGTCACCTCAACCTGCACGCACAGAAGCCGAATCGTTTCCCGCCAATCCAAAAGAGTAGTAGGGTGTGATGCTGGGGGTTAGATACCAGAGAGGGTACAAAAGAGCATCACACCAAAACATATGATTTTTGCGATTGAATTTTACTTCATGCATAAGAGGTCTCCAGTTGTGGATGATAAGAGGGGTTCATAGGAGACTTTAAGCACGGCGGTCTGGGTAAGCTGTAGAATCAACTATCATTTGGGCTTATGATGAGGGAACAAAACATCAAGTTGATTCTTTTGGGCCGAAATAGAGCTGATTCATGTGACATATGATAACATAGATGACCATGCAAGACATTCAGTACATAAAGGAGGTAAAAGCACATAATCAAGCTTTTTGAAAATTAATACCCAAGGAAGCTAATGCATAATAAGGCATGAAGATTCGACTTTCACAGTTTACCACGTAATCTAGCCAATCATCGAGGGAACACAACACATAGACATGTAGTTAGGGGAACAAACCAGACTTCGTATGGAACTGAATGCAGAGTTCCCCAACAAGTGTTCCAATGAAAAAATTGGCGTTTGATCCCCCGTTTGCCAATCTTTCTCGACACAGTGATGTCCTTCCTAGATGTACATGGTACCTGAAATTTTCACACAAGGTACAAATTAGTCATTAAGTTCTTGTCCACATCACCTTTACCTCTGACACTAGGCCTTTGAGTCTCAAGTATTCCATGCAGAAGTGAGGTGAGACTCGCTTTGTTCCCTGTCACGTAGCTGACCCTTGTATGAATGACACACTGGGAACATTCCTCACTTTATCCTGCACAGAAAGAGTTAGTTTTTGCAAACCCAGACAAGCTTATGCTTTCTGGGTTTAGGGGCAACATATCTAATCTTGGGAGGTTCAGCTTCTATATGCTCTCTTGTAGTGTGGGCAATCTCCTCATTGTGTTGCTTCAGAAGGCACTCATGCTTGTAATGACCAGAATGCCCGCAATACCAACAGACCATGTGACACTTCAGATCTACATATTTGCTATGTCCAGGCCAAATTGTTTTGTTAGCAATCCTTGAATGAAAATCAATGTTATTGGACTTACTGCTTTGGGATTGCTTTAGCCAAATTGTATGAGCCTTCTGTCCATGATACCAAGCTTTGCCCTCCTCAGTCGAGTTTGAATAGTTTTTTCATTTGTTCCCTCTAGAGGAACATTCCCCCTTTTCTTTTACAGACTGTTTTCCTTCGACTTTGGAGCCCTTTTTCTTGGTATCATCAACAGGAAGTTTGGGTTGATAGCCGATCCCAAAGCGAGGCACTTCCTTTGACTCAGTCTTCTTTTCATTCTTGGCTGAAACAAAGACAATACATTTTGGCTTGTCCTTCTGTTCCTCACTGAGTTTGGTTAGGTCACTAGAAAGTTTTGCATTTCCTAGTTTCAACATTAAAGACTCAGCCTCGAGTGAGGAAACAGTGGACTCTAGAGACTCAATCTTTTCAATGAGTTTTGGACACTCAGAGCACGTGTTTGGAGAGGAAGATGAACCTTTCTCAAGCTTGAGCACTTTTTCAGCCCAACCTTGATTTTCTTCGATCAGACCTGAGATCGATTCATCTTTCTCTTCGATTTGCTCACTGAAAAGACTGCTCTCGCGAACAAGATTCTTAATGAGAGTAATCAAGCTTTCTTTAGATTTGAATTTTAAACTAGACACGAGTTCAGATTCAGTTACCTCGTCGTCGATTACCTCACCATTCGTCTCGTTTGGAGCTTCTACGGCCATCAAGCAGACATCCCTGGAGTGTGACGAGTCTTCGTCATCTGATTCTGATTCTCCCCAGGTGGCAACCATAGCTTGCTTTCCTTCATTTGCTGGAGGCATTCCTGCCCTCTTTTTGAAGGAGTTCCTGGCCATGTGTCCCTTGTTATGACAGTGGTAACAAACCACATCCTTCATGTCTCTGTTCCCTTCAGAGGAACTGGGCGAGTTCATGTTCCGAGACCATATCTTCCTCATTGCCCTTTTGATGAGAGCAACATCTTCATCGCCATCCTCATCTTCATTACCCATTTGGGACAAATCGAACGCCCTTTCCACCTTCAAGGCAATGCTCTCCGCCTTCTCCTCTCCCTTCTTGTTTACCTTATGATTGTAGGCAGAGGCATTACTCTCTAGTTTAGCAACCACCTCTTTCATTGAAAGAGTCTTAACATCTGTCTGAGAGTAGAGAGCAAGAGCGATGGCGTCCCACTGAGTGTTGAGGCCTTGCATGAAGTGGTGAGTCGGCTTCCAGTCTCGCAATATTTCACCAAGGTGCTGAAGCTGACCAACTAGCCCATGAAACCTGGAGTAGTACTCTTGAATGTGTTCATCTTTCTCTTGAGAAATTTGGTCGTACTCCTTGAACAGGGAAAGGATCTTGTTCTTCTTCGAGTCTTCATTTCCTTGATGAAGACGTTTCAGGGCATCCCAAATCTCCTTGGCAGTCTTATAGCTCATGACTTTCTTGAGATCGGAGGGAAGAAGGGCCATGTGAAGGATCTTCTTAGCCCTGCTGTTTTTCTCCAGTTTCTTCCAATCCTCATCGGTGTAGTCGACCTTTGGTTTTGGCTTTGTCTCATCTGTCTCGTTCTTGATCACAAAAGGCCCGACTTCAATAACTTTCCAGAGCTGTCCATCAAGGGAACATATATGGGACTCAATTTGCTCCACCCACCAGCTATACTCACCAGACTTCAGAGTTGGTGGTTTCCAGAATGAATCACCGATTGCATTGCTGTTTGACAACATCTTTCCTGCAAATTCTGTAACGAAAACAATCTAGAGCACCAGGCTCTGATACCAATTGTTGGATCGTTAGAGTTACGTCTGAGGGAACAAAAGCTTTGTTCTCACATAAGGAACAACGGATTTAAATAGCAAGAAAGATAACAGAACGAACTCACGATATATAGTGGAAACCCTGATTAGCAAAACTAGCTTCTCAAGGAAAAACCACTACCTTCAAGCTTCCGCTTGAGAGGATTTTGAACTGCGTACTTGTCTTATTAGTTTCTTGCTTGATTACACTTGTATCTTGGACTTCGACCTCTAAACAACCAGCTAGACTCGAAACCTCTTCTACAACAATGAATCAAACTCAACTCTCAAAGACTCACACGCACCTCACTCTCTTTCTCTTCTTTTCTTTTTCTCGTTCAAAGTCGTTCTTAGCCGTGAAGTCCTACCTAAGAAATGAATCCTCACTTCACTTAAATACAACTCGGCAGAAACCCTAATTGACACAAATTAGGAAATACTAGAATCGGATTACAAAGATATGATTTTGTTTGGAAGATAAGATATCACAACCGATTATATTAATTAAGGAAGGAGTTTCCTAATTAATCCAACCGATTGGATATTATTCTTCTCTCTCCAATCGCCTTATCTTAGGAAAGATTCCTAGGATAACACGATCGGGTCTTTTCTCTCTTTCCATATCTTCGCGCAATCCGGCTTGATCCTTGGAGCCGAAGTCTTCATCCTCTACCGCGTGGCTTCTTGATTTGTTTCCTTAATTCTGCACGCTGTATGACTTCTTTCCTTTTGCAGCCTCGATCTTGGTCTGTCACTTCAGTTCCTGGAGAGGTAACAAAACACTTGTTAAGTCTTTGTTCCCTCTGAGATCCTCTGTTGCAACGCTCTCTGGGAAAACTCTTCTTGTTCCTGAAACACTTGGTACACATATTAGTTGAGTGTTTATAACCATCAAAACCTAAGGAATTCAACAACTACCATGATTTTTGACACAAGGAAAACGATGCAATTGATCAAAAGGTACATGGCCAAATCTCAAATGCCATAATTCAAGTGACACAACACTTAGGGTTTTAACAAAATATTCAGCAGACATAACATCTGAATTCTTATTACAATTGGCTTGGCTAATAAGATTCCTTGAGGTGGAGATGTCTTGAGAAGTGGTGGCTGGATTTTTGTGAGTGAGATATAGCCCTTTTGACAGATTACCAAGAACCCGAGGCTTGTTCATTGAATGGCCCTGGATAAGACATTGAGAAGGAGTAAACAAGAGATTAGCACCAAGGTGAGGTCAGCTGGTTCACATATAGAAGGTTGAATGTGAAATCTGGGACATGTAAGACATTCTTCAAGACAATATCATGGCTCAACTGAACAGTTCCAATATGGACAATCTCTGCTTGCTTATTGTTAGGCATGGTTATGTAATGTGGTTTGGTGAGAGTTTGAAAAGTGTCAAACAAATTAAGATGAGGACAAATATGATGGGTAGCTTGATACACACGATTATGTTGTGTGTATAGACGGGGTTTTAGCATTGGTTTAGTGGTGTTTTAGGACACTTTAGAGGAGTTGTGGAGCATTGGCGAGGAGGTGCTAAAGACATACATTTGGATGCTTTTGGAGCATTCAGAGCTGAAGAGACGAAGACGCTGAAGGAATGGCTCTACGGCGACCGCTGCCCACATTACGACGACCGCCGCCAAAGCCCTCCCAAGACACTTGGCCACGAAATGAGCACGCCGACCGCCGTTTAAAGGCGGCGACACTCAAGTATCTCAGAATCTTCTAGATGGGACTTGGCCTGAGGGGGAACAGTGAACAGGAACGTCAGTGCTGGGAACGTTTAGAGGAACATTGAGAATTACAGAAGAACGTTGCTTCGCTGAGAAGGAGAAATTAAATTTTGATCTGATGGAACTACAGAGAGGAACAACTATTTTGCTGCAAAAAGTGTTAAAAAGAAAGAAAGAAAGAAAGAAAGAAAGAAAGAAAGAAAGAAAGAAAGAAAGAAAGAAAGAAAGAAAGAAAGAAAGAAAGAAAGAAAAGGTCTACAGAGAAGAAGAAGAGGTTCCCATGGTCACTGAGCTTGACATGGTGAACTTAAGCAAAATGAAGTATCAAGGGGATAATAAGAGAATGTTGCCCCCTTCCGAAGTGTCCAAACGCGAACCTGGTGAAGGAACAACTCTGTGCAAAGCCAGATGTTGGCTGAGCTGTGAGAAATTAAGAACATCATGTCGCTGCTTCTTGAACACTTCCTCAGCAAGGACAAGGAATGGAAGGAAGACTCTGAGTCTTGAGTGGACACCTTTTCTTATCCAGCATGTATTACCCTCTTCTCTTGGCTTTCTAATATGTTATCTTGTTTAAGTGTTTGCATTTTGATCTTTTTGTGTTTGTTTGTCAAGTTGTCTCTGATGCCTTGTAATCAATTCCCTGCTTGATATATGAACTTTTCTTTTGCTCTTGACTGCTGCCTTAGTTATGTTGTTCCACTGTTTACTTTTGATCCTTTGATGATACCAAAAGGGGGAAGTGTGAAAATTGTGCGATAACTCAGTTAAAGGAGGTAAAAGTTTACATTGTTCCTAATTCTTTATGAATTTCTGGACGATGCTAGTGCTGAGGGGGAACGATGATGCAACTTGAAGGTATGAATTGCAATTATTCATTTGACATAGAATTTTGCTTATACATTTAAACTGAGATACATGCTGATCAATATTGCCTTGCTTATTACTCTGTTTTGATCGAACAATTTTTGAATGAGTTTGTCATCACCAAAAAGGGGGAAATTGTTGGAACCTTGACGTTCCCTCTGGTTTTGATGATGATAAACACCATTAGGTTTTTATGTTTTCTTGTTGTTTCTATGAGTTTCAGGTCTTATGAAAGAATTAGGGAACAATGGAAAACATATGAAGAAGAGAAAGCAAAGGAATGCAATGGAACGTGTGGAAACACGGAACAGTTACGCGAGAAGCAAATTGGAAATATGAAGCGCGCGTGGTTTCTATACAAGAAAAACTCTATATATGGAAACAGCGTCTGTGGAACGCAGAGAATTGTCAGATGTTCCCAGATAGACTCCATTATACAAGGAAACGAGATTTTGAGGCTTACTTGAAAAAGAAGAAGAAGATAATGAGTCTTAGGAAAGTTTATAGAAGGAAACTATGTGTTTATAAGCTGAATAGTATATTTGGTAATGAAATTGTTCATTGTTACCATATATGTCAATTGTTAGATATTTGGTAATAGGTTTTTGTTAGACCTTATATATAGACGAGATTGCCTTGGGGAAAGGTATTTCAGCTATAATCATCAAGCATACCAAGGAGCTTTTGTGAAAACTGAGATCGAAGGTCTAAGGCAAGGTACGGGTAGTTCTTGCTAAGGTTTTTTTTTTGTTTTTGTGTCATTGATAGTTGATTGCACTCAAAGTCTTTAACCAAGGGTATAGGTGGAGAGAAGACTTGTGAGATTGTACAATTCTTAATAATACAAGTATACGTTTGAGAACTTTGTTGTTATTTTGAATCTTTGTTTATTTCCGCTGCCCAGGGAACAGTCACACCGTTCCCTGTCTAACACACTCCGATTCAACAGGTTTTTTCTCTTTGAGCTTTGAAACGGCGCAAATGTGAAATTAGGCAACCAATTAAATTAAGAAGCCCTAGCTTCTTTTATAGCTAGGTCAATTTGGAGCCAGAAGATCAAGACGTAGCGTTTTATTAAACGCGTAAGAAGGCTTATGAGAAGAAGTCGTGTGGGCTGTATCTCCAACTGGGCATGTCTTCAACATTTGGGCCAATCTGTGCCAATATGCAAGAAGCAAGCAGCTAGGCAAGCCTCCAAACCAAGCTGGGCCTGGAGTGGTTATAAACCCGGTTCAAGCTCTTGGTCCATTAACTCGGTTCAACTCCGGTTCACCTAGTTCAATGCCTTGGTTTGATCTACCTAACACTTATACAAATTACAAAACATAGGATTATAACATTAGAGGGGTGATTTAGGTGATTACGATCTAAATATATATGATGGGTAATACAAACTTGAGTCATGGATCACCGACTCGACTTGTAGCTTAGTTTATTATTTTGTAGGATATATATGTAGTGGGATAGAGGTAGATGATTAATTCATAGAGGATGGTGTTACATGCATGGGTAGTGTAATAATGTACGTGTACGTGATGAATTTGTGAGGTAGCACTTGGACCTTCTTGTTTAGACTGACATGTTCGTTATATAGTATGTATGTAGTTATTTGGAATTCGGCTCAAGTGAAAGATGAAGGACATTAAAAGGAGAGAAGCCCATGGAAATGGAAACCCCCCCTAGGGTTCTTTGCACATGCTTCCTCCAATCCCATCAAACCCACTTTTACGGGAACGTACTGAGTTGTGAGTTGTGACTAGCTAGTGCGTGCTTGGTGGGGTACGTTGGGTTATACACTTGGTCAAATTCAGCGGCTTTAATTTGCAAAGTAATATATGCATGGATTCCAACTTCCATGGGCTTAGCCTAGCTAGTCATTGATTAGAACGTTTTCAATATAGTGAAAATCAATGTTAATCAATTAACGAAGAATTAAAGTTGAGTCACCCCTCTAATGGTTCAAGCTCTTGCGTCTTCTAATGCTTGCACTTCTTGTACTATGGGTCAGGAATCTTTGGGGCATCTCTTTTGGGACTGCCCTTGTGACCGAACGTTATGGGATAAACTCTTCTTGCCTTACGACCGGTCGACTTTCTTCTCAGAGGACTACAGCTTCTGGATTCGTAAGAATCTTTGCCTTCATGTGGATCAGGAGGATTGTGGCACTTGGGCGTCTCTCTTTGCGGTTAGTCTTTGGTGGTTGTGGAAATGGAGACTCCAAAGAGTCTTTCAGCAGGATGCGTTTCATGGGGATCCAGCCATTTTTATGGCTAAGATTCAGCAGGATTATTTTGAGATTATGGGCCGTATTGGGCCAAGGTTTGATAAGCCACTTAGGGTGGAGAGAGGGATTAGCTGGGTTAAGCCTGGTAGTGGTTGGATCAAATTGAATACGGATGGTTCTGTTAACGTGGATGGCCTTGCTACTGTTTCGGGTGTTTTGCGGGACTCGGATGGCCAGTGGGTTTGTGGTTTCATGCATGCACGGTTCCGATGGCTGAGTTATGGGGTATTTATCAGGGTCTTCGTCTTGCTTGGGATAGGGGCTTTCGACATGTGCTTGTTGAATCTGACTCCCAGCTGGCTATTTTGTTTCTCCAGAGATCTCTTGCTCGCTTCCACCCTCTTTCTAGCCTGGTTGGTCAATGCCAAGGCTTCATTCGTAGAGACTGGGTCGTTTAGTTTCGTCATATTTACAGGGAAGCAAGTGTTGTTGCTGGCCGCTTAGCTAGTTTCGCTTTTTCTTTCCCTTTAGGATTACATGTGTTAGAAGTCTTTCCTTCCGTTATTTCGATCATTCGTTATTATTATTTGATGATGTTAGGGGTCGGGCTATTCTCCGCTTGATTACTACTTAGTCCTATTTTTATTATTAATAAAATTGCGAAGAGTGTCGCCTCTTCTTTGACCAAAAAAAAGAATTAAAGTTGAATTCCACTTCTTGCCCTCTTAGCTAGTCTGGTTAAGATTAACCCGTGTAAATGGTTGTTGCTCGCCTTTAGCAACCTTTTTGGAATGAAATTTACCATATATTTCAAAAAAAATAAAATTGAATTCCACTTCAAGTGTCTTGTAAGTTTAATTAGTACGCAAGCTAGGCTAGGCTTCTAGCTAATATTCTAAAATCATGGATGGCAAGTTTTTTATTATTATCGAGATATGAAGAACTAGATCGACTTGAAGTCGTACTTTTTTTGGCAGATCGATCAGTTCACAAGTAGAATGACGACTATAGCTAGCTAATTAAAAGACTAGCTAGTATAAGTGTAATGAAGTACGAACTGTGATCATCTTACTTATAACATGGTTCAATGATGACCTAATAAACCCTACTTTTCTCTCTTTGATCATTACGACCCATGTTGCGGAACTAACTATATTCACACTTGACATTGAATTAAGTTAATAAGTTTTTTTTTCATTTTAATCATTCAATCTTATCATATGTTTGGATTATAATAACTTCTTGTCAAATATTACGTGGTGCAGAAGGTCCCAATATTAACTAGTTAATTTTCAGCAGTTGTAGCTAGATATTATGAGTAAAAGTAAATTTGAATTCTTTCTTTATTTATGATGATTATGTTTAGATCTTATTCTAATTATATGTATATGCTTGAATTTGCTGATCACTAGTTTTATTTTGCTTAACTTCTTCTTTCATAAAAGTCATTCCGAATGATCATATCAATTCACATGGTTCGAAATCAACTAGAGGAAGTATAGACTTTGAGTTAACGAATGTGCGTAATATTTTCTACGCGACATAGCTAGGTTATATTTTCTCACTAATTGCTCCTTGGGATTTTTGGCTCCTACGCCAGATTCTGGGCCAGGATTAAAAAAAAAAAAAAAAAAAAAAAACTGGACGCAACCAAGTAAACAATATTTTTTTAAATCTGCATTTGACTCTAGTAATAGCGTTTTAAAGTAATCAGGGTTACATGGCAATAAATTCGTTTATATCACAAGGTTTTAATATACTTTTATTCATGTACGTTTCTCCACCAATTCGTTTGATATTAACTGTTTGTTATTATTATTCTCGAAAATCACATATAACTATGGTTATATCTTATAGTTATATCCAATTTGGTTATATCTTATAGTTATATGCTACAGTTATATTCTTTAGTTATATATTATGGTTATATCTTATAGTTATATACTATGATTATATCTTATAGTTATATCATATCATTATATCTTATAATTATATACTATGATTATATCATATATCTTATAGTTATATAACTATATGATATAACCAAATTGGATATAACTATAAGATATAATCATAGTATATAACTATATAATATAATGTATGATATAACCATAGTATATACCATGATTATATCTTATAGTTATATCCAATTTGGTTATATTCTATAGTTATATACTATATATGGTTATATCATATATCTTATAGTTATATAACTATATGATTAAACCAAATTAAATATAACTATACGATATAACCATAGTATATAACTATATGATATAACCATAAGATATAACCAAATTGGATATAACTATAAGATATAACCATAGTATATAACTATAGGATATAACCATAGTATATAACTATAGGATATAACCATAGTATATAACTTAAGGATAAAATCATAAGATATAACCAAATTGGATATAACTAAAGAATATAAGCGTAGTATATAACCATAAGATATAACCAAATTGAATATAACTATAAGATATAGTCATAGTATATAATTATAAGATATAACAATAGAATATAACTATAGGATATAACCATAGTATATAACTAAAGGATATAACCATAGTATATAACCATAAGATATAACCAAATTAGATATAACTAAAGGATATAACCATAGTATATAACCATAGTATATAACTATAGGATATAACCATAGTATATAACCATAGTATATAACTATAGGATATAACCATACTATATAACTATAGGACAATAGTATATAAGTATAGGATATAACCATACTATATAACTAAAGGATATAACCATAGTATATAACTATAGGATATAACCATAAGATATAACCAAATTGGATATAACAATAAGATATAACTATAGGATATAACCATAGTATATAACTATAGGATATAACTATAGTATATAACTAAATAATATAACCGAAGTATATAACTATAAGATATAACCAAATTGGATATAACTATAAGATATAATTATAAGATATAACGATATGATATAACTATAGGATATAACCATAGTATATAACTATAGGATATAACCATAGTATATAACTATAGGATATAACCATATATAGTATATAACTAAAGAATATAACCGAAGTATATAACTATAAGATATAACCAAATTGGATATAACTATAAGATATAATCATAGTATATAATTATAAGATATAACGATATGATATAATCAAATTGGATATAACTATAAGATATAATAATAGGATATAACCATAATATATAACTAAAGGATATAACCATAGTATATAACCATAAGATATAACCAAATTGGATATAACTAAAGGATATAACCATAATATATAACTATAGGACAATAGTATATAACTATAGGATATAACCATAGTATATAGCTATAGGATATAACCATAGTATATAACTATAGGACAATAGTATATAAGTATAGGATATAACCATACTATATAACTATAGGACAATAGTATATAAGTATAGGATATAACCATACTATATAACTAAAGGATTAAACCATAGTATATAACTATAGAAAATAACCATAAGATATATCCAAATTGGATATAACTATAAGATATAACCATAGTATATAAATATAAGATATAACCATAGTATATAACTATAGGATATAACCATAAGATATAACCAAATTGGATATAACTATACGATATAACCAGAGTATATAACTATAGGATATAACCATAAGATATAACCAAATTGAATATAACTATGAAATATAATCATAATATATAATTATAGGATATAACGATAAGATATAACCAAATTGGATATAACTATAAGATATAACCATAGTTTATAACTATATGATATAACCATAAAATATAACCAAATTGGACATAACTATAAAATATAACCAAATTGGACATAACTATAAGATATAACCAAATTGGATATAACTATAGGATATAACCATAGTATATAACTAAAGGATATAACCATAGTATATAACTATAGGATATAACCATAAGATATAACCAAATTGATAACTATAAGATATAACCATAGTACATAATTATAGGATATAACCATAGTATATAAATATATGACATAACCATAGTATATAACTAAAGAATAAAACCGTAGTATATAACTATAGGATATAACCATAAGATATAACCAAATTGATAACTATAAGATATAACCATAGTATATAACTATAGGATATAACCATAGTATATAACGAAAGAATATAACCGTAGCATATAACTATAAGATATAACCAAGTTGGATATAACTATAAGATATAACCATAGTTATATGTGATTTTCGAGAATAATAATAACAAACAATTAATATCAAACGAATTGGTGGAGAAACGTACATGAATAAAAGTATATTGAAACCTCATGATACAAACGAATTTATTGTCATGTAACTCTGATTACTTGAAAACGTCTATTACTAGAGTGAAATGCAGATTTAAAAAAATATATTGTTCACTTGGTTGTGCCCAGGAAAAAATTAAATTTTTTTTTTTTAATCCTGCGCCAGAATCTGACGTACGCATTACTTTAGCGTAGGAGCCAAAAATCCAAAGGAGCAAGATTTTAGAAGTTTGGACGGCCCTAATATGGGTTGGTCCAATCTCTACGCATTACTTTAACGTACACTAAAGTAAAATAAAATAAAATATGTATAATCTTACAACTTATACATATTTCACCTGTACGCACATAAATTATATATACAATTTCTATGCATACAAATTATCGTGTGAAAAATGTTGTTCATATAACAGTTGCCATATACATATTGGGAAGGAAAGAATAAATGAGAGGGGGTAGATAACACGAAAAAGAAGACAGAAAGAAAAAGGGCCCCACGCAGATATTACCAACACACACATAAGAATATATAATAGGGATGTAATTGGTTGGAAAGTTATGGGCTTAGTGGGTAGAAACAGGCTTGCAAGCCCCAATCCCTATGCCTATGATGCAGCTAGCCTAGCCTGTCTAGTCTTGTCCACGTGGGAGGGCCTTGTTCTCCATCCTAGTCACCTTCCATGTCATCACATTTTGGATTCTAGGGGGGCCACAAGATCAGTGCTGAAGATGATGATATGTCATTTTCAACACCATCTCCTAATTCCCTTCCTAACTGACTGACCATATCCATATCTCAATTCTCCACTCTTCCGCTCTCTAGTGCTTTTCCTCGTATTCTGCATGCACCAAAATAGAATGGATTTTGAAGTTATTTCTATTTTCATTAAGGATCATCTCCATTTTTGGTATTTACACTAGCCTATACCATATATCTAACAAAAGTTCATTTTTTATGATTTTCCATTCTTACTACTTGAAAAGATTTTTTTTCAGGAAAAAAAGTATTTTTATTACGATAGGGAAAGTATTCGAAATACATATATTCAAGAGATAAATTAATAGTGAAAAAACAGATTTTAGAATAATAAAAAGATAATGTTAAACGGTTTTCTAACAGGTTAAGAAATTTTATTAAGGAATATAAACCCTAAAGAAGAAAAGGTGAATCCATTTAAAAAAAATAAAAAATCCTAAAAAATTAACATATAAATAAAAGTTTTTACATATGGAATCTTAACCTATGCCCTTAGGGCATAAGTTAGAAAAATCGAACATTAAATAAGGCAATTTCTATGTACACTACAATTTTTTTCTTCGTACACTACATTTTGAAACGCAAAAATATTGCTTAAGCAACATTTTTGCGTTTCAGGGTAAATTATACTCAGAATTACGTTTTTATACTAGGATGAAACGCAGGTATTTTGCTTAAGCAAAATACCTGCGTTTCAAAAAAAAAAAAAAAGTGAAACGCAAAATCTTTGCTTAAGCAAAGATTTTGCGTTTCACTTTTACAAAAAAAAAAGAGTTGTCTTAGTACAAAGAAAAGCATGATCTTTGCTTAAGCAGGATCTTTGCTTAAGCAAGGAACTTGCGTTTCACTAAAAAAAAAATCTTCAAAAATACATTTTTTCCCATAATCATGTAGAGAATTTCAATACGAGTTCGTACATATAAAATTCGTCCAAAACGGACATCGTTTGCCCTTCCAAAATCCCAAAAAATGAAATCTTTACCCATTTTTTTTAACAATTTGGTGCCCAGCATATAGGACATTGTAGTAGAAATTTTTGGTATTTTCGGTATTTTTCTACTATAATTTTGTATAAGATTTTAATACGAGTATAAAATTATACGTTATAACCATAATTTATAATTATAATATATAACTATATAATATAATAATAGTAAATAACCATACGATATAACAATAGCATATAGCTATAATATATAACAATATGATATAACAATAGTATATAACTATATTATGAAACTATACGATATAACCATAGTATTGAACTATTCGTTAGAACCATAATATATAATTATAGTATATAACTATACGATATAACAATAGGTATATAACTACAGTATATAACTATATGATATAAAATTTTATATAACCATAGTACGTTATAACCATAATATATAGTTATAGTATATAACTATACGATATAACCATGGTATATAAATGAACGATATAGCAATAATATATGTATATATATATATATATAACTATACGATAAAACCATAGTATACAGTTATATATTATGATTATATCTTATAGTTATATCCAATTTGGTTATATCTTATGGTTATATACTGTGGTTATATCTTATAATTATATCAAATTTGGTTATATCGTTCGTTATATCTTATAGTCATAACCTTTAGTTATATACTATGGTTATATCCTATAGTTATATACTATGGCTATATCTTATATGTATATCCAATTTGGTTATATTTTATGGTTATATCCTATAGTTATATACTATGATTATATCTTATAGTTATATCCAATTTGGTTATATCTTATGGTTATATCCTATAGTTATATCCTTTAGTTATATATTATGGTTATATCCTATAGTTATATCTTTTAGGTATATCCAATTTGGTCATAGCTATAGTATATAACTATACGATATAAAAATGGTATATAACTATATTATATAAATGAACGACATAGCAATAGTATATATATATAACTATATGATATATCTATATTATATAGTTATATATTATGATTATATCTTATAGTTATATCCAATTTGGTTATATCCTCTCGTTATATATTATGGATGTAACTATAAGATATAACCATAGTATATAACTATAGGATATAACCATAATATATAACTAAAGGATATAACTATAATATATAACCATAGTATATAACTATAAGATATAATCATAGTATCTAACTAAATGATATAACCATAGGATATAACCATAAGATATAACCAAATTGGATATAACTATAAGATATAATCATAATATATAATTATATGATATAACGATATAATATATAATCAAATTGGATATAACTATATGATATAATCAATATATATAATTATAGGATATAACGATATGATATAACCAAATTGGATAAACCATAAGATATAACCACAGTATATAACTATAGGATATAACCATAAGATATAACCAAATTGGATATAACTATAAGATATAATCATAATATATAACTATATACTATGGTCATATGATATAGTTATATATATACTATTACTATATCGTTCATTTATATACTATAGTTATATACCATAGTTATATTGTATAGTGATATATTATAGCTATAACCAAATTGGATATACCTATAAGATATAACCATAGTATACAACTGAAGGATATAACTATAAAATATAATCAATATATATAATTATAGGATATAAAGATACGATATAACCAAATTGGATATAACTATAAGATATAATCACATTATATAACTATATGATATAACCATAAGATATAACAAAATTGGATATAACTATAAGATATAATCATAATATATAATTATATTATATAACAATATGATATAATCAAATTAGATATAACTATAAGATATAACCAATATATATAATTATAGGATATAACGATACGATATAACCAATTTGGATATAACTATATGATATAACCACAATATATAACTATAGGATATAATCATAAGATATAACCAAATTGGATATAACTATAAGATATAATCATAATATATAACTGTATACTATGGTTATATCGTATAGTTATATATATATATATATTATTGCTATATCGTTCATTTATATACCATGGTTATATCGTATAGTTATATACTATAGCTATAACCAAATTGGATATACCTATAAGATATAACCATAGTATATAACTATATGATATAACCATAGTATATAACTTAAGGATATAACTATAAGATATAACCAATATATATAATTATAGGATATAACGATACGATATAACCAAATTTGATATAACTATAAGATATAACCACAGTATATAACTATAGGATATAACCATAAGATATAACCAAATTGGATATAACTATAAGATATAATCATAATATATAACTATATACTATGGTTATGTGATATAGTTATATATATACTATTACTATATCGTTCATTTATATACTATAGTTATATACCATAGTTATATTGTATAGTGATATATTATAGCTATAACCAAATTGGATATACCTATAAGATATAACCATAGTATACAACTGAAGGATATAACTATAAAATATAATCAATATATATAATTATAGGATATAAAGATACGATATAACCAAATTGGATATAACTATAAGATATAATCACAGTATATAACTATAGGATATAACCATAAGATATAACAAAATTGGATATAACTATAAGATATAATCATAATATATAATTATATTATATAACAATATGATATAATCAAATTGGATATAACTATAAGATATAACCAATATATATAATTATAGGATATAACGATACGATATAAACAATTTGGATATAACTATATGATATAATCACAGTATATAACTATAGGATATAACCATAAGATATAACCAAATTGGATATAACTATAAGATATAATCATAATATATAACTGTATACTATGGTTATATCGTATAGTTATATATATATATACTATTGCTATATCGTTCATTTATATACCATGGTTATATCGTATAGTTATATACTATAACTATAACCAAATTGGATATACCTATAAGATATAACCATAGTATATAACTATATGATATAACCATAGTCTATAACTTAAGGATATAACTATAAGATATAACCAATATATATAATTATAGGGTATAACGATACGATATAACCAAATTTGATATAACTATAAGATATAACAACAGTATATAACTATAGGATATAATCATAATATATAACTATATAATATGGTTATATCGTATAGTTATTTATATACTATTGCTATATCGTTCATTTATATACTATAGTTATATACCATGGTTATATCGTATAATTATATACTATAATTATATATTATGGTTTTAACGTTCTGTGGTTATATACAAATTTATATCGTATAGTTATATACTATGGTTATATATTATAATTATATATTATGGTTCTAACGAATAGTTATATTCTATGGTTATATCATATAGTTTCATACTATAGTTATATCGTATTGTTATATACTATAGCTATATGCTATTGTTATATCGTATAGTTATTTACTATTGTTATATTGTATAGTTATATACTATAAGTATATATTATGGTTCTAACGTATAGTTATATACTCGTATTAAAATCTTATACAAAATTATAGTAGAAAATACCAAAAAATCCACTATAGTGCCTGGACACCAAATTGTACAAAAAAGGGTAGGAAGACTTAGTTTTTTGAGCTTTTGGAGGGGCAAATGATGTCCGTTTTGGACGAATTTTATATGTACGGACTCGTATTGAAATTCTCTACATGATTATGGAAAAAAGTACAATTTTAAAGAATTTTTTTTTAGTGAAACGCAGGATTCCTGCGTTTCAGCTTTTTTTTTAAAAAAAAAATTGGTTGAAACGCAGGATCACTGCTGCGTTTCCGTTTTTAAAAAAAATAAATTGAAACGCAGGTATTTTGCTTAAGCAAAATACCTGCGTTTCAAATTTATTCAGAAACGCCTTTTTTGGGTACAATTTGTCTTGAAATGCAGCTTAAGCAAGATTTCTGCGTTTCAAACTGTAGTGTACCCAGAAAAAAAATGTAGTGTACATAATTCTTTCGTTAAATAATGAGAAGTGAACATACCGGTATTGATAGCAAAAATGGTACATGAAATGGAAAATTATGACACAAATACGGGAAGGAAGACACGAACACGACATTTATGTCACTAGGGAGCATGTCAACTATATATTCTTCTGAAAGTGCGAACGAAATATTGAAAATCGCTTTAACACAAAATCCACATTCTTGACTTTATCTGGAACAATAGCTCAATCAATAAACTAAGATCAACTCCAAATCAATCAAATAAGAGAATGTAACTCGAAAGCATGATCAAAAACCTGGTTTGGAACTTAAGGTATTGCTTAGAGTGTTTACACAAAACCAATAAGCAATTTCTTGGATTAGTTTAGGGATTGTTTAATATTGATATCAGAATATTATGTATGAGTATGAATATCATTCATATCTATGTTTGTGTTTTGTATAATCTTGATATCAATATTAGTTTGATATTTGTTGTTTGATATCACAAATAAATATCAGGATATAGATATAATTGACATTAAAGTGTTGTTTTAATATAACCCACAAATTAAATATATTAAATGTGATTTGGGTTCCTGTGCGAAATGCGAAGCGATCTCGGCCGTTCATTTTTTTTTTGTCAGCATTTTTTTTTCTGTCCCCTGATCATTCTGAAATAACCTATATAGAAGGTTCACCAATAAGCTCTTATCGTTCATTTATTTGTACACTGAAGTTCACAAATAAGTTCTAAATGTATAAAGATATTTGTTTGAACATGTTATATGTGAACTTGACAGTATAAAATAATGAACATTCAGTACTAATATGTGAACGTCAATAATTGTCTATTCCTGAACGATCAGAGACGAAAAATAAAATAAAAAGCTCTTAACGTCCCCTAATCATTTTGAAATAACCTATATAGAAGGTTCACAAATAAGCTCTTAACGTTTACTTATTTGTGCACTGAAGTTCACAAATAAGCACTAAATGTGCAAAGACATGTGTTTGAACATGATCGTATTATACATGAACCTTACAATATAAAACAATGAACATGTAATACTTATATGTGAACGTCAATAATTGTCTATTCCAAAACGATCAGAGACGAAAAATATAAAAAAATAAAAATAGAATTGTTGGCAGAAAAAAAAAGTTCGCCGTATTTACAGTTATGCCACCGCGTCACTATTCACTCTTTTTCACCCCTTTTAATCTCATCCTTCCGTCTCCTTAATCCAATGACCCATAATATTTCACATGTTATACAATAATATTTCAAATACATTAGAAACACAGAATCAAATACATTAGAAACACACTCTATTAAATGTATCACTTACCTCTATACTCATATATATTACCATTTTAATATTACTCAACACTCATATCTAAATACACGTATATATCTCTCAAGTTCTTGATATCCATATAAAAAACCTTTAATTTTATGGATGAACGATGCCAACTTACACATGCCTGCCGCTCAATGACTAATAATCAACTGGCATAGATTCATTGGTCAAACTCACCATGAGCTAATTATATGCACTTCTCCAAGAATAACTTCATTATAAAATTTTGAAGTAACAAATACGGGTATTTTTCATAAATAAATCTAATATAGATTGCAATAATTTTATTTCAGGAGAAGCCCACCAAAACCAATGATTCAGCAGCTGACTCACTGAAATGCTTGCATTTAATACCACTCTATATAGTCCCTTCACATGCCTTCTCTCTCCTCTTAAACCCTCTATAAATACCTTTCCACCGGCCTCCAAAAACACATCAAACCAACTTCCTCTTCTTCTCCTTCATTACATCAAGAAAAAGAACACGAGGGAAAAACTCCTCACACAAAACTAGCTCCATTGCTACTACCAAGATAAGCTCTTTAGTTCTAGCACCAACCCATTTCAGAAAATACCCACCCACTTGATGAAAATGGAGAACATAGGATCACATAGTAGCTACCAAGCAGGGGAAGAAAAAAGCCACCTTCTCTCAAAGAGGACAGTCTGGGTCAACGGCCCGGTCATAGTCGGAGCCGGGCCGTCGGGCCTAGCAGTCGGAGCATGCCTCCGGGGACAGGGGGTCCCCTTTGTCGTCGTCGACAGGGCTGATTGCATTGCCTCTCTCTGGCAAAAACGCACCTACAATCGCTTGAAGCTTCACCTTCCAAAACAATTCTGTCAGTTGCCCGGATTGCCCTTCCCGGACGACTACCCAGAGTATGCAACCAAGAAGCAGTTCATCTCCTACCTGGAAGACTACGCCAACAGGTTCGAAATCAACCCGCAGTTCAACGAATCGGTGCAATCGGCTAAGTACGACGAGACTCTCGGGCTATGGAGGGTCAAGACGGTCAAAACAGGGGCGGTGGAGGAGGTCGAGTACGTCTGCCGGTGGCTGGTGGTGGCGACGGGGGAGAACGCCGAGAAAGTCTCGCCGGCGATCGACGGCCTCGGCGACTTCGCAGGAAAAGTCATCCACGCCTGTGATTATAAAACAGGGGAGGGGTTTCAGGGGAAGAGAGTTCTGGTAGTTGGGTGCGGAAACTCCGGGATGGAAGTTTCTCTGGATCTCGCCAACCACAATGCCGCGCCTTGGATGGTGTGTCGTAGCTCGGTAAGTGGAGGAAAAGCAATTCCTCTGTTTTGTGATATCTGTACGTAGGCTATAACTAAGTGGTATTCCTCTGCTTCAGGTTCATGTATTGCCGAGAGAAGTGCTGGGAAAATCGACGTTTGAGTTGGCGGTTCTGATGATGAAATGGCTTCCCCTGTGGATAGTGGACAAGCTTCTGCTGATGCTGGCATGGCTGATCCTCGGAAACACCGAGAAGCTAGGGTTGAGGAGGCCGTCAAAGGGGCCGCTGGAGCTGAAGAACACGCAGGGGAAAACCCCCGTTCTCGACATCGGAGCTCTGTCCAGGATCCGATCCGGAGACATCCGGGTGGTGCCCGGAATCAGCAAGTTCTTGAAGAACTCAGTGGAGCTCACGGATGGGACACAGATGGACGTGGATTCGGTGATTCTTGCAACCGGGTACCGGAGCAATGTGCCGTACTGGCTTCAGGAGAACGAGTTGTTCGACAGGAACGGACTCCCGAAGACGCCGTTCCCAAACGGGTGGAGGGGGGAAACCGGGATATACGCAGTGGGGTTCACAAGGAGAGGCCTCTCAGGAGCTTCTTCTGATGCTCTCAACGTCGCTCAGGACATTGCCAGTGTCTGGAAGCAGGACACCGTACAGAGGAAGCTAAATACACCTCGTCATCGCCGTTGCATTTCCACTTTCTGATTTCATTATCTTTTTTCCTGAAACAAAAAACTAGTACATGTGAATGTGAATAGTAGTAACGAGATGTAAAAACAGAGAGCCCTCTCCAAGAGAAAAAAAAATGGCCCAAGATTTGTTTAGGTATTCATATATTTTTTCTTCTTTCTTTATTATTTTGGGATGATGAGGCTATTTTATTTATGTAATTCATATTATTTCTTCACGGTTTTGTGTATAGGAGTTATTTCTAATGAATGAAGGCCAAAAAAAAGTTGCATGAATGCAAAGCACACTTGTTTATTGTCCAGTTTTAGAAATCTCTGTTTCATGACATCTGCTCTCAGGATTAGTGAAGTCTGCATACTTACAAGGGGAAGGATAGCCTAGCGTTATGAAAGATTTTAAAACTAAGATAATTTACAAGGTTATAATATGAAAAAGAATAATCTTTCACTTTAGGCCGAAAAGGAAGGTTCTATATAATCTGTAGCCTGTTGTAGAAGTTGGTAAGTTAGAGTATGAGTGAGTTAGGAATGAATGTATCTTATGATTTAGATTTGGGTCAACATAAAATCATAAGTGGGAGTGCCTTGTATTTAATTAATCAAGCACAGTTGCATAAAGTAACCCACTTTAAGCTCAGGTAATCAAGCTTGGACTGGTGTCAGGTAGCCCGGTTGGCCTGATTGATTGAACAGTTAAAAACTTGTGACACCGCAAAATGTGCATTTCTGGATATAACACATAATTTCCATCTCAAATGATCTCTACATGGTAAAAACAGCTATTTAATGAACTTTGAGTTAAGTGGAACCAACAGCGTAAATCAATATTTTCATCTAAAGAGGGCAGGAAATATGTTATCAGGAAAAATACGAGGCTTGATTTTCATCATTTCAGGAGGAAGCATAATCTTTTTTGGGCCACAACGAAGCAGCCACTTTTCTGGCCCAAATAAGGCCCAAAATGTTTAAGTTGTGTAATTAGCCCAACAAGCTCATTTTGGAGAAGAAGCATTATACGGAGTATTTCCTCTACTTTATGAAGACAACGAAAACTGTTTACAGTTGCGGGTTATTTCTAGGGTGTTGCCACTGATCGAGCAGTCAATTGATTTTTGTTCGCTCACTGGAGCTCGAATTGGTTATGCGTTTGCCCTAGATTAGATTGTCCATGGCACCCTCGCTGGTTAATTTGTGTGTTGATTCCCTCAAACTTGAAATACTTCGAGGTCCTCCGGAATTCCGCTCCAACTATTTGTACAGATTCCGATGTCTAAATTTTCGACATTGTTCATTGTATTTATCTTGAATTGGATTTTTCTCCCCAGGCGAAGACGAGGATTTGATTCGAGCAGTGTATGATTTGCCAACCGACCTCTTCGATTGCTTGCTAAATCGTCTGCCTGCGCTTGCCCTTCACATATTGCTCCTCCAATTGTTAGTATTTTTTCTTCAACCCCTGTGTATGTCAAGATTATGAATATACTGTTGGAAATTCATTCCTTCAGATTTTAAATCACCCTCTTTGTGCACTATAGCAATTACTAGTTGAAATTGTTTTGCTTTGTACTTCAAAACTCTAGTTACTTATTATAATATATTTTCCTTCCCTGAGCAGACCTCATGCAAATACTGATGATGATAAATTTGACATTGATTGCTTGGTAGATGGAAGAAAGCGTGTTAGGTATGTATGAGTTTTGGAGTATGATTAGGTTTTCACTCTTTTTAAGATTCTTAATATGTATTTATAAATGTATCTTCAGGTGTCAGAAATTCAACATGCTGTGGATGAAACTCTTCCACTCGCGCTGGCCTGAGATTTTTCTGCAATTCAAAGAAAAAGATGCATCGGAAAAAGAGGAAACAATTAAGCTAGAAACCATGGTTAACTGGCAGCAGAAATACTGGGAAACTCATCTTCAGTGGTACTTCAATGTTGAAATGGAAATATGTTGTCTTGAATTTAAGATTTATCTCAGAATTCATATCATCCATCCTAATCATATGAATGCCAGTTGTTTGGATGCAGCTGCAGAAAAGGCTATGCTACCATATTTTGGCAACTGTCTTGCTGACATTATCATTCCAGGCATGATATTGTCTTATTTTTCTCCTTTTTCTGTTTTTAAAATCTTCTCTGAAATTTAATAATGAATAAGCATCCATAAATGTTCGTTAACAAATGAGGCTTGTGCATTCGAAGCCAATTGGGAATATGAAGTATGTTCAAGTTTCTTGATTTATTATGTACGTGGGTATCCAAGACATTCCATCACATTGACTGCTATTATCTATCATGAAAATAGATGCTTAGTCGCATAAAGATTTATCTTTGGTGCCTATGCATGTCATATTTCATTGCGCTACATGAGATAATGCTTTGACATTGTTTTGGAAAATTATTATTCTAAGTTCCCCTTTTATCCTGCAGATAAGTTGCTACTGCCTATCGGTTATGAGGGGGAAGTAAATGGTACAACTCATGATTACTCAAAGTTGCTAGGTCACTGCCAGCAATTTGGTCTTTATGCTAGGTAATGCTGAACATCTAAGCATGCAGTAAAAGATATATGCTTCCTTCTCTTTTATTGTAAGAATGCTGAAGTGTGTTATAACTTATAAGTACCATTTTGAATTTGCTTTTCCAGATCTCTGAGACTTCAAAATGTGCATTGTACTGCAGAAACTTCTGTAAGTTGCTTAGTAACTGTACTCATTTGATTGTGTCACTCCAACCATAAAGGGGTTTTGTTTCTTTTCTAGCAATTACTGAGAGAAAGCAAGTTGGAAAACTTGGTGATTAGAAAGATCAATACCAAAATGCAGGTTTGCTTCTCCTCTTTTCATGCATATTAGTTGTTGGAGTGTATATTTCACATGTTTATATTTCCATCTTCCTTCAAATATTTACTACTAACAATCTCATTTTGGAAACTCATAAAACTAATTCATGCCTTGTACCATAAGAGTAATAACTGGATTTGGCTATTTGGTTGTCCAGCACCATGTGAGTTGGGGTCCAGAACCTGAGGCCTTATGGTATCCTAATATTCTAAAAGAAGCCTTAAGATGCTAATAAGAAAAGCCCATAGAAGATATTATTGTATTTTCTTTGAAAGAAACTAAGATTCTGTTGAATCGTGCTCTCTTAACAGGTGTACGGATTATGCAAAATTTTGATGCAGAATATTGATACATTAGTGTCATTAGAATTTGTTGATTGTAAGCTTTCTTCAGATTTCATGGATGCCATTCATGATGCTTTACATTCAAAGACTGCACATATGCATGGACTTGAAGAGTTTGCAATCAGAGCATCAAAGCTTTATGAAGCAGGCTCAGCATCCTTACCTGCTAGACTTGTGTCCCTTGTTCTGTCTGGAAGGTCTATTTTGTTATTAATTTATTGATTGTCAATTAAGCTGCATCTATTCTTATATAATACAAAATTTTAATATATTGGATTGGCCTTCTCTTAGCCATATAACCTTTCATATCAATTGGTTCATTGACATGATATATGAGGCATGAGCCTTCGTATCAAACTTTTCAAATTCCTGGTGGCCATAGTTGTAAATTGTAATGATGTAAATTATGTGCATAATTTGTTCCAAATCCTAAGCTCAAGAAGCATTCTTGTAAGAGAGTGTGTTGTTTTAGGTTCTTTGAGATTATCTCTTGCAGTAGGCACCATATTAAGTATTGTGAAATAGAAGAACCAATTTAGAGGACCCAAATCAACCAATGAAACATCCAAGTCAAACCCAACATAAATTGTTTCTGACTTCTAGATCTTGATCTATGTGGCTTCAGATCATTGACCAGATTCAGCTTTTGTGACAATCAAATTGACCGAAATTTGACAAGTTTAATTATGAAGTCAGTTTTGGATGCTTCTTTTGGTCTACGTTGTCCCGGCACTTCTGAAAATAGTGTGAGCAGTTTACTCTTCTTTTCCATCAATGTGATTTTTTGTATTTTTGTTGTATTGTAGTCCACTCAGATATTCCATAAATGCTTGTAGATTTCAGATTGTTTTTATCGTCAAGTTCCCAACGAACCCTCATCACTTTTAGATGTAGGCAACTCGTTGCAGTCATTGCAAGTGCTTAATCTCAGGTATGAGACTATTGAAGTTTGATATGCCATACAAGTAGTGACTCTATTGAATTTTGTTTGTTTGTCTTTCAAAATAAGTGGTGAGAATATTAACTTAGATGAATTTGATGTAAAAATATTCTTGATTTTAGGGGGAATAACTTGACAAAAAATGACATAAAGGACCTCCAGTCTGCTCTTATCCATATGCCTAGGTTAGAGACTCTGGATTTGAGTGACAACCCATTTGGAGATAACATTGTTAGGTAAATTACTTGTCTCTTTCCACTATCTCACCATTTTGGTGGATTGCATTATGAATTCTTATATTATATCCTGCAGGTGTTTGATCCCAATATTTACAAAGACCTCCAAGTCTACACGCTTGGCCAATTTGTTTTTAAACAATTGCAGGATGTCTGTAGATGGAGCTACTGACCTTCTAGAAGTTCTTTCAGATTCTAATTATCCTCTTAAGTGTCTTTCACTAGCAGATAACGATCTTGGGAGGTTAGTTTTGATATTATGTGATATGCCCTGTTTCTGGAGTTATGTTTCGAGCATTAATCATCTTTTCTGTGCTCCTCCTCAGTAAAGTTGCAGCACCTTTGGCCAAGTTTCTGGTAACACCAATAAACACACTTCATATTGGAGAAATTGGATTGGGTTCAGATGGTTTCCTCGTACTAGAAAGAAGTATGGGGGAGATGGTAAATATAGTCAGCATCAACATAAGGTTTGAAATTTTGTCATTTACACTCTTTCATGATTTATCCTATTTCTACAAATGAATGTGACTATACTCGACGTTGAAATTCATTCATAGTGCCAATCGCGGTGGGATTGAAGCTGCACAGTTCTTGGCTAAACTACTAAGATGTGCTCCTAAACTTGTTTCCGTCATAGCGGCATACAACATAATGCCTGAGGAATCTTTGATGATCATATACTCAGCCCTCAAGGTTGCAAAAGGTACTCATATGTTATCCTTCTTCAAAGTGATGTAACAGGTAGATTGTTAAAATCCTAGAGGAGTGGATTCTAGGCCATTGTCTTAATGCAACGGCAACCATGAATAAATAGGATTTGATTGTGGACTTGTGAATCAGGTTTGCTTATGTGATTATGTACTTGTGATTCAGGTAAGCTTCAGCATATTGATTTGATGGGCAACCCAAGACTCTGTGTGTCATCAGAACTCTTATCCATGTTTGGGGAGTTTAGACACAATGAAAAACCAATCGTAACCATGCCAGACAGTCTTTTCTTGGATGCATATGATGACGATCCATAGTTCAGATGCAGAGTTCGATCCGTCTCTTTGTGTTGTATGTATACTAACTTTGTTCAATTGTGCTATCTCATAAATATAATTAGTGGATTTAAGTAACTTTGCTTTCTATCTGAAGATAACTTTAGATAACTTTAGATTTAACTAGAAATCAAAGCTCGGGCCTTTTATGTATATATAGTGTCACGATTTAAATTTGAGTTTCTAATATATGGATTGTTGTTTCATGTTTTATCTTAGACGATATATTATTTAATATGTATTTTAATGTAATATCTAAATCTTGATAAAAAAATGTAATATCTAAGTATTTTAGGTATAAATTGCTATGATTGTACGAAGTATAATTTTATTTATTTATTTTGGTCAGAAGTTTAATTTAAAATTTGAATTAAGGTGGTAGTTGTTTTTTGTAAGGATGTATTTTTTTCCTTTGAAAATATTTGGGAAATATTTTAGAAATGCCTATCTAATTATATGTTGTGTTTGAACTCGAGTATTTATAAGAAACTTACTACAACAACTCTTATTTCTTACATGCTCAACTACCCTTCACATTTCTATTTTTTTGCCTTTATCTTACAAATTTATTGCATTTTAATAATGTGTTTTTTGTTATGCTTTAGTTATTAATATTCATTAATATATCGTTTTATTTATTTGTTCTGGTATATATATCGTTTTATTAGTCACATTGACTTTACATATTTCTAGACATTAATATCATTTTAATTAAAATATATTAGTAATTAATTCCTATTCTTATTAAATACAGAGTAATATAAATTTTTGTTGACTCTGCATTTTCTTAGAACCTTGTTACATTTTATATAAAAGTACATTAGTTATTTTATCGGTACTTGGTTACTCTTCTTAGCGAAATTATAATTCATAACTTCTTTCATATACATTTCATATGTGAGAGTGAGTACATGTCTATTATTTTGGCTTCCATCATTGATTAATTCCTCTAGATCAACACCAATGAGGCCAAATTTAGTATATATACATGATGAGTGTAAAATGAATATGTATAAAATAGAACAATAAAAATCATCCTAAACCAAAATAACAACACACTTACCTAAAACGATTTAGTATAAAAAAGAAACTAAAAATACAAACCTAATTGAATTTATGCTACCAATAGTGGAAGGGTTTACATCGTCCATAAAATAGTTTGCTTTTTTATTTATAAACAATCAGTCGTTCTAAATCGATTGTCTTTATCCTCCTTCTAGTGAAAGCTATTGGTGCATGATGTAAACAATTGATGCCTCAACAGTGCTATTAGATCAATTCTCTGACATATTCACATAAAATTAACCTATTTCGATCAAAAGACAATTATATTAATAAATTTAAACCGATATATGTAAGTATTGTAGACTACAAAAGAGATCTAAATACATATAATCAAGGATAGTTTACCGTGAGGTGGATATATACTTGCATCATCGACAATCGGGAATCCTCATTCACATCTTTAACTTAATAATTATGCTTACTTCAGTGACCATATATTTTTAAGGTGTTGCTCACTATCTCCCAAGCTTTACTATATAACTTTCTAAAGCTAATTTCCATGTAGAAGAATGAGATGATGGATGACCAAAACAAATGAACGGAATACCATCGTTTTCGTCCTTTTATAGATGAAAATGTTACTTGAAAAGTGAAGTCATATTGACATATAACCGTTTATGTAATATCCCGTATTTTATAAGGGTATTTTGAAAGTTTTCTTATGCCCGTATTACTAGACGGATTAAATTCAGAGAAGATCGGACATTCTGTAATATGTTTGAGCTCTGTATATTTTTTATGAGTAATATATAATACAGTTGAAGTGTTTTCGGGGTTAATTTGTCGTTAGTGTACGAATATATTTAACCCGGAGTTAAGGAAATTAACCCAAAAGTGATTTGGATAAGAATAGCCAAATCGGCCTTCACCGCACCCAGTGGCAAGACGCCACCGCACCCGCGACAAGGGCCAAAAACAGAGCGTCGTCTTCACGATAAGCTCCAGCTGCAAGTGGCACTGTGGCAGCCGTTTGAGCAGTCAAGTGGACGTCCAAGTGGGCTCTTCTCCTTGTCCCCTTGTCCCCTAGCTTGTTCCCTTAGAGGAAGCTCGAGTTGAACTATAAAAGGAGATGAAATCCGAAGCCAAGCTCGATCGTCTTCTTCCCTCCTATGTTTTCCTCTGTTTTTCTCCATTGTTGTGCAAGCTTTTGAGCTTCGTGTGTGAGAGAGATCGAGTGTTTCTTGAGTTGAGAAGGTGCTCTTGAGTGTTGTTTAGAAGTATAAGAAGGTTGGAGATCAAACCAAGAACAAATAGAAGTCGAACGAATCGATTTGGGTAAGTTTTCTCCATGGCCGTTGTCAAGCTTCTCGCCTCTGTGCATCCACCGCACCCGCGGCAAGACTCTCACCGCACCCGCGGCGAGCCTTGTCCGAGTGTGTGTTCTTGGGTGTTGGCTTTGGGCGAGGCTCGATTCCTTTGATTCTTTTCGTATTCCTTTTAGATTCAATTATGAGGATATTGAATCTAAGATTAGGGTCTCGTTATGGGGCGTTTCTTAGGGATTTATTATCCAGATCTGTTCCAGTTTCGGAACCAGGAGCCGTTGTCTCTAAGCCTTGCTTAAGCTTCTGCGGATCCAGGCAAGTGGCGGTTCGCTCTTGCTCATCATTCCATACTTTCATTAATTATCAATTGTTTGTTGTTAATTAATTTGGGATGATTCATCTGTTTTCGTTGGGAACAGTTTTGATAAATAATTTGATAAAAAGAAGTGTTGTTATAATAGGTTGTATATTGCTAGATACATCGCTATTATGTTCATAATGGTTTTGTTGTGGATTTTAAAGGTGAATTTCACATGAAAGATTATAATAGGTTGCATATACTGTTAGTAGCAACGTTATTTTGATATATATATATATATATATAGATTGATAGATCTATGATGTTGGCCTTGATGGCTTTGTCTTGATGTGATATATGACTGTGTTGAACTGTTTAGTTAGCACGAGTATTCGTAGGAACGCTATGTACCTTGTGGGGGTTTAGCTGTTTCTTTATAACTTGTACTTGGTGGATTTTTCCCCAGTACTCTCTAAGGTCTTCACCATGCCCTTACTCAGGGTGATGCACTTAGCTAGTGCCAAATCTTTTGGGATTTATTCCCTCTGGTATCTCTTGTGAGGAGATCTGATATCTCTTGTGAGGAGATCTGATATCTCTTGTGAGGAGATCTGATATCTCTTGTGAGGAGATCCGATATCTCTTGTGGGGAGATTTAAAAGCTTATAACGTGATGATCGTTTTGGAATTAAATGAGATAAGTGTCGTTGTCGCACACAATTAATATATCTTGGGCGAGTAGTGTAACTAGGCGCTAGTGCAGTTAGGAAAGCTCGTCTTAACTTTTAGTCGCTCGAATGCGATACTGTGATTCTGTGTATATTATAAATTAAGTTTCCCAACATTTGTCATGTTTCCTATAAGGCTCATTTCATTTAGAGTCTTCTTTTGGGATTGATTGTTGTGAGACTCGGTCTCCAGAATCTTCTCTTGTGCATACCTCTTGTTATTCCAGTAGGAGTATGATGGTTGACTATCGTCATCGATTATTATTTGAGAAGCGATGAGTCTTGTGATACCCCGTAATTTTGTAAGGCTATTTTGGGAATTATGGATTTTTCCCGAACGTCCGTTTGGTACGTCGGATTTAATTCTGAAGGTTTGAGACATTCTGTAATGTGCTCTATATCTGTAATATTTTTTCTCAGTGAAGAATTATACAGTCGAGATGTTTTGAAAGTTCGTACTCGTTCGTGTACGACTTTTGTTAACGCGGATTAAGATTGGTACAAGTTTATTGCCCAAGAGTTGTTATCTAATGGACAATAGTACAAGATTCTTTATCCAAAGGTTTTTGTCCAAGAGCCATTGTCCAAGGGGCAAAAGGGTTTGGATATTGTCCAAGAGGCAATGAACCCTAATTTCTTCTATAAATAGAGGTGTTGGGTGAGGGTGGAAGAGGGTGCGAAAGACGCGGAAGCGCTCTCAAATTCTCGACTCTCAAAAACGCTCTCAAAGAAAACGCTCTCTCCGGGAATGCTCGTGGATCGTTAGAGGCTCGTTTGATGTCGTTTCCGGTGGCCAAGTGAAGCCTTGTAGACCCTCGGACGCCTAGAAGCAAAGCAAGGCGAAAGACGAGCCAAATCGAGCATCGCGGGTAAGATTTCCCCTCGTATTTTCAGTTTCTGTTCAGCGACGGCGACCGCCGTCAGGGAGACGGCGACCGCCGCCAGGAACGGCGCCCGCCGCCAGGAACGGCGCCCGCCGTGGTGAATGGCGACCGCCCTGATGATCTTGCTCAACCGCCGGAGATGGAGGCCATGAGGCGGCGCCCGTCGTGGATGAGCGGCGCCCGCCATGCTTGAGGCGGAGCCCGCCGTGATTGTTGTGGCGCCCGCCGGCGAGTTGTTGTTGGCCGGGTTGATGTGTTGGCTTCCGTAGCATTCGTTCGGGTTTCGTTTCCCTCGATTCCTTTCGTTCTTTCATAGATCGGTATTGTTGTTTGTCGAATCTAACTTAGGGTTTCTGTATGGGTCGATCCGAAGGTACCGGAGTTGGTGGATTCGTCTCTGTGTCGAGCCCGGAATCCCGTCGTTAGACTTCGTTCAATCTCTGCGGATTCAGGCAAGTGGCGGTTCGCTCTTGCTCATCGTTCCATAATTACATTAATTATCAGTAGTTTATCTGAGTAATTAATTTGGAATGATTACTGTGTTTGTCTGGAAAAGGTTTTATAAACGGTTTTGGAAAATCATATAATAGGTTGTATATCTGTTAGAATGACGCTATTATCTGTGATCGTCTTTCGGGCATTTATGTGGATTTATCCTGTACTGTGGTTGTGTTGTAACTGTAAGTTAGCACAAGTATTTGTAGGAACGTCTGGATCCTGAGAGTTCCATGCGCGTTCCTTTATAACTGTAAGGGCGATGAAGACCCAACGATTGTTGAAGTTTGAACTCAGTGAGGTTCATTCTTTTAAAGGGCGAGCAAGACCCTGCGATAGTAGAGGTTTGGACCCTGTGAGGTTCATTCTTTCGATATAGATTCAGAGGTTTGGACTCGGTGAGGTTCATTCCTTAGATATGGGTCATGCGTGACAGAGACATATATTAAAAGCTTTTAACGTGTTAATCGTTTTGGAATTAAATAAGATAAGGTGCCCGAGAGCACTTAATTAATATACCTTTGGCGATTAGTGCAGTTAAGTAAATAGTGCAGCTAGGAAAGCTCGTCTTGACTTTTGATCAGAGTACGTTCTCTTTCCAATCTGGATTCGCTGTAAGCGATGAGGTTGGTCGTGAACCGAAACATCTTAGTCAGCTTTTAAATCATCGTTATGTGGTTCTGTAAGATCCAGACTTGAATGTAGTACGTTCTCCTTCCGATCTGGATTCGCTGTAAGCGGTGAGGTTGGTTGTGAGCCGAAGCATCTCAGTCAGCTTTTAATCGCTGTTGTTTGATTCTGTAAACATTCTAGATTTGTCATATTTCCTTAAAGACTCATTTCCTTTGGAGTCTTCTTTCGGGTCAATTTCTGTGAAGATTAAGTCTTCCAGAATCTTCTCTTGTACATACCTCTTGTTGTTATTCCGTGAAAGTGTCGGGTTATGTATCGTCCCTTCGGTTATTATTCGAGGGACAATGATAGTAAACGGTTACGATCACTCGAACCACTCTGCTTTTTACCCTTGCTAGTCTATTCAAGTAGACTAACCCACGAATATTGTTCTCCGCATGTGGGCTGGTGTCATCTGTTCGATTCGGCACATCAGATAGAGTGAAGATATGATGAGACTAGATTGACTATGAAGACGACGATTGTTTTGGGATGTTTTAATAATTGCTTTTAATCAGGTTGAGATCCTTGGGCAGGTGATCACTACGATCACAACCCTTTTTGTAATATCTTTTATAAGACTTTCGTTGTACTTTGTTTAAACTCTGTATTTGTCCTATTCGGGATTGAGATGTAATCCCGTAACTCATGTTTCATTTGATTGATGTTTTGATTTGGATACTTTGATCATTATGTATCATTGTATGCCTTAAATTGTATTTAAACCGGTAAAGCCTTGGGTGATCTCGATAAGGAACACTGGGGTCACTGGCGGTAATACCTTTCCAAATGGGTTAAGATTTGGGGGTGTTACAGTTGTGGTATCAGAGCCAAAGGTTTTAAAACGGGTTTGGGATTTTATAAATCATTTATCCGTTTTTGAAAATGCTTTAAAAAGGGCTCTGAATTTTCAAAGTGAAAAGATTTTCAAAACACCGTTCATAGTCATGTCTTCTGTACAGTCTGATATAGTAAGCTTGCTTCTATGTCTAGAAAGACTAATTCCTTTCCCGTTGCCCCGTTAGATATGGGTGCATTCTGTTCTCTTCAGAGGAACCCAGGAGAAGCCGAGGTGGTTTCGCCATCTCCAGTTAGGCTTGATTCCCAGTTCGCTCGTTGTGAGTTGAGGTTGTAGAACCTAGTAACTCGGTTTGAGTCCATCAATAGAAATTACCAAGTTGATCTATTCTAAGTTGATTTTATTACGATAAATATATCAGAATGATATTAATGTGATAGAATCCTTTGAATTTGATCGGTAAACAGATGGTGAACACGAGGAACGTTATCCGTGCTGGTGCTGGGCCGAGTAATGACCCCAGACCAAACCCGAGGATTGATGCAGACCCGTCAGGAGAGCATGAGTCTGTCTTCAACAATAATCCAGGAGACAATGGCCAAGCTCAGGCCGACGCTCCAATAGTGCTCGATGCAGCGACAGTCGCAGCAATTCAGGGGATTGTTCTGCAAGCAATCACCGAGATAATGAGGCCAATCGCACCTCAGGCACAAGGAGTGCCAGTACCTCCAGAAGTTCCGAGGTTTGAGGAACAAGAGAACCAGGTACTACAGGGAGGCGTGATCAGGAATAGAGGGGAGTATGGCCGAGCTCTGAAGGCCATTAACTCTATGAGACCTGACAACTATGATGAAAAAGGAGAGCCAGTCAGAGTGGCTAATTGGTTCTCACATATGGAACGGTTGTTTCGTAATGTTGAGTGTACTGAAGCAGAGAAAGTGCACATAGCTTCTCTACAGTTGAAGGAAGAAGCCAGTGAATGGTGGGAGAGTACCGGCTTAGCTGATAGCCCGGTGTTGACCTGGTCAATGTTTAAGACCAAGATGACGGATCGTTTCTTCTCTCGAGCTATGAGGGAGGAGAAGCACAAGGAGTTCTTGTATCCTAAGACGGAAGGGTTGAAGGTGACAGAGCTCGCCACCAAGTTCAATCATTTGTTGTAGTATGCTGAACCGCAGATATCCAGTGAGGCACAAAAGATCTGGTACTTCCATGAATGGATGAGCCTGGATATTAAGCCATGGATGGTGCATCACACATGCTCTACTCTCGAGCAGTACGTGGATGCGGCCTACAAGTTGGAGGTAATTCTGGAGGAGTCCGCTCATAAGCGGGAGAATCAAGTTAAGGGAAAGGGTGGGCAACAAGATCGCCAGGTTGGTTCATTCAAACGACCGGTATCGCCTACCAAGTTTGAGAAGTCTGGTCGTGCTAAGATCGAGACAACTCAGTCTGACTCTGCCAGGGGCTCAGGTTGGAGCAGCGGAGTGATTCAGTGTCACAATTGTGGTGCATCTGGGCACAAAAGTTTTGCATGTCGGTATGAGAAGAAGGCATGTTTTGGTTGTGGGAAGGAAGAGCATATGCAGAGGTTCTGTCGGCAGGGAATGCAGAAAGGAGCGGAGTCTCATTAGGGGTCTGTTAATCCAAACAATAGACCTAGGTTTAAACCAGCAGAGACTTCCAATCCTTCGATGCAGACAACTGCGCAGAATAAAGGGAAAGCCCCAATGACTTCTGGAAGTCAGGGTCAACGTCTGTACGTGATGCGTGAGGCTGATGGACCCTATGCTCCTAATACTTAGAGTACTTTGTATCTGCATTACACTTTTGTTAATGTGTTGTTGATATGGATGCTACCCAGACTTTCATTTTGGATGGTTGTAAGTTAAGTTGTGTGTGCAACGAGGTTGTGAACCTTTTGTTGTAACTCTTCTTATATATGAACCTTTGGTTTATACCAAGTTAATGTTTCGTTGCTTGGTATGGGGTAAGGTCTCGTGTTCGAGACTCACCAACAACCTCTTAGGAGATGGCTGCCTATTAATTAGGTGGAGCTACCAAGGATGGGTTGAGATGTATGGACAGCGGCTCATGGCAACAGTGGACGCTGGTAATGGCTGGGCCTGGGCTCGGAGCCACTAGTGAGTCGTCTGTGAACCATGTAGTGGGCTGGTCCAAGATTGTGACCATTCAGTGGGAACCAATCGTCTGTCGGATTGTCGATTACCATCAAGGGTAAGAAATTCAAAGCGATTTGACCTAAATAACCATGGTCCCATACGATAATTGTTCTCGGTATGGATTGACGGAAGAGTCATAAGGCAGTGATCGACTTCAGTTCTTGATATTCCTGTGGTTAGAGAATTTTCCGGGTGTCTTTCCAGAAGATATTCCTAGATACCCCGAATCGTGTCGTGGAGTTTGCAATTGATCTCGAGCCGTGTACCACGCCGATCTCTGAGGCACCGTACCGGATGGCTCCTGTTGAGGTGCAAGAGTTGAAGAAGCAACTCAAGAATCTTCTTGACAAAAGTTATATAAAGCTGAGTGCATCACCTTAAGTAGGAGTGCCCTAGTTTTATTTGTCAAAATAAAAGATGGACCGTTTCGACTTTGTTTTGACTTTCGAGAGTTGAATTGTAATACCCCTCATTTTTTTGGTAAGGAAATTTTTGGTATTTTTGAGCTTTACTCGTATGAGTTATTGTTGCAAAATAATTGTATGAGATATTGTTGCAAAATAATTATATAAGATATTGTTGTAAAATATTTATATAAGATATTCGTGTAGGATAATTGTGGACTCAGGAGGGCACCAGTACCGGCACCGGCATCATGTAAGATGGGTGGGTGGCTTGGTAGCTGTGTTAGCTTGGCCTAGAGTGTCACAAATATATGCAGGATAATTATGTAAAGTATTTGTGCAAGATATTTATATAAGATATTTGTGCACGGTATTTATATAAGATATTTGTGCACAGTAATTGTGCGAGGTAATTGCTTGAGATGTTTGTGCTAGATGGTGTACGAATATATTTAACCCGGGTTTAAGGAAATTAACCCAAGTTGAGTTCGGATAAGAAGAACGATTTTTGGCCGTGACCACACCCGGCGCCAGGCGCCACCGCACCCGCGGCAAGGCCAGAAAACAGAGGCGGTCGTCTTCCTCGCGCAAGTGGCTCGGATGGGATATTTTTGGGGCAGCCAAGTGGGCTTCCAAGTGGCTTTGGCCTTGTCCCCTTGTCCCCGTCTTGTCCCCTCAGATGGAGCTCGGATTTGGGCTATAAAAGGGGTGAAACCGAACCCTTTCTTTCTCACTTCATCTCCTCCTTTTCTCCTCTGTTTTTCCTCCATTTTCGCTCGGTTTTGGGCTTGAATCGAGAGGCTTCGTGGGTTGGAGAAGGTTGCCAAGGTGTTAAGTGAAGCTTAGAGGTGCTTTGTGATCAATTCGAATGCAAGACGAAGCTTGAATCGAGGTGGGTATTTTTCTCCCGCCATGGCTGTGTTCTTGGAGCTGGCCACTGTTCGACCACCGCACCCGGCACCAGGCCTCCACCGCACACGCGGCAAGGCTGTCCGAGAAGGGTTGTTTTGGAGTTTTGGCTTGAGGTTTGGCTCGATTCTTTGGATTCTTTTCCTATTCTTTTAGATTCATTTATGAGGATATTTGATCTAAGTTAGGATCGTATTATGGGTCGTTTCCTAGGGATTTTTATTCCAGATCTATCCCCGTTTTGGACTCAGGGACCCGATCTTAAGCTTTGTTTGAGCTCGTCTTTCCAGGCAAGTGGTTGTGAATTAATTTGAAATAATTAAAATCTGATATTATATTAGGTTGTATATTCTGCTAGAATCAACGCTAATATAAGAGATATGCTGTAATCATGTGACTTGAGATTTTGATGTGATTTGTGACATGTGGAACTGCTTGTGATGTGTTTGTGTGAATTATTGGTGAAGCCCTTGCTTAGTCTATTCATTAGACTAACTCTTGTATTTTTATATTTCTGTAACGTCATGGGGGTGTCGTCCGTCCGTTTCGGCACATGCAAATCCGAGGAGGCTAGAAGCGACTATGAGGATGGACGATGTTTTGTTTTCGACAACTTGTTTTGTCGTTTTGTATTTAAAAGATTTCCGCTGTTGCATTTCTGATGTATTTGGGTCGTTTTTGGAATCGTGTAATTCCGCGACCATGTGATTTAATAAAAGTTATGATTTTAGTATTATAACTATGTTTAAGACAGTTATGTCGTTGGAAAAGCCTGGGGTGACTTCGGGGTTTACGTCCGGGGGAATCGGCAGTAACGCTTTCAAATGGGTTAAAATTTGGGGGTGTTACAGATTTGGTATCAGAGCTAAACAGTTTTCGTAGGCTCTGTTACAGAGTTGGAATCAGAGCCGAAAGTTTTTAAAACGGGTTTGGGATTTAATGGACCATTTACTCATTTTGTTTGAAAATGTTTTCAAACGGCTCTTGTGAACTCACGGGCGGCACCAGTACCGGCACCGGCACCGGCACCGTTGGGTGGCTGGGTGTGTGATGTGGCTGGGGTAGCTTGGCCTGGGGATGTTACAGATCCGGTTTGAAATATTTTCATTCGTTGAAATATTTTCACTTGTTTGAAATATTTGCGAAGGCTCTAAATTTTCAAAAGTGAAAAAGTTACACCGTTCATAGTCGTGCCTCTTCTCTTGAGTCTGTTAAGGTGAATCTCTAGTTAGACTTGAGTTCCTAGTTTCCTTGTTATGCTTTGAGGTTATAGGACCTTTGGTTAAAGTTTTTGAGGTTAAGGATGGTAAGGTTGTTGTTGAGGTAGGTTCCTCATTGGCTTAGTGCAAGTTTCGGGGTCGAAACTTAAATTAAGGGGGTGGTAATGTAATACCCCTCATTTTTTTGGTAAGGAAATTTTTGGTATTTTTGAGCTTTACTCGTATGAGTTATTATTGCAAAATAATTGTATGAGATATTGTTGCAAAATAATTATATAAGATATTATTGTAAAATATTTATATAAGATATTCGTGTAGGATAATTGTGGACTCAGGCGGGCACCAGTACCGGCACCGGCATCATGTAAGATGGGTGGGTGGCTTGGTAGCTGTGTTAGCTTGGCCTGGAGTGTCACAAATATATGCAGGATAATTATGTAAAGTATTTGTGCAAGATATTTATATAAGATATTTGTACACGGTATTTATATAAGATATTTGTGTACGGTAATTGTGCGAGGTAATTGCTTGAGATGTTTGTGCTAGATGGTGTACGAATATATTTAACCCGGGTTTAAGGAAATTAACCCAAGTTGAGTTCGGATAAGAAGCACGATTTTTGGCCGTGACCGCACCCGGCGCCAGGCGCCACCGCACCCGCGGCAAGGCCAGAAAACAGAGGCGGTCGTCTTCCTCGCGCAAGTGGCTCGGATGGGATATTTTTGGGGCAGCCAAGTGGGCTTCCAAGTGGCTTTGGCCTTGTCCCCTTGTCCCCGTCTTGTCCCCTCAGATGGAGCTCGGATTTGGGCTATAAAAGGGGTGAAACCGAACCCTTTCTTTCTCACTTCATCTCCTCCTTTTCTCCTCTGTTTTTCCTCCATTTTCGCTCGGTTTTGGGCTTGAATCGAGAGGCTTCGTGGGTTGGAGAAGGTTGCCAAGGTGTTAAGTGAAGCTTAGAGGTGCTTTGTGATCAATTCGAATGCAAGACGAAGCTTGAATCGAGGTGGGTATTTTTCTCCCGCCATGGCTGTGTTCTTGGAGCTGGCCACTGTTCGACCACCGCACCCGGCGCCAGGCCTCCACCGCACCCGCGGCAAGGCTGTCCGAGAAGGGTTGTTTTGGAGTTTTGGCTTGAGGTTTGGCTCGATTCTTTGGATTCCTTTCCTATTCTTTTAGATTCATTTATGAGGATATTTGATCTAAGTTAGGATCGTGTTATGGGTCATTTCCTAGGGATTTTTATTCCAGATCTGTCCCTGTTTTGGACTCAGGGACCCGTTCTTAAGCTTTGTTTGAGCTCGTCTTTCCAGGCAAGTGGTTGTGAATTAATTTGAAATAATTAAAATTTGATATTATATTAGGTTGTATATTCTGCTAGAATCAACGCTAATATAAGAGATATGCTGTAATCATGTGACTTGAGATTTTGATGTGATTTGTGACATGTGGAACTGCTTGTGATGTGTTTGTGTGAATTATTGGTGAAGCCCTTGCTTAGTCTATTCATTAGACTAACTCTTGTATTTTTATATTTCTGTAACGTCATGGGGGTGTCGTCCGTCCGTTTCGGCACATGCAGATCCGAGGATGCTAGAAGCGACTATCAGGATGGATGGTGTTTTGTTTTCGACAACTTGTTTTGTCGTTTTGTATTTAAAAGATTTCCGCTGTTGCATTTCTGATGTATTTGGGTCGTTTTTGGAATCGTGTAATTCCGCGACCATGTGGTTTAATAAAAGTTATGATTTTAGTATTGTAACTATATTTAAGACAGTTATGTCGTTGGAAAAGCCTGGGGTGACTTCGGGGTTTACGTCCGGGGTCATCGGCAGTAACGCTTTCAAATGGGTTAAAATTTGGGGGTGTTACATGAATAAAGTCACGATCAAGAGCAAGTAGCTGTTGCCAAGGAGTGATGATCTGTTGGATCAACTACAGGGAGCAAGAGTTTTCTCCAAGATCGATCGGAGATCTGGTTTTTATCAGCTCAGGATTCGTGAGGATGATATTCCGAGGATTGCATTTCGGACAAGAGATGGTCACTACGAGTTTGTAGTCATGCCATCTGGATCTACGAGTGCTCCATCAGTTTTCTTGAACCTAGTGCATCGATGTTTTAGACCAGTACTTGAATAAGTTCATAGTGGTCTTCATCAATGGCATTTTGATATTTTCCCGAGCAAGGAAGCTCACAGGGAACATCTGCGGATTGCTTTATCGGTCCTTAGACCAAGTCGGCTGTACGCAAAGTAGGCTAAGTGCGATTGTTGGATCTAGAAGTGGATTTCTTAAGCCATGTGATCAATAAGAATAAGGTTATGGTTATTCCCCAGAAGAGTGAATCAGTAGTTGTTTGGAAGCGGCCTCAGGGTGTGAGCGAAGTGTGCAGTTTCCCAGAGCTTGTTGAGCATTATAGACGGTTCATGGAATGATTTTTCTAAGATCACTCCACCTATGACCAGTCTGTTTCGCAAGGTCAACAAGAAGTTGTCTGGGATGACAAGTGCAAGACCAGTTTTCAAGAAGTTGAAACAGTGTCTGACTTATGCACCAGTTTTGGCGTTGTCGGAAGGAATGATGGCTATATGGTCTATAGTTAATGCTTCGAGAAATGGGTTGGGATGTGTCTTTGATGCAGAGGGGCGAGGTTATTGCATACGCATCTAGACAATTGAAAACCTATGAAGCAAACTAACCAACACATGACCTAGAACTAGCAGCAATAGTGTTTGCATTGGAAACTGAGGTTACTTGGGTGACCAAGAGGTCAGCAGAAGTATTCCACCAAGAGATTATCTGTTTACATGGCATTCCTAAGACCATTGTATCGGATCGAGATGGCCGATTCATGTCAAGTTTATAGCAAGAACTTCACAAGGCCATGGGAACTGAATTGAGATTCAGCAGCGTTTCATCCTCAAACAGATGGTCAGTCTGAAAAGACCATCTAGACCCTGAAGGATTTACTAAGAAGCATACGTACTCGATCATCCGACTAGCTGGGAAGACAGCCTAAGTCTGATTGAGCTCACGTACGATAATAGCTGGCATGCTACAGTCAAGATGACTCAGTTCGAAGCTTTGTATGGTCACAGATGTAGATCTCAGACTTGTTGGGATGAGAATACCGACAAGATTATGCTTGGACCAAAGTTGGTCGAAAGGACAACTTTGAACATTGCTCTGAGTAGACAGAGGTTGTTGACCGCTCAGAGTCGACAAAAGTTTTACACAGATCAGAAGCGTTAAAGAGTTGAGTTCGAGGTTGGTGGCAAGGTACTTGTCACAGTATCGCCACCCAAGGATGTTTTCAGGTTTGGTAAGCGTGGGAAGCTTAACCCTCGCTACATGGGACCATTCAAGATTCTGGATAGAGTAAGATCTCTAACGTACCGTTTGGCATTGTCGCCATCGGCATACCCAGTGCATAATGTGTTCCACGTATCATTGCTAAGGATATTTGTGCCAAGATGAGTCTCGTAGGCTGAGCTATAAGGACGTCGAGATTCAGGCAAATGGTACTTGAGAGGAGATGCCAGAGCGCATTCTCGAACGCCGTGTGAAGCAGCTGTGCAATAAGATCGTACTGTTGGTACGGATTCTGTGGTCCAAGTTTGGGAAAGAGGAAGTTACTTGGGAAACCGAAGCAAAGATGCTCAGACGTCTTTCCAGGTTATTGACGACCTAAGTTTTGAGGTCGAAATTTCTTTTAAGGGGGAGGTGATGTGATACCCCGTAATTTTGTAAGGCTATTTTGGGAATTATGGATTTTTCCCGAACGTCCGTTTGGTACGTCAGATTTAATTCTGAAGGTTTGAGACATTTTGTAATGTGCTCTGTATCTGTAATATTTTTTCTCAGTGAAGAATTATACAGTCGAGATGTTTTGGAAGTTCGTACTCGTTCGTGTACGACTTTTGTTAACGCGGATTAAGATTGGTACAAGTTTATTGCCCAAGAGTTGTTATCTAATGGGCAATAGTACAAGATTCTTTATCCAAAGGTTTTTGTCCAAGAGCCATTGTCCAAGGGGCAAAAGGGTTTGGATATTGTCCAAGAGGCAAGGAACCCTAATTTCTTATATAAATAGAGGTGTTGGGTGAGGGTGGAAGAGGGTACGAAAGACGCGGAAGCGCTCTCAAATTCTCGACTCTAAAAAACGCTCTCAAAGAAAACGCTCTCTCCGGGAAGGCTCATGGATCGTTGGAGGCTCGTTTGGTGTCGTTTCCGGTGGCCAAGTGAAGCCTTGGAGACCCTCGGACGCCTAGAAGCAAAGCAAGGCGAAAGACGAGCCAAATCGAGCATCGCGGGTAAGATTTCCCCTCATATTTTCAGTTTCTGTTCAGCGATGGCGACCGCCGCCAGGGAGACGGCGACCGCCGCTAGGAACGGCGCCCGCAGTGGTGAACGGCGACCGCCGTGATGATCTTGCTCAACCGCCGGAGATGGAGGCCATGAGGCGGCGCCTGCCGTGGATGAGCGGCGCCCGCCGTGGATGAGCGGCGCCCGCCGTGCTTGAGGCGGCGCCCGCCGTGATTGTTGTGGCGCCCGCCGGCGAGTTGTTGTTGGCCGGGTTGATGTGTTGGCTTCCGTAGCCTTCATTCGGGTTTCGTTTCCCTCGATTCCTTTCGTTCTTTCGTAGATCGGTATTGTTGTTTGTCGAATCTAACTTAGGGTTTCTGTATGGGTCGATCTGAAGATATCGGAGTTGGCGGATTCGTCTCTGTGTCGAGCCCGGAATCCTGTCGTTAGACTTCGTTCAATCTCTGCGGATTCAGGCAAGTGGCGGTTCGCTCTTGCTCATCGTTCCATAATTACATTAATTATCAGTAGTTTATCTGAGTAATTAATTTGGAATGATTATTGTGTTTGTCTGGAAAAGGTTTTATAAACGGTTTTGGAAAATCATATAATAGGTTGTATATCTGTTAGAACGACGCTATTATCTGTGATCGCCTTCCGGGCATTTATGTGGATTTATCCTGTACTGTGGTTGTGTTGTAACTGTAAGTTATCACAAGTATTTGTAGGAACGCCTGGATCCTGAGAGTTCCATGCGCGTTCCTTTATAACTGTAAGGGCGATGAAGACCCAACGATTGTTGAAGTTTGAACTCAGTGAGGTTCATTCTTTTAAAGGGCGAGCAAGACCCTACGATAGTAGAAGTTTGGACTCTATGAGGTTCATTCTTTCGATATAGATTCAGAGGTTTGGACTCGGTGAGGTTCATTCCTTAGATATGGGTCCTGCGTGACAGGGACATATATTAAAAGCTTTTAACGTGTTAATCGTTTTGGAATTAAATAAGATAAGGTGCCCGAGAGCACTTAATTAATATACATTTGGCGAGTAGTGCAGCTAAGTAAATAGTGCAGCTAGGAAAGCTCGTCTTGACTTTTGATCAGAGTACGTTCTCTTTCCAATCTGGATTCGCTATAAGCGATGAGGTTGGTCGTGAACCGAAATATCTTAGTCAGCTTTTAAATCATCGTTATGCGGTTCTGTAAGATCCAGACTTGAATGTAGTATGTTCTCATTCCGATCTGGATTCGCTGTAAGCGGTGAGGTTGGTTGTGAGCCGAAGCATCTCAGTCAGCTTTTAATCGCTGTTGTTTGATTATGTAAACATTCCAGATTTGTCATATTTCCTTAAAGACTCATTTCCTTTGGAGTCTTCTTTCGGGTCGATTTCTGTGAAGATTAAGTCTTCCAGAATCTTGTCTTGTGCATACCTCTTGTTGTTATTCCGTGAAAGTGTCGGGTTATGTATCGTCCCTTCGGTTATTATTCGAGGGACAATGATAGTAAACGGTTACGATCACTCGAACCACTCTGCTTTTTACCCTTGCTAGTCTATTCAAGTAGACTAACCCACGAACATTGTTCTCCGCATGTGGGCTGGTGTCATCCGTTCGATTCGGCACATCAGATAGAGTGAAGATATGAGGAGACTAAATTGACTATGAAGACGACGGTTGTTTTGGGATGTTTTAATAATTGCTTTTAATCAGGTTGAGATCCTTGGGCAGGTGATCACTACGATCACAACCCTTTTTGTAATATCTTTTATAAGACTTCCGCTGTACTTTGTTTAAACTCTGTATTTGTCCTATTCGGGATTGGGATGTAATCCCGTAACTCATGTTTCATTTGATTGATGTTTTGATTTGGATACTTTGATCATTATGTATCATTGTATGCCTTAAATTGTATTTAAACCGGTAAAGCCTTGGGTGATCTCGATAAGGAACACTGGGGTCACTGGCGGTAATACCTTTCCAAATGGGTTAAGATTTGGGGGTGTTACAAGTCTAACCTAATATGACTGCTTCGAACCACTCTGCTTTATTCCCTTGCTAGTCTATTCATTTAGACTAACCAACCGTAATTTTCCTTGCATGGTTGGCTGGTGTCATCCGTTCGATTCGGCACATCAGGTGTGTTGACGATTTGAGAAGGCTAGAACGACTATGAAGATGAACGGTGTTTTGAAGAGTTATTTTGTTTTAAGACTTCCGCTGTGTTAATAATGCTTTGATATAAAGACTTCCGCTGTAATAATTCTGATGATGTATTTCGTTTTGTCTGGAATCATGTGTAATTCCGAGACTGTGGTTTAATAAAAGTTATGATATTTGGTATTGTAACTATGGTTTGATAGTTATATCGTTTGGAAAAGCCTGGGGTGACTTCGGGGTTTTCGTCTGGGGTCATCGACAGTAATCCTTTCAAATAGTGTGAAATTTGGGGGTGTTACAGTTTAGACATCTTGGATATAAATTTGTTTCTAACCATTCTCTGTGTACTAAATACGGGAGTTATGTGTAATAATTGGATAATATTAAAATAGGAGTAAATGAGAGCAAAATATAACGTATACAGTATGTAATAACTATCACTAATTGAGATTTAGGTTAAAAAATGAGTCATAACCTAAAGAGTAGTCCATACGTAGAGGCAAGATTTAGCTGAAAAAAGTGTGTGAGGGGAGAGAATAATTACTTACAAATAGTGCTCATGTTTATATATACACATAATTATGCTATGGTATATTAAAATAAACAAAGAAAAATTAATTACTTAAATTACAAAGTAGCCTATAATTATACTTATGTATTTTATATTGGTTTATAAACCCTATCGTAAAAACCAATCGGAAAATCTAACATATTATATACATATTATATACTAAGGGTGATAAACTAATCCTACGGGCAAACTATAACTTTAGGCCTATTTAAGCCTTTGATTTTGTCTTTAACAGTTAACATTCAATGACCTAGAATGCTAACTTTTAAATATATATAGATGGTTGTTTTTCATGCTTAATAGAAATATAAATTGAACTATGTTGAAAATTTAACATGAACATATAAGAGTTATACAACGATATGAAAATGATGACTTATTAATTGATTAATATGTAGTCATTGTATATAATTGTGAATCAAAACTTTTTATATTATATAGAAGATTAGATATTATTGATATAATTGTTAATATATGAAGTTGTCACTTTAGTACTTTTCGGATTTGAGAAATTGTTTAAATTTTGGGCTAGATAAATAAGGCAAGAAATGAAAAAAAAAATCATCTTTAAAAGTTAGCATTCAATGACCTAGAATGCTAACTTTTAAATATATATAGATGGTTGTTTTTCATGCTTAATAGAAATATAAATTGAACTATGTTAAAAATTTAACGTGAATATATAAGAGTTATACAACGATATGAAAATGATGACTTATTAATTGATTAATATGTAGTAATTGTATATAATTGTGAATCAAAAACTTTTTATATTATATAGAAGATGATATATTATTGATATAATTGTTAATATATGAAATTGTCACTTTAGTACTTTTCGGATTTGAGAAATTGTTTAAATTTTGGGCTAAATAAATAAGGCAAGAAATGAAAAAAAAACCAATTCATCTTTAAAAGTTAGCATTCAATGACCTAGAAGATTATATATTATTGATATAATTGTTAATATATTACTTGAAAAGTGAAGTCATATTGACATATAACCGTTTAGACATCTTGGCTATAAATTGTTACTTTAGTACTTTTCGGATTTGAGAAATTGTTTAAATTTTGGGCTAAATAAATAAGGCAAAAAATGAAAAAAAAAACAATTCATCTTTAAAAGTTAGCATTCAATGACCTAGAATGCTAACTTTTAAATACATATAGATATAGATGTTCTTTGTTTTGAGAAAGTAAGAAATTCAAAATTTTGTTGCTTTTAATTTTGAAAAATTGAGGAGTTCACAAAGGTATTTGTTAAGAAAAAATATTTTCAGCGTTTTAAAAGTTGTGTAAAAGTAAATTTTTCTACACATTTCTCTTAATTGTACTACATATATTTTTCAATTGATAAATACATTTTATCCAAGCAACTTTTATTAAGAAAATACATATTTCTATAAAAGTCTTTATAAATAGTCACATCAAACAAATCCTTATAATCTAACCTATTAGATTGTCATGATCACGGTGTAGAGAACTTGATAATATTTGTTGATTTGTCGTTAAAGGGTTCAGTTTGAATAGAATTGAAAAAAAAATAAGAGAGGTAGAGTTGAATAATTCTTGATTGTTAAATAAGAATTTTTTAATCATGATTATCTTTTTTATATATCTATTTATATTTTTTAATATTAACTTTTATCGACATATAATTTTTTTGTTATATAGTTTTTGAATTCTATCAAAGAGTTTCCTTAATAAATACCATAATATGACCAATAATTTTTAAACTTCATAGTTGAATTTTTACATCAATATAACATTGAGGATTCAATTGATCATTTAAAATTTTATGGACATTTTTCGTATTTTTCTATAGGACACTCATTGCTTAGTTTAAAATATTTCATAGAGTGGGGGCATGTTTTATGATAAAAAAAATTAAATTTTGTTTTTAATCTAATAAGTATTTAAAAAATTCTTACAATTTTTTTTTTGCTAAATAAAGCTGACTTTTGCCATTGTTTTTCCATACTTATCTACTTAAAAGCTAGCATTGAATGCCAAGAAAGCCAACTTTTAAATAGATATAGATTAGTCATATACATATGAATGAATTAAAGTGAAACTCTATCCATAAACACCAATTTTTGGTATATTTGATAGTTTTAATTTTTATTTATTTTGTATATTATTAAATCCAAATAAGCCATATTATTATTTACGGTGGTTTCAATTATAAATATGTACTAATTTAATTTTTTTTTTTTTGGTCAGAAATTTAATTTCTTTATATTTATTTTGTTTACACAATTTGAAGTAGTTGACTTTGATAAATAATATTCTATAGAAAAACATAAAAAAACCATCCAACTACACTAAACCGTTGGCCTTGTGAGTAGGCATTCAATTCGAGAGCGAAATGCCGGGATCTCTTAAATGCTAATTACTCAATAGTTGCTTCATTGCATCCTTGATCTGCCTTCATCCCTCAAAGCAAGAAACGAACAGAACATGAACTATTGCACCATCTTACTAAACCACTGGGGATGATAGTAAAAGTTACCACTATTCTTCTTTATCTGCATATGACAAGAGAATTATAGAGTTTAGGGGACAAAAAAATGTAGAATGAAAAATTCAAACACAAATAAGAAACTTCAATAAGTTTCTCTTTTTAGAAAGAACTCTCTCATCTTTTCTCTCTTCTCTGAAATTCATAAGTATCTCAAGTCTTAAAGCTTACATAAATTTCGTCATTTCATCAATATGCACAACCTAATACCGCTATGTCAACTAATTTATGTTTCTTTTACCCTAAGCCCTTTTACTCCAACAACTTATATATCAACCAAGACTTTAGAATGACAACTTTCCATAACATTCAAATCAAAATAATAGTTGATGAGTTGGTTAGACTTGAGGATCGACTTTTGAAAAGACAAAATAATTTCAATGGCCATTAGTCATATGAAATAGTTGAAGTTCCACTAGGGTACAAAATGAAACCTTCTTTGAATATACACCTATATGAGATTCATCAAGAATGATCTTTATGGCCTGATCAAATCCTTTCAGCACACCTTGCATAAAAATCTCATATACACGTATATGAGATTCATCAAGAATGATCTGATGAAATGGTTAGTCAAGCTACAGATTCTTCATGTACACATTTTTCCTACAACTCACCCCTTACCTTTCGCCCATCATTTGTAATGACAAAAATAGCATCTAGAAAGAACACAGAACAGAACGATATACATGTATTGATTTAGGTAAAAGAAAGAAAGCAGGGTTAAACAACAAAACATGGCTTCTTTCGATGTATACAGAACCAAGAGAAAAGGAATGATATACAAGGAAAACAAACAACAATTGCGCGCATAAAAAAATAGATATGAAAAGCTCTACAACTGAACAAAACTTCATTACACTAACTTGCAACACTAAAGAATAAGGATTTAGTTGCATATGAGAGAATAAGGCCTCAGGAAAGGATAATTACTTAAATTCCTTGTTTTCTTTGTTCACTTGAATGCGAAGACAAACTGCATCCGAGAAACAAAAGCAAGAAGCATAATATGGATAAAGGATGTTTATAAGTTAGGTGTTAAGCTACTCAAGAATTTAACATATTCTTTTCACTCTCCATATATGCTAAATGTGAGTTTTAGATGCTAAAATTCTCTAATTTCATTTCTTCAATTTCTCATTGTTGTATATTTAGGAACGGTTTTAGTGCTAACATCATCTGATAATGCATTCCTGAAGCATGCCTTAATATTGGATATTATTATAATCTTATTATACAATAAGAAGACATAACAATCCAGACTTTATCCCTTGATTTACATCAAGCAGTATGCTAATCAAATTTTTTGTTGGGCCAATGAGCCCAAAGTCCAGCCCAATTACTTGCTAGGGCAAGTAGCAAATGAAGGGGTTGTGGTGTGCAGCAACCACCAACCTAATGAATAAAGAAGCATTTGAGCTTCTTGGAGTGTGCAGCCAGCAAAAAAAGAAAGAAAAAAAATAAAGGTGAAGAAATGAGCTAGTTTTGCTCTTCATTGATCTTGGAGATCGTCTCCTGGATCCAGATAGCTCGTTATCAAAGGTGGATTTGGTAAGTTAGTCTTTCTTGGAATTCCTAATCTCATGAGCAAGTGTTTTAGTTAGCTAGAGAGAAATCATTTTTAGATCGGATTGTATTTAGAGGGGTGTTTGAGATCTCCATATTTGTCTCTTGTGCATGAGACTTGTATTGCTAAACACTTGTACTGATTTGTTGATTAGTGGATTGATTGGCTTGGTTGGCCGGTCGTGGGTTTTTTACCCTCTCGTGATTGAGGGTTTTTCCACGTTAAATTCCTGTGTTGGTTATTGTGATTATTCTATTGCTTGAGTTTGTCTGTGATCTGGTTATCCTGAGATTTTGTGTTTGTCGCTGTTTCTGGGTATCATTGGATTGTCAGCGGAATTGTCGTTACTCCTAGTTGGCATAGGATTTGCGCTTCCGGGCCCAACAATTTTTAACCAACTAACAACATGCCTTACTTACATATACATTGGCAAGAAGAGCTCAACTCATCAAGTTTATCATGTAAGGGAAAGAGATTCAACCTTTTTGGAGCTGCCAAACTAACCTTCTTCACACTGGTTTTAATTACTGGAAGAACTAGAAAACTTGTAGGAGGTTCTTCCCAGGTTGCAGAATGAAGGAAAGATGAGAGTTGTGGCATGGGATAAGATCAGCTTTTCTTTTGTACAAGGGGGCTTGGGCATAAAAGAAGCTCTTTTTTTGGATTCAGACCATCCTATACAAATGAACTTTTCATATCCTTTCTGAAAAAAATAACATGTAGCCAACTTGGTATAACTAGAACATTGCAAAAGGCACAAAGTTAGGCTAAAAAAATATGTCTATATGGCATACTAACTTCAAGATCAATCATAGAAAGATTGCAAATAACCAACACTTTCTATGAACATCAATTTAACAAATCATAATAAATCAATTATTTTCAGAATAATACTATATACTATTAAGACACTTTCATTACAAAAGATGTAATCGAGTTAGTCAATTACGAAGAAAACCGTAGAGTTGTGACTTTTTTAGTTCAAGAATATTTTATTTATTATTCTTTTGCATTCTTCGTAAAGCTTACCATCTTCCTTGGACAATCATCCGATAAAGTATCATTTGCCGCTCATATTGCATAGATGACAAAGTGATCAATAAAAAAATCGATGGTCTCGTCATTTTGTAATTGTTAAAATATTATCTTTTTAAATACATTATTATATGGAGTATTTTCGAGAATTGTCAAGATTATTAGTTTTTTTTGTAGGAGAAGATGTTCGTTTACCATATTACGATAACATTAACATCAATAAAGTCTCACACTTCATTACTCATATGGGATATACCAAGCATGCAAAGACTTCTGCCACCTTATATAATTTATGAAATGGTACAAGTATATATTCTAGCTACCAATATTGAGGACCGACTTGTCTTGAGATTTTCTTCCGATGAAAATTTCTCAGTTTAGTCAACTCGGTCCATTACCATCGCCCTACTACGTACATCTAAAACAAACTATTCTCCCACTTGTATTTGGAAGTCAAACATTCCTCCAAAAATACAAACTTCACATGGAAAGTCTTTACAAATAGCCTCCCTACAACAGGACATCTTAACCAACATTATACTCGAGTTCCTTCTCAGTCCAGTCTTTGCAATTCTGATAGGCTCGCAAGTGTATGGTACTATCGATTAGTATAAAAGATATCGAATCCAAATGAGCACTCATCGATCACCAATTTTACAAAAACTAATAACCTAGATCAAACAAGAGATGTGAAATTTCTGATTTTGATTTAAAAAAAAAAACTAACAAGAAACAGATAGTCTAGAGTTAACTAAAATGATAAAATGAGGATTTGGGTTAATTGATGGATGGAAGGGTAGGATTGAGGTTCACCACATTGGTACCATGTAATGATAAGCAATTAACTCTCTAAGGTTGTAAGTGATGGTCTACAATGGTCAAATGTCCTAATATTTCTTTTATCGTCTTTCAAGGTATAAGAAAACTAACCTAAACTTGATTAACTCATACTTTCATGGTAATTAACTCAAGATTAGGGGCATTAAGATTTATGACAATTCAAACAACCATTCGAAAACTAGGCCTACTTTTGTGGTCCAAAAAGTCCTAGCTCAAATCTTGAAGTTCCAATGTCAAATATCATATTTCAATGCAAATCTAACATTTAATACATGTAAAAATACTAGATATGCATTTTCACAAACACTTGGTTTGCAAGATTTGAGTAGTAAACCAAAACTCATACAACCAAAGAGAGAACTTTACCAAATCATCACATAATCACCATTGGGCTACTCCCAATCCTAACACAAGCAACTACTCACTCTTAATTTGCATGAACATGTATACAAAACATCAAATCAACCATCAAGCACATGTAAACAATGAAGAACAAAACGACAATTAAAGAGAATGATTAAGAATTACTCATCATTCAATCAAACCCTTGAGTTCATTGAACCATGAGAAAAAGGATAAAACTTTGCTCATTTTTTTCAAAGTCTTGCAACATATGAGTGTTTAACAACCCAAATGTTGACACTAGAATCTATTAAGTGAAAATGAAATCTAGAGTTAAAAATAGGGAGAGAATGAAGTAAATGTTAACCCTAGAAATAGAGGCTAAGATAAGATGTAAAGTTGGAACATAAGGTTTTAAAGGTTGCTCTTACATGTCCTATTTATATGGGCTATAAAAAGAATAGAAAACATGCATTTAGTGTACCTGATGGAGACCACGACCGTGGTGGCCACAACAGGGGAGTTATTCGGCTTGTGATGAAATGTGAGTGTGTTGTCCGACACCGGTAGGTTATGATCCTCTTAAAGTACATTTTTCTTCATCAAATCTTTGAGTCAATGCCATTAAACTTCGGTCAAGCTTGAGCTGTAAAACCCCGTGCTTGTGATCTCTTATAAGGATCTCAAAGTTCTACCAATGTCAACAATAGCTCTTCCTTTTCGGGGTTCAAGTGAGGACAAAGAAATCTAAAGTTAAGCGTGATAGGGCAGGAGTAGTATCAGGATGGGTGACCTCCTGGTAAGTCTCCGGGTTAGCATGATATGACGCTTTTAAGACTCGGGCCTTACAAATGGTATCAGAGCCGACTCTGGATTACGAGTGGGCTTGGTTCGGCGGATGATTCCTTATAAGGATTAAAAGTGCTACCCATCTCAACAAGAGTTCTTCATTTTCAGGGTTCAAGTGAGGACAAATAACTCTGAAGTTAAGCGTGCTAGGACGGGAGTAGTACTAGGATGGGTGACCTCTTGGGAAGTCCCCGGGTCGACATGATATGACACTTCTAAAGCCTCAGGCCTTACATGAGCTAAATTAAAGTTGATTTCATCATGCTCCCATAGCTCCCAAAAGTGCTCCTACAAGACCAAAACGACAAAAGGGCAAAGATCCGAGCAAAACAAACATAGTTTCTTCAAAATGCCTACATGAGTGTATCTTCTATGCACAAAATGGGGTTAATACGAGTCAAGATGTAGCATATAATCATGTTATCAAATTCGGACCAAAATCATATTTGCTTTCACTTGCCCTTACGAAAGAAAAAAGATACATGATGTTGAGATTAAAACAAGTAAGACTTTCTTTTTTCAACACACCACAAACTTCTGTACTAATCTTTAGTTCTTTAGAACATCTAAAACTTCTACGAAACTTCTATACTTCCTCTGCGGGTTAATATGGAAATAGAGAAATGCTATCATTTTTAAGAAAGGCACGACTCAACATACATCAAAATCTTCTGACCAAGCCGTTTTTTAATTCGATATCTGGCAAGTTGCAAATTATAATTCGCCTATAAAGCCACCTAGGAGTCACAAAAGAGAGTTTTACTTATCAATAGAATCCGGAAAAAAACCACTGACAAATTGGATTAAATTAAACTTCGATGCTCAAAAAGAACAAATCAAAGTTCTCATATTGGCTTCATTCTTCAAAGTCATCAAGCACGTGTATTATACGTAGATAGAAAACAAATGGCGAACACATCTATCCTACAGACCGAAGCTCTTGCGACTTTAAATGATATTCGTAAAGCTTTGTCTTTAGGAATTACTAAACATGTAATAGAAGGAGATAATTTAACAATTATTAATTATATAAAGGGAATCTGGAAAATTCCATGCGAAATCAGAACAATTATATTAGATATTCGTTCTATATTAACTTGTTTCGCATCCATATCACTTTTTCCACTGCTATAAGGAATCCAACAGAGCACCAAACTACTTGGTTACACATGTAGTTAATCCTACATTTGTCATGAATTTCATCAAAGACTTGCAATAGTGGAAGAATCACAACTAGCCATGTGTTTTGTTAGACATGAGTTCTCAAGAATGAACTAGACATGTAAGGTTATTTGTAAATTTCTTGTAAAAATCATCCATTAATAATTTAGACATATACCCTTTACTTGAAATAGAGCCTAATATGAGAGCAAAAAAACTAACAACAACAAAAAAACATATTTTTTAATGATATAATTTTATTTTTTCTTGTGAGGAAAAGTAGGGTGAAAAAGCCAAATCACGGGATCAAAGATGTAATCTTCAATAAATTTATATCATTTTATTAGGCTTTGTTCTATTGAGCCTCTCTCACAAGTCACAAATCACGTACTTTGTTCATGTTTTTGCTTGTTGCATATTTTGTGTAGGGAGGGAGAGCAAGAAAACAAGAACACCAAGACAAACAATGAAACACCAGATGAAGAAAGGCAATGAAGCTGAGAAAAGCTGGGCCTTCACAATTCAGATACAGTGAGGCTCTTTATCGTTCATCTCCCCTAGTATCAAGCTCAATGAGGTTCATTCACTCTCATTCAATTATCAGTGAGGCTCTTTATCGTTCATCTCCCCTAGTATCAAGCTCAGTGAACTACAGCCAGAATCATTTGTCTGTTGATACTCCCGAGAGGGGATCTTCATTGGTAGCTTCATCGCCTTGTACAGTCACGGCTCCATTCACATTAGCCACAGAGGAAGCATCAGACCCGGACGTCACTGTATAACTTTCTGAGGAAACAGTGGTTGATGGATTCTGGGTGGCTGAGGTTGGGACAAGCCCCTGCTCCTCCATCGCCTCCCTTGCGGCCTTCTCCTTGGCCTTTTTTGCTCTTTCAAATACCTCCTCCTGCACCATGAATTCAGAATTGAATGAATGATGGAAACTAGTCCGTTCTTGGTTCAAACAAAGTGTTTCTCAAGTCCAAAATGCTTCCTGTTTTGATGCATGATGCTCTCATTTGCAGCCCCAGACAAGCTAAAACAAACAAAGACTTGCCTGGAATTCCTGAACCTGCTTCTGCTGCTCGGCTTGCAACCGGCCAACTGTGCTTAGAAACTCACCCACTGTAGATTCAATCCTTTCAGTAAGTGCTTCGGCAACAGCCTTCCCCAAGAAAAACGCATCCAGAACCGCCCTGCTATCATTTTCACCTGCACGTTTCAAATGAATCACCATTCAAACGAGTTATTATTCAAGAAACCAGACCATGAAAGAGCAGCTGAGCAACAGTTATAAAGGTCTGGTCATCCAGTAACTCCAGTTCCATCAACTACTACTGCCTACAACATTTCAAACGTCTACTTAAGGAATTCAATCTGTAAACATAGGCTGCCGAAAGCCATTGCTACTTGTCTCATCAATCACACTGATAGCTTCAACAGTTTTTCATATACAATTAAATTTTCTTAAGTAGCTGAAGAGCCCCATTAGAGTCTTAAGAAACGAGAGGTTATATTTATACTGCACCAACCAGAAATACTAAATCGCCTGGCCTATATCAGGTCAGATTTGAATAAACCCATAAGCAGCAAATCCCGCAAGAAGTTCAATTGAATTCCATAAAATGGGAAGGGAGCCATATCAATCAAGCAAATCCAACATTATGCAGCGGTCGAAAAGAAAAGCCAAATCACCACAATAATGGTCGAGAACGCAGCTGGATTTCATGTGAGAAGGGAGACGAAAGTTAGGGTTTGAATAGTTGATACCTGGGCCTGGGGCACCGGGAGAGCACAGAATCCTGAGCCTGGAAGAGGAGCGAGCGGCGTGAAGGAGCGGAGAAACCCTATTGAGAGAGGGAACTACATTTACAGTCGATGGAGAAACCCTATTGAGAGAGGGAACTACATTTACAGTCGATGGAGAAACCCTACTGAGAGAGGGAACTACATTCACAGTCGACGGAGAAACCCCACCCATCTTCATCTTCTCGCTCTCTGGATCCTTGCCAGTACTAGTACTGGTACTACAGCAGCGTGTCTGGACAATATCTAGTGTAATTGAATGTTGTAAAATTGTACACGATGTGGATTCGGCTTATCACCAATTTATAATGTATATTTCTCACAATAAAATGGCCGCCATTATTCCCCTAATTACGGACTTGACTTGATAATTGAACGTCAGTGCAATGATCTACAAAAATAGAATTGATAGAAGCTTGAAATTTGCAAATCAATACTACTAATATGAGGTGCAGGATGTATGAGCACAATAAACAAGGCTTTGCTGGTGGAAAGTTACCTATACTATACGTCTCTGGAAATCAAGTTGTACATAAATATTAAACTCTCAATTCGGTTCCTCAGCTCAGCACACGTTCTATTCTCTCTAATAGTCTCTTTTTCACACCCGTTTTTTTTGTACAGTGCAACCTGGTTGCGCCCAAAATCGGATTTTTTTTTTTAAAAAAAAGTTTTAATCTTGGGCGCAACCAGGTTGCGCCCAAGAACCGGTTTGATTTTTTCTAAAATTTGAAATATATTTTTATGAATCGACCGGGTTTAGGGTTTGATCCATTTTATTGTTATATATATACAACTATTTCGTCCATTTTGACATTAATCCATTTTAGATAATGTCTTTGTCAAGGGTGGATGATGCACTCGGTCCGTTTGAGCACTTAGACGATGCACCCGGTCTTGATTTGATTCATGACGATAATTTACGGGTACGTATATATTTATTCCGAAGTTTATTTCAAATTTAGTAATTTAAAGTAGTTTGTTGTAGTTTAGAACTTTGATTAAAATATTCATACGATGAATACATGTTTTATGTAGGGTTGAGCATATTCCGGTCCGGCCCGGAAATTTGGACCGGTCCCCGGTCCAGGGAATTCCGAAATTCCGGGTCCGGTCCGGTCTGACCCGGTGTTTTTAAAAAATCTTAAAATTTTAGGTTTTTTTACATTTGAGGTTTAGGGTAAATTATATTTAAGAGTAAATTATATTTAGATTTGAGGTTTTTTTTTTCATGTTTAAATATAAGTAAATTATATTTAAATTTAATAAAACCCAATTAAATTTACAAAAACCCTAAATTGGTCCAAATCCGGTCTAAATAGGACCGGATATTTCCGATCCGGGTTCCGGTCCACCATTTTTGGTGTTCCGGGTTCCGGTCCGGTCCGGGTCGGTCCGGTCCGGTCCGAGTTTGGACCGGTGCTCAACCCTAATTTTATGTGCAAAATAATTTGTTATTTAGGTGTTTTAATTTATCATTTATTAAGTAAATTTTAATATTCGTGGTAAGAAACGCCCTTAGAAAAACCCCTAATTTATAATTTATTTTTGTTCCATAAATAGGACGACTCTAGTGATAGCGAATATTCGCCAGTGGATTATTCTGCTCATTTTACTACGGATGAAGAATGGAGTGATAGAGATAGTATGATCAGCTGGGCTAAGAACGTAGGTTTGGAGTTGCATATGGTGATTGTAATAAGTAAATCATGGCCTAACCGAAAGGTCATACTGTCGTGTGAGAAGTCTGGGCCATATAGAGCGGCGAAGAAGAAGGCGGGTGAGGTTCCTGAGGCAACCCCTAAACGGAGATACAATGCGAGGACAAAGAAGAGCGAGTGTCCGTTTCAGTTGCATGGGGTGGTTGTGAAAGGAGATTGGCTCAAATCTGACCGTTGGAGATTAGCCGTCGCTTGTGGATCGCATGACCATGAGCTTTCTAGTAGTTTGATCGGTCATGCATTTGCCGGGAGGCTTTCGCAGGAACAACGAGAGCGCGTGACTGTTTTGTCAGCCTCCGGAATAAAGCCGAAGGCTATTATGAGTCTATTTTTACACGAGGATCCCAAATGCTTGACATCAAGGAACCAACTCTACAATTACAAGTGTCGGGAGAGGCTGAAATGCAGGGGGATTTTGACGGTGCCGCAATACATGCTGGATTTTCTAGACGCGAGACATTATTATACAAGCTATAAGACGCGTCGCAATGAAGAAGGGAATGAGGTTTTGAGTGACATTTTTATTTCTCACCCCGGAGCTAGACATTTGTTGAGTTTGTTCTCTAACATCGTCATCATGGATACGACGTACAAGACAAACATGTATGAATATGTTCAATTATCGCTATTATTACATCTAAAATATGTAATTGCATTTAAATGTTATAATTTTTACATTTATAGGTACGATATGCCTTTATTGGAGTTTGTTGGATTCACTTGCACCAACCGTACGTTTTGTATTGCGATCGTATTCATGTATGATGAGACGACGAAGCACTACACATGGACGTTGGACCGCCTTAAGATCATTCTCAGGGGACAAGAACCCAAGGCGATCATGTCAGATCGAGAGCTGGGTCTTGTGAAAGCCGTCGATATAGTCTTTCCCAACATGAAACATCTGTTGTGTAGGGTCCATGTGAACCGCAACGTGGAAGGTTTTGCAATGAAATGGGTCCCCAATGTTGACCATTTTAGTGACAATATTCGTTGGTTGTTAAGGTCGCCCACTGAGGATGTGTACAATGAGCGACTTGAATACTTGACGAAAAAGTGGAAAAAGCTACCATGGTTGATGGCTTACGTGAAGAGGGTATGGCTTGCTGACTACAAGAAGATGCTAGTATGTGCATGGTGCGACACGGTTCTCCATTTCGGCACAAGATCATCAAACAGGTAAATTCAAAAGTGATCATCTAAAAGGTAAGTTCATAAATGCAACTAAGCGTTACTTGAGTTTTAAATTTCAGGTCGAGAGTCAGCACTCTATGCTGAAGGACGGGATCGAATCGTCTGTTGGAGGCTTGGAGAGCCTCATGCAGCAAATCGACAATATGTTTGCTGATTAGATTCGGGAAATCAGGGGTGATATGGAGCAGAGTGCTTTTAAGGCGCCCACAGAGATCGTAACCAGGCCGACTTCGGTGAAGACATTTTTCAGGCGCATTCTTTATAAGGTCTCGGAAAAGTGCTTAAGAATATTATACACTTCAGTTGTTAGGGCCATGCAAGGAAAAGTTCCCGAGGAAGAATGCCGTGATGTGTTTTGGAGAGCCACCCTAGGCCTGACTTGCCCACACACAATCAAGGAATATGTAAAGGCCGGTTTCCCGTTGAGGCCAAGTGAAATCCACATTTATTAGAAGCAAATCAAGTGGGAAGGGGTTGGGCATGCTGAGCTCGCACCGAATGAGGACGTATTTATCTCAGAAGAAGATGTCCTCTTAGGTTCCATGTTTGGAGATTGGAGCAACGAAGAATTGGCCCCAGAGCTGAAGACCGACTTTGCATGCCGGTACAAAGCTTTCCATGAGCCGAGATTGTGTACCGCAGAAGAGCCCCCGACCGCTTCGACCAAGAAGGGTAGACCTAAAAAGAAGAAGAACGATACCAAGAGGGACCCTAGTTGGTTTGAGCACGCGGCGGAAGAAAAAAGGAAGAAGGACGAGGAAAAGAAGAAGAAGGACGAGGAAATAAAGAAGAAGGCCGAGGATCGGAAAAATTTCTCCGTGGGATCTAAAGGACGTCCTCCTAGCGGTAAGCGGCGCAACGGAGTTTCACCTGGCAAGGAAAGCCCTAGTAGAGCACCTCAGGGCGACATGGACGTTATTTACCTCGGCTTCAACTGGGGCCAAGATAATATTGATTCGTTTATGTTCGCCTACATTGGAGGAGTACAGAATGTAATGGGCGATGGTCATTGTGGGTACCGTTCGCTTGCTGTACTATTAGGGCATGACGAAGACGCTTATCGATACGTCCGATGGCAGCTTTCCAAGGAACTACAACAACGCTGAGCGTTGTACACCCCGGCTTGTAGTTTAAACCCTATATCGGACCTCGTTAGGTTTGTGAATTTTACTGGGGTGTGCACGAGGGATCACTGGATGGAAGTTCCCATGGCCGGCTTGGTATTTGCCACACGATACTAGGTGGCTCTTGTTGTGCTATCATATGTTGGACCTCACACATGCCTCCCAATGTGGGCTCCCCCAGGCGCACAACCTCCCACTAGGCTGCATGCGATATCCCTTGTAGGCAACCATGACCATTTTGTACCGGTAAGCATTTCCACATTCGATCATCAATAACCTTTAGTTCTTTCTAATGTATTCTAACCCTTGAATTTGTAAAGGTTTGGCTAGTTGATGACCTATGTCCGATTCCACCCCCGCTCGGAGTTTGGACTCGATGGAAAGATGCAAGCGTTGAAGGATGGGAGCAACCATTTTCAGGCTAGGATGCAAGATTACCTTATCCAAAAGAGCATGGGTGGTAACGGTCACATATTTCTTTAGTCCTAAGACTTAGGGTATCCAAATGTTGGACCGGGATGGAGTTGGATATGTTTAGTCGATGTAAATCCACTCCTTTTCCAAATTGTAAAGTAAAATACTTGTAATGCTTTGGAATTTGTGAAGTTAGGGTAAAATACTTGTAAATCATCTAAAAGGTAAATTCATACAAATGCTTTTGATATTCATGTTGGATGTATATTTCCTGCTCTGAGTAGTTGATATTCAAATTTGATGATATGATATTCGCTATGATGTTGTTGATATTCATGTTGGGTCATGTTCGGTGTTTTGTTGGTGTTGTTTGTACTGGTTGCAACTGATATTCAAATTATTTGATGTGATATTCATACAAATACTTTTGATATTCATGTTCAATTAGTTTTGGAGTTTATGCTTAGGGCTTAGTGTGCATGAATTTAAGGTTTATGGTGTAGAAGTTTAGGTTTAGGATTTAGGGTTTATTGGCTTAGTGTTTAGGTTTAGGGTTTTAAAATTTATTGGTTTAGGATTTACTGGCTTAGTATTTAGGGTTTATTGGTTTAGGATTTATTGGTTGAGGGATTACGATTTATTGGTTTAGGGTAGTTACTGGCCTTGTGTTTAGGGTTTATTGGTTTAGGGTTTATGGTTTATTGGTTTATGGTTTATTGGTTTAAGGTATAGGGTTTATTGGTTTAAGGTTTAGGATTTATTGGTTTAGGGTTTAAGGTTTATTAGTTTAGGGTTTAGGGTTTAAGGTATAGGGTTTATTGGTTTAGTGTTTAGGGTCTATCAAATATGAATATCAAAATCATTCATAAAAATGCTTTTGATATTCATGTTGGGTGTACGTTTCATGCTCTGAGTAATTGATATTCAAGTTTAATGATGTAATATTCACTATGATGTTGTTGATATTCATGTTGGATCGGTTTTGGTATGTTGTTGGTGTTGTTTATACTGTTTTCAATTGATATTCAAATTGTTTAATGAATATTCATACAAATGCTTTTGATATTAATGTAGGATGTACGTTTCATGATTTGAATAGTTGATTTTGAAATTTTATGATGCGATATTCACTATGATGTTGTTGTTATTCGTTATTTTCAGGCCTAACTCTACAAAGTACATAATTTCATTGAGGACAATGTATTCCCACACAAGAATGAAAACCTTCTTGATGATTATGTATCCGAGTGAGTTGATGTTCAACCTAAACCAGATGAGACTGTTGCAGCGACAAAGAGACGTTTGAAGCTTCATGCTCGTCTAAAAAAGCACAAGTCATTGCGTAATAGTGATATTTATGTATGTTATTTTTAATATTCATGTAATCAATACTGATGTTCATGTACATTTTTCAAGGTATAACAATCTGTGTTAGTGTAAAGTGATTATTTTTGGTATGGGTTATGATATTCATGGTGAAACGTAGGGATATTCACACCAATATAGAATGATATTCATGCTTATAGATACAACAATTTAGTTGCAAGCTACATCTTACTTCCATGAATAACTAATCAAAGAATACAAATCCCTTCATATCCTTACAAGTATCGATACCAAATTGCATGTAATAATCATCAATTTTAGTAAGGGTATTTATGTAATTTTCCAAGTCTATTTATAATAAAAGAATTTTGGTATTTATTTCCTCATTCCAAAAATAGAAATAAAATGGAGAATTTTAATATAAGCCGTTACAACCATAAGGTTGTGTGTTATTTAAATTTTTAGGTAACATTATGTTATTTTTAAATTTAAATAAGTTTATAAAATTTAACATAGAATATTTAGATCAAGTTAACAATTTTTGTTAACGGATTTAAATATGGTTAAAAACATAAGAATTGTAACTTAAGCTTATCTTAGCCTAAGTTAAGCCTATTATAGCCTAGGTTAATTTTTCTAAATATTAATTTTGGGCTAAAATAATATTAGAAACATAGAACTATTAAAATAATTAGGTTTGGGAACGTTTGGGAAATTTTCGTAATTTATGAAAAGTTGTTTGAGGGCACTTTTGCCACAAACCAAAAACTTGAGGGGCACGACCCTAATTTTGGAAAAATTGCTTCTCCTTCCTTTAGCAACTCAGCCGTGAGCTTCCTCATGTCCAGTAATGGCGGATTTCGCCCATTTCGAGCCTCCTTTTGGGCTCGTTTGGATCAATTAAACCATGAGATTTTTAGTATAGGATTAAACGTACAAGATTTTTTAGTATCAGGCCTCATCAGGTTTGTGAATTTTACTGGGGTGTGCACGAGGGATCACTGGATGGAAGTTCCCATGGCCGACTTGGTATTTGCCACACGATACTAGGTGAATCTTATTGTGCTATCATATGCTGGACCTCACACATGCCTCCCAATGTGGGCTCCCCCAGGCGCACAACCTCCCACTAGGCTGCATGCGATAGCCCTTGTAGGCAACCATGACCATTTTGTACCGGTAAGCATTTCCACATTCGATCATCAATAACCTTTATTTCTTTCTAATGTATTCTAACCCTTGAATTTGTAAAGGTTTGGCTAGTTGATGACCTATGTCCGATTCCACCCCCGCCCGGAGTTTGGACCCGATGGAAAGATACAAGCGTTGAAGGATGAGAGCAACCATTTCAGGCTAGGATGCAAGATTATCTTATCCAAAGGAGCATGGGTGGTAACGGTCACATATTTCTTTAGTCCTAAGACTTAGGGTATCCAAATGTTGGATCGGGATGGAGTTGGATATGTTTAGTCGATGTAAATCCACTCCTTTTCCAAATTGTAAAGTAAATACTTGTAATGCTTTGGAATTTGTGAAGTTAATCCTTCACAAATTACTATAAAAATAGATTTATAACTACATTTTACAAAAAATGAGATACTACACTTGATCTTAGCCAAAAAGCCGAGAAATGTATGATTTACCCTAAACCCTAAACCCCAAAAACCCATTCTATGTCCTATGCTATCCTAAACCCCACAAAACCCATTCTAGGTCCTATGCTACCCTAAACCCCAAATCCCAAACCCTAAACCCTAACCCCCAAACCCTCCTAAACCCTGAAATTAATCCCCTCCAGTTTGGGCGCAACGGCGTTGCGTCCAGCTGGTTGTGAGGGGGTTTAGGGTAGGATTTTTTAGGGTTTGGGGTTTAGGGGGCTTGGGTCCATTCATTAGGGTTCAATGTTTGGGATGTCCAAGTTTATTTCGAAAAACAACCCTTCAACAGCAGCATATGGCCACAATATTTTGGAGTTTTTTTCAATAGTTAGAAACTTCTATTGAAGGAACATAAGAGCGTCACCAATAATCCGAAATAAATTTGGACATGTCAAACCTCAACTTAGGGTTTCTCAACCTATATTTACCGAAAACTATATACATACTCTTGAGAAAATAAGAAAATGATATACTACACTTGATCTTAGCCAAAAAGCCGAGAAAGGTATAATTTATCCCGTTATAAAGTTTAAGGCAATATGGTTTAACCCCCTATGCTACCCTAAACCCCAAAACCTAAACCCTCCTAAACCCTGAAATTAACCCTCTATAGTTTGGGCGCAACGCCATTGCGCCCATAATTCTGGGCGCAATACCGTTGCGCCCAACTGGATGTGAGAGGGTAACTTCTTGGGCGCAACCACGTCGCGCCCAAGTAGTTACTGTCGTCGCGCCCAAGAAGTTACCATTGTAAAAAGGCTATATTAATGGATTTATGGTATTTGTAGGAAACCAAACACTATAACAAATAATGGCATCTTCATCCAAATCATCAACAAACGCAGATAGGCTATGCTATTGTAATTTGAAAGCCGTTGTCCGAACTTGGGATTTGCAGTGGAACTACGAAAGGAGGTATTGGGGATGCCCAGAAGTGGGGTGTCGTTTCAGAGAGTGGATTGATCCAATGTACGAGGACAGGGCACACGCGGTTATTCGACAAAAATGGCAGGAAAAACAAGATATTGTTAAGGAAAATCAAGATCTTGTTAAAGATCTTGATAACATTCGTAGGTATAACTTCAATCTACTAAATAATATACATCGTAGGTGATTAATGTCGTATCTTTTGTGTAATGTTGTTTATGTACTATCAACCTTTGTAGGGAGCAAGCAAATTTAGCAAAGTAGAGATATCATATGAAGCGAACGTTTACCAGAGACTACCCTAATTTCTTCAAACGCTAAAGCAGTGTCACATATTTTCTCTAATTTTTTATAAGTTTATGATCAATTTGTATTTATGATCAATTTGTATTCTTTTCTGTATTGTGTGCTAAATGTGGTTGTAGTCAACCAGCATAATGAACAATTTGTATTCTTGCCTATGCGTTGAAAAGTAAACGTGTATATATACACAAAATGTCAGTACACAATCCATAATGTCAATACAAAATCCAATCCAAAACATAACTACAAATACATAATGTCAGTAGCTATATATTGTCATCGCTCGACTCAGCCGCGGCCTTGGAAGACTCTCCCCTCTCATATATAAACGGGACACGCCCCGCTCGGTGCTCTGCTGCTGCGGACGACTCGACACCACCACCCAACGACTGTGATGATAGTTGTGACGCGCGGATAAGCGGTGCAGCTACAGGAAGCTCATTGCCGCATAGAATGGCCAGCATATGGTCCCAATCCGGACCGCCACCCCGGCTTGTCGTGATATCCCGAGCGAGGGTCTGAGTCATCTCCCGAGCAAATGTTGTCGCCATGGCCAAACGCTGCAACACAACAATATTAATGTCGATAATAATAAAAACAAACATTTACAACAAAGATTGTGGAGAAACGTACTCTGTAAGCATCCACATCGGGAGGAGGAGCTCGAATACGAGGTTGGACTCGTGACGAGGGGCTCACATACGGATGTGAGATCTGTAAATACCAGTCCAAGAACTCCTCATCCATATCCCACGCTAGGACGGTCATCGGGCTCTCCAAAATGAATGGACACAGATGCTCGTCGAGGTGCTCCCAGTCGTCGCATGTTCGAGCAAAAGCCAACTTATACGTATCTTTCCCTATAAACTTGACGGGCCGTGAAGCGAACGACGGCTCTATGACATCCAATGGCCTACTCTACCAACGTCCAAACTGCCGCACGACCCGATCAGGCATGTACGGCTCCTCGACGTCCATGAACGCGATCGTCCCTCGGTAAGTGGATGCCCTATAAGCACCAACAAAATCTAGACTGTCATACGGCGTCCAACGTACCTTCAATGATAAAAAAAAGAGTACAAACTTGTAAATAGTTAATCATAGATGACAAATAATTAATAAAAACATTAGGGTGCTTACATCCTCGGGCCGATACTCGTCCAAAATACGCCTGTAATGCCGACCGGTGTCGATATCACACAGCGCGGGGCGCTGGATATAATACCGAGCAGCGCGTCGCTCGTCGTCGCCCATTCAAGGGAGGGGGTTAGGGTTCCCTGGAAAATATACAAAGTACATCCATATGCACATCTACATGCAAAATAAATAATATGTTTGGTTAATAATAATTTAAAAATGTAATAATTAGTGTAACGAAATCAAAAATAAAGTTCATTTACCTGAAGCAGATATGTGCACCCCGCTATGCCTGCTACCTCTCCCCGGGAAGCCTCGCCAAGGTTCCTATACAATAAAGCAAGCACCCCCGTCCTCCAAGCCGTGCCAACCACTCGGTCCCAATCCACGAATAACGGCAGCATCTTCACCATCAACTGGTTCGTGGACTTGTCCACGAAAATGCTGCAAGAGAGAACGTGTCATAGGTATCCCGCCTCTATCGAATGGGCCTCGTTGTCATCCCGTATCATGTGTAACAGGTGCTCAGAAAAATCAAAGGCAGAAACCCAGCCCCTAAGGACCTCCCCCCCGCATCTTTCTCTCCCCGACGCCAAACATGTAGCCGAAAATCTCCCGCCCCAACGCCTTAAGCGCTTTGTCAATCTCCTTCGGGTCGGCATCCATAGAAACTGAAGGATCGCGACACGAAAATCCCTCTATCCTCAGTCCCAAGATACTCTCCACGTCGTGAAGAGTGATCGTAATCTCGCCCCATGGAAAATGAAAGTTGCTCGTCTCAGGGTGCCACCTCTCGACAAACGCTGATATCAGAATGTGGTCGACCCTACCAAACTGAAAATCCCGGAGAGCGGCCAACCCGGACTCCTGCACCAGCCAATACCAACTCCCCTCAACCACCTCGTCCGGAATGTATCGACTCCACTCACTGAACTCGGCCGGACGAGTATAAGCCCTCAAACGTCGTACGAGGGACGGTGCAGGAGGAGGAGGAGCATGCCAAATCCGGTGTGCAACGTGAGTCGTGAAGCTCCGTAGCACATCAAACAACTCAAGCCCGTACGGGAGGGCCTCTACGGCAAGTGGACCCTCCTAGGGTGCGGGAGGGGGAACGAGCTGCTGGGGTGCGGGACGGGGGACGAGCTGTTGGGGTGCGGGAGGGGGAACGACCTCCTCCATAACGACGTCGTCCAAATGAGGACTCAAGCTCGTAAACTCCTCTGTCTCGGCAAATGCCTCCTCCATGTCTCAGACGGGACTCTGCGAAGCCGGAGGTGAACACACGTGAGGATGAAGATCCGCTAACGGATCGGATACCGTTCCAATAACGGGTTCTGCTATTGGAACGGTATCATTCCGGACTCTACTCTTGCGCTTGGGGGGGTTTCAGAGGTTTCGGTTCTTACGTCCGGAAGCTGTCACGGGTCGAGATTCCACCATACGACCCCCCCCCCCCGCATCTTTTGTTTGATTCTCTCGACTACCTCCTATTTTTTTCAAATAATTGTCTAATTTAAACAAATTTCTAATTTCTACAAAATTACAACACATTTCTAATTTAATATTCTAATTATGTACTAACTTATTTAATTCATCTAATTTTATTCAATAATATACTAATTTCTCATTTCTATTCAATATACTAAATTAAATAAAATAACTAATTGTATTACATAAATTAATTTTAATAATATACTAATTTCTCATTTCTATTCAATAATATACTAAATTTATTCTAATAATATAATTACATAAATTTATTCGATTTTTTTTATACAATTCTAATATTTCTACAAATTAATTATATATATTATTAAATAAGAAATTTAATAAGAAAAAATACGTACCTCATGTCCTTCGCGACGAATATATTTTCGTGGAAATCTGGGTCGGCTCGCCTCTCCAACCTGTGCCACCGACTCGATACCAACGGCTGCGGCAACCTCCAACGCATTTTCCGACCCCACCGGAACCTCGCTCGCCGGAATATCGGCCGTCGCCGGCTGCTCCTCCGCCGGAATTTCGGTCGTCGCCGCCGCCGCCGCCAGCCACGCCGCCCAATCGGCCGTGAATTCTGGATTTTTGTCCAGATCCGCCGTCGCTGCAACTGCCGCGCACTCCTCTGCCGCCTCAAGTCGTCGCCGCTTCGGCTCACCACCGATCTCCCCGCCGCTGCTCTCGCCGCCGCTCTCCCCGCCTTCGATCGAAGCCACCACTGTGGCCGTCGGGATCTCGATGGAAGACCCCCCCTCCTCAAGCCGGATGGAAGACCCCCCTCTTCAAGCCGGATCTGGGACTCTTCGCCACCGCCGCCGACGCCGGAATTCGCCATTGATGAAGAAGCTGAAGGTGAAGGTGAAGATGATGAAGACGAAGAAGGAAGAGGATGAAGACGAAGAAGGAGGCGCTACGTCGTCGCGTCCAAGTAAGTAGTACATTTACTTGGGCGCTACGACATAGCGCCCAGATCCAGATTCAATAATCTGATTTTTTTTTTAAATATTTAAAATTTTAAATTAAATGTACACCGGTTCAGATATAATTTTTTTTTGAAAATGATGAACCGGCTAAACCTAAACCGATTCTCCAAACCCGGTTTGGACTCTTGGACGCAACCTGATTGCGTCCAAGATTAAATTATTTTCTAAAAAAAAAATCCATTTTTGGTTGCGCCCAAAAAAAGGTGTGCGGCAAGAAAAATCGGGTGCGAACATTCTACCCGAATGACTAATGAGCATTATAGAACAATTTGCATATAGAAATCTAACTGAACCATCTTTAACAATTTACAAGACCACAGCTAAAAACCTTACATTTATTAGAAACTACAGTAGTTACAAACAAACCCCTCTATGCTTTTCAAATTCAAACATACATGCACTGCTCGTTTTATGTGTTTTGCTAACAAGCTAACTGGTCTTTGAAACTAGAGATCTCCTCAAAAACGGGAAGCCGTCTGGGCCTTGAAGGGGCCCATTGTCTATCAACCGACTCCATGTCAAAATGAAGGCCCACGAGCTCCTGAAGCAGCTCCCCCGCCCTGTGCCTAGACTTGGCGTCATCGGCGCCCGGGAGCCGGGCCTGCACCACCTCTTCAAGGGCCGCCCGGGCCTCTTCATGGCGCCCTTGCTTCATCAAACAAAGGGCCAAGTTGCAGGCCTTGTTGGCGTCCGGGTCGATCATCTGGGCCTTCCGGTACACGGCTTCAGCTGCCATGTAGTTCTTCTTTTGCATGTATGCCCACCCCAAGTTCCCCTGCATAATTACTCCATTATATATAAACGTTCTACAGTATGTATCTGTTGAAGGATGAGTAAGATCCAAGCCTTACGAGGATCCGAGAAGTTTCCTGCTTGATGGAGACTTGAAACTTCCTTCCATGAGAGCGAGCTGTCTTTGTGGGTCTGCCATTGAAAGCTTCTCCTTGGTATATCATTCTTAGCTTCTGCCTTAGGAGCTCAATCTGCTCATCTACTTTCCCACATTTCTTGTACAAGTCGATAAGCACGTTATCTAGAGACTCTTGTGCCTGTTTGGAGCAGAGGCCCCTGAAGGATCTGATAGCTTCAATTGCCTCCTCTGCTCTCTCCAGCTGCTTCATCACAACCGCCATATCCTTGAGGGCGCTATCCACTCTATCTCCTGCGTTTATCGCCTTCCAAAACCAAACTATGGCTGCTTCCGGATCCTTCTCCACCAACTGGACAAAAGGGACAAGTTCAATAAAAAACATGCTGTTGGAAATTAATGATGCAGCCAAAACCACAAAACTAGGGATTAAATTCCTTTAATTTCTGGATCCTGAATCACGAGCTAATATATATACAACTAACATGTCCTCTGGAAGAGATTAAAGGGCACCCAAAGACCAGCCATGAATCTCGCAGAAAGTAGTTTTCCAAATCTCTATGCACACATCATACACAAGGAAAATTCATATTTCTCCTCCACAGTCTCACTTGAAGTTATGCATTTACAGTAAGAAATGAATTAAGCTGGAAACAACACAAATTTCAACTTCCTTGAATTCTACGCTACCCCTATTTCTTTCCCAAGGAATTCAGCAACTCCTAATAATAATAATATTCATCAAATTCAGCATACGGCCAACAGAAAAAAGATTAAGTGATTGAATGGATGGGAAATGGAAGTGAGCGAGTGAGATTGGGCAGGGTACCTGGGCTTGTTTGGCGCGGACATAAGGGCCATCTCCAGAGGGTACTTTGTGAATCACATGAAACATCTCCTCTCTCTCTTTCTCTTTCTCTTTCTCACAGAGAATAGGAGAAGAAGAATATGATGACGATGATGATGATGATGAAGAAGGGTTTTTTCTTGAATTGCTCTCCATCAATTTTGTCTGTTGTCCCTGGCGTCTGATTTTGTTGCTGTTGATGAGAGTGAGATGGAAAGAGAAACAAATTGGCAGCCTTGAACAAGTGTATTATAAGATGCAGGGGGAAGGGATGAACCTGGATGGTATTGAGGGCATGTTCAATCTTGAAGGGGTTTGGGGTTTGGAGATTGGGCAAATAGATATAATCAGGGCAGGGGGGGGGTCAACCAACCCAACTATGCATGATTTGATGTACCTCTTGGATGGTATTTTAGTGCATTTATCATCTCATGGATCAGATGCATAAAACCGCTCTTCATTGTCACTCCGCACAAAATCACTTTTAAATATAATAAATTCGTTTTTTATGTACATATAGAAATAAAAATAATGATCATATAAATTATCAAAATAATAACGACCATGTAGAAATAAAGAGTCATGAACATATACATAAAAAAAACGTGATAAACATATATACATAGAAATGTAATAAATATCTAGACATAAGCGGATGAATATTTGGATATAGAACTGGTGAACATCTATGCACAAAAGTGATGAACATCACATTCATACTGAAAAAACGATAAATATATAGGAGAAAAATGATAAACATGCATGTATAAAAAAATTATGAATATTTGGTTATGAAAGTAATGAACATAAAAAGATAAAAGTATTGAACATCAAAAACATGTACATGCGAAAAGTAATGAGCTTATGGGAGAAAAGCGATGAGTATGCTTAAAAAAATTATGAACATTGTTGGGGTCGGAAAATCGACCATTCGTCCAATGGGCATCGACTGTTTGACGCAATCGGTCGGACGCATCAGACCCGTCAGACGTGAGCCATGCGACCGTCGCTTGATTCCTAGACGCAACGGACCAGCGAGATTTTCTCCTTTATTACTCCGAGATCTCCAACGGTTGTATGCATTATTTCAGCCATCAAGGAGGGAATCAACCATCTTTAAGAGAGGATCAAGGCTTATTAAGAGGAGATCAAGCGTAATTAATGCAGAATCAAGGAGAGATTAAGAGCATTTAAGGAGAATTCAAGTGCCATTAAGAAGGAGATCAAATCCTATTCAAGGGAGATTAATGCGGGAGATTCCTTCTCCTTAGCTATATATACAAAGCTCCTTAGCTATTCTAAAGGGATCCAATCCCACCCAAAAAGCCTTGTAATACATCTACTTTCCATTTCGCGTAATTGGAAGAACTTGTAAGCATCCTCATACGATCGGAAGCTCTCACGCTTCGAACAGTGTTCTTATCTATCTAATGAAGATAAGTCTTTCTTATCTCGATTTACATTATATTCTACTACATTTTATGCTATTTTACTCTTTAAGTTTCATATATTCAATCTTGTCATTATCGTCGCCTTGACTTAACAAACTAGTCGTCGTTACTATTTTTATTCGATTCTCATGTCTAACGTTTGATCGATATGGATTTTTGCTATTTTACCCCGTCTAAGGCGATTTAGGTTATCCGATCTTTTCGCCCCAAAACAATTTGGCGCCCACCGTGGGGCAGATAGTTAAAATCATTCGATTAATCTATTCATCATCTATACATCTAATTGATTCACAATCATTTATCTAATATACTATATTGCATAACGATCAGGTATGATTCAACGCCTCATCTATGGAGACAGTATGAACAGATCTAACGATTCAACCAGATCTAACGATCCCACCAGATCTAACGATCCAACCAGATCTAACGATCCGACCAGATCTAACGATCCGACCAGATCTAACGATCCGACCAGGTCTAAACGATCCGACCAGATCTAACGATCCGACCAGATCTAACGATCCGACCAGGTCTAAACGATCCGACCAGATCTAACGATCCGACTTTATCTAAACGATCCGACCAGATCTAACGATCCGACTTTATCTAAACGATCCGACCAGATCTAACGATCCGACTTTATCTAAACGATCCGACCAGATCTAACGATCCGACCAGATCTAATGATTCGATCGGACCCCATTAGCTGTCCAACACCGACAAATGGAAACCACTGAGGAAGACGTCTCTAGACTTGTAAAACCAAAGAGTCATACATGATATCCTTTCACTCTAAAATATCTAAATGGTGACGACATTTAGACCATCGGAGGACGCATTCATCCACCTTGAAAGATAAGTCTCTTTCTATGCACTTTCAATTAATACTATTGTCTAGTCCTGCTTTATGATTACGGTCACTTGACTTGTTTGCACAATCATAATTCATTTTTCTCGAATACGTTTACATACATGTCACTTATATTATGCTTGAATAGGCTACACTATTATTGTTCAAATCCACGTATGTCTTATATACTGTCTAGTGCATGCATATATAAATTTTACATACGCCAATAGTATAGTACTTATTCATGGAATTCATTTTTCCCGCAACTCTTAATGACGCGACTATTATATTTGAGTATGTAGCATTCAGATTGTCGGGGCACCCACACGTTTTATATATCGTCAAATACATGCATACTAGTACAAGATCATTATTCCATATCTCTTATTCATCATATGTCCATATAGTGCTCTCCCACACCTATTCTACAATATAAAAGCATATGTCATGTACTACTTCATATTCTTGCATATATGTCATACCTATCCGCACGCATTATATCTAAGCTACTGGCATGTGTATGTCATGTCATACACTTTTTTACGATTCTTGCACCTTGATATGCTTAATCATGAAATTGACCGATCCAAGGCTCATCTAAGTAGTCTTTTGCAACCACGTCTGACATCTCATGCTCATCGTGTTATCCAATACATTCATATGCTTTTCCTGAATCAAGAGAGTTAGCTACTAAGTCAGATGTTTATCACTTGCTAAAGAAACACTCTCTGATGGACTTGCATCTATTCTTTCATTTCATTCTTCGATCCTCAGTCACAGCTCATGTCACAACTTTCTGTATCTTGGACGACCTCTTCGTGTCAATACGACAGAACAAGCAGGTCACGTCCATCTAGACAGACATACTGTAAAAACAAACAAGGTATGCACTATTATAGAGTCATATAACTTGGACTAACGATTACGCCAGGGGCAATCTTCCAAAGACCCATGGACAAAACAACAGTCAAGACCTAAACGCATGATGAATGACGGAACCTCTCAGCATACATGGCGACTCAAGGCAACACTAAGGTAAGCCTAGGTCAAGTCATAATGATCATCATTCCAAGGTCACACAAATGCTTAGAAGACATCAACCACCGACGGGTCGGATGACAGTTACCAAACCACCAAGTAAGTGCATTACCCCTATCTACACACACTACGTAGTCCGTCACTCAGAATATCAAACATTTAAGGTATCCTCAATTAGATTGAGGTCACGTCTTAAATCACATGCTATTATTTTGCGGACTAACCATCCCATGAAATCTATCATGAGGAAACCAAAATCTACAAATCAAGTGACATGATAAGCATATCTTCAAACAAGTCTCACATCTGAAGCGTCACATCGCTTTGACATAGAAGAAGACCACGCAAGCCAAACTTCACACATGAAAAATGGCAGACGAAGATCCAAGAGTCATAAAACAAGAAGACAAGATAGTTCAAGACATCCGTCATAGCTGAAAGTGACCAACAACAAATCAGGACTACAAGACTCTAATCTCTTGGCTTAAACTACCCGAAGGTCATCCATACAAGGTATTAAAGCAATTACTACCTCACCATAGTCCTCATTCCAATGCAGGAAACACACACCTCTAGAGACAAGAGGATAACAAACATAATCTTGAGTCAAAGACTCAAGCTGACGCATTAGTCACACTAGATTCAAAAATCAATCCAGCAACAGGATCAACATCAAGAACCTCAACAAATGCCTCCTTGGGGCAAAAGGTGAATGAGCAAACAAACTCTATCCCATCACGAGCCTTATCTCTAACAACCAGGTATGACTTACAAACTCAAAGGTACAATGGCATCGACTGATCAATCTGGGTCTACGAACCCCGAAAAAGGGGGAGATCAAGTGAGGTGCGATACCAAAGGTAGGTAACCATATTTCGCAAACACATCAAAATGTTTACCATTTCTAAACTCTTCACCTCTATTCATTCATGTGTATCATCTCATCCATACTTGCACCATCTTTGATTTGAATATACTCTGACTAATGCATACTAACGTATACACAAAGAGACCAATGAGGAAGCCGATGACCGGCTCCTCACAACCCTTTCTAGCTTCTACTCTTTTAGATGAAACAGGTTCACAAATAATAATGCCCGAACCATCCCCATCAAGCTAGTCGATGCAATACGATCTATGAAGGTCATCGTACTATACATCCAAGGTATGCGACATGACGACCCAGTGAAGAGAGTTGACCTAGACACATGACGTGACATCTAAGTTATCAGATCAAGATTCTAATCCGATGCTCGAAAAAGAGACGCCAAAGGAGCATACCGACTATAGGTCTACACGACCGACTATAGGTCTACACGACCGACTATAGGTCTACACGACCGACTACAGGTCTACACGACCGACTATAGGTCTACACGACCGACTACAGCTCTACACGACCGACTATAGGTCTACACGACCGACTACAGGTATACACGACCGACTACAGGTCTACACAACCAACGTCACACAAACAACGGCAAAGGACTACTTGAAACGGTTTAACCAGGAGAAAATCGGGATCCTCAATTGCGACGTCCCAACCTCCATAGAAGCGTTCCACCAAGGACTCGATAAAGGAGGCGATCTCTACGAAGACCTCATAAGGTACCCATGTAAGACCTTTGAAGATGCTCAAGCTAAGGCAACGGCTCAAATTCGACCCGAAAGGACGACGCATCATCGAAGGGACAATAGGTTTCATCCATATCGTTTCTAAGTCATTTACTACGTATTATCATTTACTATTTGCACTCATCGCATCTTTGGATTATCACTTTTTGAATTACCAAATAATTCGACTTTTACATGTCGACCTACGATTACGTACGTATCATTTCAAGTCTAAATATATATATTCTCGCTAGATATTATTACATGAACCTGATTGCTAACATGAGGATTATCGATAAACTCGAGCACCAAATCCTACCATGTCTTTTTGATTCTACAAGGTACATGACGAATCTACTCAGTCCAACGCATACAAGATCATCATCAACAAACTCACGAAATGCCTCGCATGGGCTAAAGGCAAATGGGCGGACGAACTCCCGTTCATTCTCTAGTCCGACAGGACCACTCCAAAGAATGCGACACACCTGAAATTATACCATTTCTGAACCAACAAGGTAAGACATTAACATATCTTCATATGTCATACATTGCTTATCGTTGCATGCGCAATTACATATCTTCATATGTCATACATTGCTTATCGTCGCATTAGCAAATACATATCTTCACATGTCATACATTGCTTATTTTCGCATTACATTTACGTACATACGGGTGACGACCCTTAACATACACATTGGATCCAGTCATCCGTAAAAAGCGCTTATACTACATTTACACGATCGATCGGAACACGGGTAGAGATGAACAACACAGGCACGTCGGCACCCCGCCTTCCTTACACATTACATAAGGTTAAGATACCTTATTACATTCACGCAATAAAACATAAGGCACAAACACCTTATTACATATTGCTTACCTCCCCGGCATAACGTCATGACTAAACACACATTACGGGTGACAAACCCTACATACGGTACCTACAAATACACAAACCTGCGCAGTACACATTTACAAAGTTAACGCCTCACACGGCTACAACTTACACACGACCCACCAACAAAAGCTTTTACGCAAACGGTGGTGCAATACAAAATACATTTGCGGAGTTTGCCCGATGGCTAAAAACTTCAATTCAACGCTTTCAAAAGACAAAAGCTTTACACAAGCAACATCGCATCACTTCATCGACTATCTACACAGCAGGACGAGTTCAGACAGAACCAAATTACGAAAAAACAATCAAGGGTCAGGGTTTACAACGTCATCAACAGCAGGGGCTAAGTCGGGAGAAGACTGGGGCTCAAGCGGTACGAAGTCACCAGAATGGACCTCATCCCCACCGGCACTTTCGACCAGAGATTCCTATCCGACGCCGGCCAGATAGAAAAACTCTGAGCCTGGGTTCCCCTTCAGAAACAAGATCTCCATGGTCTCCTTCTTCGCCTTCAAATCTCAGGTCCCCTGCTTACCCTCTCCAAACTCTTCCATCATCTCGACACGCGACTTCAACACGTAAAATATGCCTACGTCGCCTGCAACTCGACCAACCGGAGACGCTGACACGACATACAATACATAAATCACAAGCAAACAAAGAGAAACGACATACTATGAACTGCTTACAAGACTTGTCCTATCCAAAGGCACTCGTCTTTTCCTACAAATACATACGACTCTTCCCCGGACAGACAAAGTATGCTACATTACAGGTCGTCATGACCAAACATCTCGCGTCACTACCAAGGCACGATTGACAAAACAAGTTGATCAAACACACACGACTACAGGTCTACACGACCAACGTCACACAAATGCCGATAGGTCTACACGACCAATGTCGCAAACACAGGACTAGACGACCGACGATAGGTTTATACGACCGACGATAGGTCTATACGACCAACGACAGGTCTACACGACCAACGTCGTACAACAATTACAGGTCTACACGACCAATGTCATAAACACAAGTCTAGACGACCGACGACAGGTCTATACGACCGACGATAGGTCTATACGACCAACGACAGGTCTACACGACCAACGTCGTACAACAATTACATGTCTACACGACCAACGTCGCACAAATGACAATAGGTCTACACGACTAATGTCGCAAACAATTACAGGTCTACACGACCAACGTTGCACAAATGACGATAGGTCTACACGACCAATGTCGCAAACACAGGTCTAGACGACCGACGACCGACGACAGATCTATACGACCGACGATAGGTCTATACGACCGACGATAGGTCTATACGACCAACGACAGGCCTACACGACCAACGTCGTACAACAATTACAGGTCTACACGACCAACGTCGCACAAATGATGATAGGTGTATACGACCAATGTCGCAAACAATTACAGGTCTATACGATCGACGACAGGTCTATACGACCGACGATAGGTCTATACGACCAACGATAGGTCTACATGACCAACGTCGTACAACAATTATAGGTTTACACGACCAACATCACACGACTTGACCAGGAAGCAACTGGCGAGTCCACCTATAAAACAAAACAAACAACAAACAAGGAGCGGTCTCCTGACCCTTCGTCATCACAAGAAACGCCCTCAGTCGTCTTCACACGATTATTGGCTATATTGAGTTGATTCTCAGTTTGAGCAATACACATGACGGCCCCGTCGCCAGAACGCCTACAACAAAATCAAGATCATGCCAGAAGAAAGAGAAGTTATAAAATCAAACCGTCCCATCACTTGACGCTTTGGCCCAGTTTAATTTTGGGGCTATTGTTGGGGTCGGAAAATCGACCATTCGTCCAATGGGCATCGACTGTTTGACGCAATCGGTTGGACGCATCAGACCCGTCGGACGCATCGGACCCGTCAGACGTGAGCCATGCGACCGTCGCCTGATTCCTAGACGCAACAGACCAGCGAGATTTTCTCCTTTATTACTCCGAGATCTCCAACGGTTGTATGCATTATTTCATCCATCAAGGAGGGAATCAACCATCTTTAAGAGAGGATCAAGACTTATTAAGAGGAGATCAAGCGTAATTAATGCAGAATCAAGGAGAGATTAAGAGCATTTAAGGAGAATTCAAGTGCCATTAAGAAGGAGATCAAATCCTATTCAAGGGAGATTAATGCGGGAGATTCCTTCTCCTTAGCTATATATACAAAGCTCCTTAGCTATTCTAAAGGGATCCAATCCCACCCAAAAAGCCTTGTAATACATCTACTTTTCTCCATTTCGCATAATTTGAAGAACTTGTAAGCATCCTCATACAATCGGAAGCTCTCACGCTTCGAACAGTGTTCTTATCTATCTAATGAAGATAAGTCTTTCTTATCTCGATTTACATTATATTCTACTACATTTTATGCTATTTTACTCTTTAAGTTTCATATATTCAATCTTGTCATTATCGTCGCCTTGACTCAACAAACTAGTCATCGTTACTATTTTTATTCGATTCTCATGTCTAACGTTTGATCGATATGGACTTTTGCTATTTTACCCCGTCTAAGGCGATTTAGGTTATCCGATCTTTTCGCCCCAAAACAAACATCTAGGTACAATAGTGGTGAACATCTAAGGACAAAAGTGATGAACATCGAAAATATGTTCACATCAAAAAGTGATGAACATATAAGAGAAAAACGATGAACATGCATGTTAATAAAACTGATGAACATTTAGGTACAAAAGTGGTGAACAACTGAATATGAAAGTGGTGAACATCTAAGGACACAAGTGATGAACATCGGAAATATATTCCAAACGAGGTGCGCACAATTTGTTTCCAAAAAATTGCGTACACTACGTATAAAATTTGGCACGATCGATTTTTTTTTCTTTTTTAATGAAAGTCTAATTTGGGTCTTTCTTTCTCTCATATCTAACGGCTCAAAATGATTCTCATTTCTCTCCCAAATAATTATTCTCATTTGGATCATTCCCTAATATACTATTATATTATACTATAATATACTGTTTGAAAAGGGTTCACGTGAAAATGTTCGGCTGAGTGAGAAGTGAGAATGATTGTCCACCATTTATTTTAAGTAGATCTTATGGCTGAGATTTGGAGCGTGTTGTGATACCCCGTAATTTTGTAAGGTTAATTTGGGAATTTTGGGAATTTTCCCGAACACCCGTTTGGTACGTCGGATTTGATTCAGAGAGTTTAAGACATTATGTAATGATCTCTGTATCTGTAATATTTGTTCTCAGTAAAATAATATACAGACGACGTGCTTTGGATGTTAATACTCATTCGTGTACGATTAATTTTATCCCGAGTTAAGTCGATATCGTCCAAAAGCTGAGAAGGGCAAAGCCACGGTGGCGGCAACCGCCGCAATTAAGGCGGCGACCGCCACGAAGGGCTCGAGGCAACAGTGCCCTCGTCTTCTAGCTGGGCGCGAAGACCAGAAAACGGCGACCGCCGCATTAAGGGTGGCGACCGTCGTAAGTTGCCCGCCGCGAGCTAGCTAACGGGTAATACCCAGAGGTCTCCGGCGAGCCTCTGATGCGCCGATTTAGCCCTGCTCTGCCTCGTTGTAGACCATCATGGTGTCCCCTTGTGCTTTGGCTATAAATTGGGGAGGTTTTGGGTCAGATTGGGCACAAATCTCAGCCTAAATCTCTCAAATCTCTTCTCGCCAGAAAAGCTTGCTTCGCCGGAGTTTAGTGGTGATCGCCGGGGGTGTTGTTGGTGTGTTCTAGTAGCCCTTGAGAAGCCTCTTGGTTGCCTTTGAAGGTCAGAACCCAAGCAAGGCCAAAGTGGAGCGTTTCGTGTGTGTTTGGTGAGTTTTCTGCCCTCGCCGTTTTGTTCTGGGTTCACTGCGGCGACCGCCGTGTTCTCGGCGGTGACCGCCGTGATGAACACGGCGACCGCCGTGATGAACCCGGCGACCGCCGCCAGAAGGTCGTGGCTTCTTTTGGCCTCGGCCCTGGGTGGTCGTTGTTCGGGCGTCATTCCTTTCGTATCCTTTCGTCTTCCTTTAGATTCGTACTGCTGATTATGTCGGATCTAACTTAGGGTTTCTTTATGGGTCGACTCGAAGGTTGTTGTGCTGTCGGAGCTATATCCGTGTCAAGCCCGAAATCCCGTCGTCGTTAGGCTTGTTCCAATTCAGCGAATTAAGGCAAGTGGCGGTTCGCTCTTGCTCATTCGTTCCATATTTACATTAATTATCAGTAGTTTATCTGAGTAATTAATTTGGAATGAATACTCTATTTGTCTGGAAATGGTTTTGGTAAATTGTTTTGGAAAACAAAATATTGATATTATAATAGGTTGTATATATGTTAGAACAACGCTATTATTTATTTTCGCCTTGCGGGCATTTATGTGGATTTATCCGAACTATCGTTGTGATAGAATTGTTTAGTTAGCACTGTTAGATAGGAACGTTACTCGGACCCCGTCCAATCATTTCTTTATAATCGGGTAGAGGGGTGGCTCGTCCCCATCCAATACCATTTTAAGGTCATGACCGGTCTCTTTCAGAAGTGTGTAGAGGCAGGACACTTAGCTGGTGTCACAAACCTTCCGGTGTGCGTCACTCTCGACGAAACGTATACTAAAATGTGTCGTCCCAATGGTGGGTTACACATGTAAAAGTATAATAACGTGATGCGTGTTTTTGAAACATAAATCAGATAAGTGCTACTCGTCGCACATAATTAATAAACCTTTGGCGAGTAGTGCAGCTAAGCGATAGTGCAGCTAGGAAAGCTCGTCTTGACTTTTTATCAGAGTACGTTCTCTTTCCAATCTGAATTCGCTGTAGGTGGTGGGGTTGGTCGTGGACCGAAACATCTAAGTCAGCTTTTAAAATCGCTCGAATGCGATACTGTGATTCTTTAAAGTTCCAGACTTTGTCATTCTTTCCGATAAGGTTCACTTCAGTTGGAACCTTCTCTTGTGCATACCTATTGTTGATATTTCAGTAGAAGTATGAAGGTTGATTATCGTTATCGGTTATCATTCGAGAAATGATAAGTCTAACCTAATACAACTACATCGAACCTTCTGCTTTGTACCCTTGCTAGTCTATTCAAGTAGACTAACCCACGAACTTTGTTCTCCGCATGTGGGCTGGTGTCATCCGTTCGATTCGGCACATCAGATAGAAAGTAGTTCAGAAGAATAGAAGGACTATGGAGTCGACGGTGGTTTTCGAATGTTTTAGTTATTTCGTTAATCAGGTTGAGATCTTTTGGGAAATGACTTTGGTTGTAATGTGTTTTATAAGACTTCCGCTGTACCCTACTTTATAAGACTTCCGCTGTATTTGGTTTAAACTCTGTGTTAGCCTATTCGGGATTGGGTTGTAATCCCGTAACTCATGTTTCTTTGACAATGTTATGTTTTGGAATTGAATTCTTCGATCATTATGTATCATTTGTATTTCATAAATTGTATTTAAATGGTAAAGCCTTGGGTGATCTCGGTAAGGAACACTGGGGTCACTGGCGGTAATACCTTTCCAAAAGGGTTAAGTTTTGGGGGTGTTACAGTTGTGGTATCAGAGCGAGGTTTTAAAACGGGTTTGAGATTTTTATAAACCATTTATCCGTTTTTGAAAATGCTTTAAAAAGGGCTCTGAATTTTCAAAGTGAAAAGAATTTAAAAACACTGTTCATAGTCATGTCTTCTGGATAGTCTGATGTAGTAAGCTTGCTTCTATGTCTAGAAAGACTAACTCGATTCCTCGTTGTCCTGTAGGATGGGTGCATGTCTCTCTCTCAGATCGGGGTCGGAGGAGGCCAAGACGGACCCTCTGTCTCCAGACAGGCTAGATTTTCCGATTCCCCAGCGATGTTTCGAGGTTGGAGGCCCGAGTAGCCCGCCCGAGGACATCAAGTATGTGATTCCCGAGTCTATTGTCCTTACGCCTAGGGATGCAGTGGTCACTGTAGCTGCACCTGTAGAGCCACTCAGGGAGGAAGCAGTGCAGGAAGTGGGTGAGTCGTCTAGATACGCCTTAGGGCATTACGATGACGATTACTAGATAGAGATGGTCCCGGAAGGGGACGAGGATGACGAAGATGAGGAAGAAGAGATGCTAGAGATAGATCCTGTCAAGGACGAGGATGTGATCGAGATTGATCCCGAGGATGAGGATCCCATCGAAGATGATCCTGAGGAGGACCCCGAGATGGACCTGGAAGAGCAGAGCCAGGAGCCAGACAACTTGAGGCACTTGCTAGTGGACAGTCAGGAGCCGGGGGTGCAGTTTATTCCCCCCAGTCCAGAACTATCACCAGTGCCGGCTTATGCAATCATGACTGATGCTGATTGGGAGGCACTGTACACTGAGCACGGTATTGGGAGGAGTGGCCCAACCATGATCTATGAGGACTATCCGCCTACTCCGCCTTGGAGGAGGAGGAGATCAGAGTGTAATATCCCTCAATTTTTAGTAAGGATATTCGGGTAATTTTTCCCAACCTTCACTAATTAATTATTTCGCTTTCAGTGGAGTTTGGATTTTCTGAAATATCCATGATATCCGAAATAATTCCTTGAGTGGTATAAAATACATTCAATGTATTTTCGGGACTTAGAATATTTGTTTGGATACAAACATATAATTTTCGGGGTTTAATACCCATACCAATTTCCATATTACTTCACGTACTGCCAGAAGTATCGTCGAAAGTGCTTCGTTGCTTGGCTCGAGGTTGGCGACGCACTCGCCGAAAGTATCGCCGAAAGTGCTTCGTTGCTTGGCTCGAGGTTGGTGGTCGGATCTCTGCCCCTTCCATAGCTATAAATGGAGCTCGATGGATGCAGCATCACCGCACCCAATTACTCTCCAACTCCCGTTCCTCTACTCGACATCTCTCCCGTCGGCGTCGTGAACCTTCTTCCCCGTCAGCGAGCTGCTGCGTTCGATCGTTGGACTGTTGCTGAGGTTGGCAGAGCTGCGGTGCTGCTGGTGGATGTCATCTCCGGTAAAAAGGACGCCAGATCTGGGCGCGTTGTTGCTTGTCGGAGCTGTTCGCGGTGCCGTTGCTGCCGCCGCCATGCGTTGCTGCTGCTGCTTCTTCCCGGCATCGACGAGCTGCTGTGTGGTGTCCCTGCCGTCGTTGCTCCTCTGCTGGCTGCTGCTCACGCCGGCGACGAGGGGGGGTGAAGACGGAGCACCGAGCTCTGCTCCATGTTGAAGTTGTTGCTGTTCGTTGTTGTGAGGTAGAAGACGAAGGAAAGGATTGGAGTGGGCCCTTCCTGGTTAATTAGTTGTTGTTGGGCCGATAGGCCCAAAGCTCATCCAATCCATTTTCAACCCGAAATTATTCGAGCGGTATAATTTTGATTCCCTTTCGTCCGTATTTTCTTAGGAAAATTTAATAAATATTTTATGATTTAATATCATAGAAATTTATTAAATATAATTCCTTAAATTCGTCCAGTCAGATTAATTGATAGATAATTAATTTGTCAGTTAGAACGTGATCGGCTGGATTGCGTGTGGACTCGTACTCTTGTAGAAATATTCTGAAGCTTAAGCCATATCCTCGGAAAGGATATTTTCGGTAGTCGTCTCGTCCAGATTCATCGCCGAATCTATTCCAGGCAAGTGGCGGTTCGCTCTTGCTTAATCAGTCCTTGTTTCGTTAATCATTAATCGTTTAATTGTTAATTGAGTTAATGTGAACTGTTGTTCGGTTTGGGAATTAATTTCATAAGTAAACGTGATTAAAATAATGTTATAATAGGTTGTATATCTGTTAGTACGACGCTATTATATGTGATAATTACCGTGATGGTATCGGGTGGTTTAATGTTAATCTTTAATGCTTAATCTCGTGTGTGTTGTGGGAACGCTAGTCCAAATAAGGATTAGTTGTTTCTTAATAACTTAATGTTCGTAGGAACACTAATCCAAGTAAGGATTTGTCGTTTCTTTAAATCATAATATTCCTCGGATTAATTCCGAATAATTTAAGGGTCATGACCTATGCTTCTTATCCACCGTTAAGGTTTTGAAGTGTTTAAGCGCCTTGCAAGCGCCATTGGATGAGCATAATTGCAGTCCTGTGTATTAAGCACTTAGCTAGTGCAATTGGGGTGGACGTAACTATCACCCTGTAAATTAAAGTGTAAGCACTGTGGCAGTGCAATCAGGGTGAACGTAAGGTCACCCGGTGTAATAATAACTTCAGTGTTATCGGAATAATATAAAAAGCCTCAACAGTAGTGTGTGTGTATGTTGTAATTTAATAAGATAAGTGCAGTTAAGCACATAATTAATAAGTGTAAGCACTGTAATAGTGCAATCAGGGTGAACGTAAGGTCACCCGATGTAATAATAACGCCGTTGTTACTCGGCATAATAATGTTAAGTCCCGCGTGTGTGTTTTAATTTGGGTTGACGTAATGGTCGCCTTAAGATTTAAGCCTTGTTGTCGCTCTTAATAACATTAACGTGTTTCAGTAATGTGTGTTTTATAATTAAATAAGATATGTGCCCGAGTGCACATGATTAATAAACCCATGGCGAGTAGTGCATCTAAGTAATAGTGCAGCTAGGAAAGCTCGTCTCGACTTGAATGTAGTACGTTCTCTTTCCAATCTGGATTCGCTGTATGCGATGAGGTTGGTTGTGAACCGAAGCATCTCAGTCAACTTTTAAATCATTGGTGTGTGTAACTTTAATGTTCCCTCGGTTGTCATAATTTCCTATAAGGCTCATTTCAGGTTGGAGTCTTCTCTTCAGTGCATATCTTAATTGTTAAATCATTCCGTGAAAGTGCCGGGTTATATATCGTTCCTTCGGTTATTATTCGAGGGATAATGATAGTAAACGGTCACGATCACTCGAACCACTCTGCTTTGTGCCCTTGCTAGTCTATTCAGTAGACTAACCCGCTGTATTTATTTTTTGTTATCTGCATCGTCATGGTTGGTGCCGTCCGTCCGTTTCGGCACATCAGGAGTTGATTCCCGGAGTTTAAGTAACCTATTGAAGGATAAGAAGCTTGCAGACGAAGATTTAAAAGTCAGTGTTTTAAGCTGTTAAGTGTTTTAAGATTGTTAAAGTGTTACTTCAATGTATCTTCATAATTTAGCCATGTTATAAGTTGGCTCTTTAAAGTCTCCCGCTGTGTAATTTAAAGTCTTCCGTTGTTTAATCTTTCCATTATTATGTAATTATGTTATGTATTTAAGCTTAACTGTTCTAGAAAAGCCTGGGGTGACTTTGGACGGTAAAGTCTGAGGTCACTGACATGTAATATCTCCGGTATAATTTGGGGGTGTTACAGTTATGGTATCAGAGCAATGGTTTTAAAATTCTTGGCCTATTGTTGGGTTTGAGAATTTTCAAAAGTTTATTTTGAAACTGTTTTCGAACCTATTCTATATTAAAATGGAATTTTGAGAATTCCAATGTTAAGAGTTGTAAGTAACTCGGTGATTTAATTTAAGTGATTTAGCGTTTCGAAGTTCGAAAGCTATTTATAATTGGTTTATAAAAGTGTTGTGTTATAAGCGATTAACTTAAAGTTTAAAGGGGTGAAGTTTGAAAGTGAGATTGTTAATAAGTGGTTTCAAACTTCTGCAAGCTTCAAGTGTTACTTATTCCTTAGATCCATTCTTAGGAATATTGTCTATTCTCGGGATTAATGTCATTTAAAGGTTGACATTTCTCCCAGGTTCTCAGTCTTTAGTGAGCAGAAGAAGGTCGTTCTTGCAGTTAACAGTGGAGGATAGTCAGACTAATATAAAGTTATTAGTTTGGACCCCTATAATCTGTATCATGACGTATTTGACTAGAGTGTCATAATTAAGTTGGATAAGTTCTAAAGTAACGTTATGATTCACCAGTTTTGGCATTGTCAGAAGGAATGATGGTTATACGGGCTATAGTAATGCTTTGAGAAATGGGTTGGGATGTGTCTTTGATGCAGATGGGCAAGGTTATTGCATACGCATCTGGACAATTGAAAACCTATGAAGCAAACTAACTGACTCATGACCTAGAACTAGCAGCAATAGTGTTTGCTTTGGAAACTGAGGTTACTTAGGTGACCCAGAGGTCAACAGAAGTTTTCCACCAGAAGATTGCCCGTTTACATGGCATTCCTAAGACCATTGTATCGGATCGAGGTACCTCAGTTCGAAGCTTTGTATGGTCACAGATGCAGATCTCCGACTTGTTGGGATGAGAATGCCGACAAGATTCTGCTTGGACCAGAGTTGGTCGAAAGGACAGCTTCAGACATTGTATTGATTAGACAGAGATTGTTGACCGCTCTGAGTCGACAGAAGTGTTACGCAGATCAGAAGCGTAGAAGTGTTGAGTTCAAGGTTGGTGGCAAAGTATTTGTCAGAGTATCGCCATCCAAGGGAGTTTGCAGGTTTGGTAAGCGTGGGAAGCTTAACCCTCGCTACGTGGGACCATTCTAGATTCTGGATAGAGTAAGACCTCTAGCGTACCGTTTGGCATTGCCGCCATCGGCACACCCAATGCATAATGTGTTCCACGTCTCTTTGCTAAGGAAATACGTGCCAGATGAGTCTCGTGTGCTGAGCTATAAGGACATCGAGATTCAGGCAAATGGTACTTGAGAGGAGATGCATGTGCGCATTCTCGAGTGCTGTATGAAGCAACTGTGCAACGAGATCGTACCGTTGGTACGAATTCTGTGGTCCAAGTCTGGGACAGAAGAAGTTACTTGGGAAACCTAAGAAACTGAGGCGGATATGCTTAGACGCTTTCCCGAGTTGTTTTCGGCCAAGTTTCGGGGTCGAAACTTCTGTTAAGGGGGATGTGATGTAATATCCCTCAATTTTTAGTAAGGATATTCGGGTAATTTTTCCCAACCTTCACTAATTAATTATTTCGCTTTCAGTGGAGTTTGGATTTTCTGAAATATCCATGATATCCGAAATAATTCCTTGAGTGGTATAAAATACATTCAATGTATTTTCGGGACTTAGAATATTTGTTTGGATACAAACATATAATTTTTGGGGTTTAATACCCATACCAATTTCCATATTACTTCACGTACTGCCAGAAGTATCGCCGAAAGTGCTTCGTTGCTTGGCTCGAGGTTGGCGACCCACTCGCCGAAAGTATCGCCGAAAGTGCTTCGTTGCTTGGCTCGAGGTTGGTGGTCGGATCTCTGCCCCTTCCATAGCTATAAATGGAGCTCGATGGATGCAGCATCACCGCACCCAATTACTCTCCAACTCCCGTTCCTCTGCTCGGCATCTCTCCTGCCGGCGTCGTGAACCTTCTTCCCCGTTAGGGAGCTGCTGCGTTCGATCATTAGACTGTTGCTGAGGTTGGCAGAGCTGCGGTGCTGCTGGTGGATGTCATCTCCGGTAAAAAGGACGCCAGATCTGGGCGCGTTGTTGCTTGTCGGAGCTGTTCGCGGTGCCGTTGCTGCCGCCGCCATGCATTGCTGCTGCTGCTTCTTCCCGGCATCGACGAGCTGCTGCGTGGTGTCCCTGCCGTCGTTGCTCCTCTGCTGGCTACTGCTCACGCCGGCGACGAGGGGGGGTGAAGACGGAGCACCGAGCTCTGCTCCATGTTGAAGTTGTTGCTGTTCGTTGTTGTGAGGTAGAAGACGAAGGAAAGGATTGGAGTGGGCCCTTCCTGGTTAATTAGTTGTTGTTGGGCCGATAGGCCCAAAGCTCATCCAGTCCATTTTCAACCCGAAATTATTCGAGCGGTATAATTTTGATTCCCTTTCGTCCGTATTTTCTTAGGAAAATTTAATAAATATTTTATGATTTAATATCATAGAAATTTATTAAATATAATTCCTTAAATTCGTCCAGTCAGATTAATTGATAGATAATTAATTTGTCAGTTAGAACGTGATCGACTGGATTGCGTGTGGACTCGTACTCTTGTAGAAATATTCTGAAGCTTAAGCCATATCCTCGGAAAGGATATTTTCGGTAGTCGTCTCGTCCAGATTCATCGCCGAATCTATTCCAGGCAAGTGGCGGTTCGCTCTTGCTTAATCAGTCCTTGTTTCGTTAATCATTAATCGTTTAATTGTTAATTGAGTTAATGTGAACTATTGTTCGGTTTGGGAATTAATTTCATAAGTAAACGTGATTAAAATAATGTTATAATAGGTTGTATATCTGTTAGTACGACGCTATTATATGTGATAATTACCGTGATGGTATCGGGTGGTTTAATGTTAATCTTTAATGCTTAATCTCGTGTGTGTTGTGGGAACGCTAGTCCAAATAAGGATTAGTTGTTTCTTAATAACTTAATGTTCGTAGGAACGCTAATCCAAGTAAGGATTTGTCGTTTCTTTAAATCATAATATTCCTCGGATTAATTCCGAATAATTTAAGGGTCATGACCTATGCTTCTTATCCACCGTTAAGGATTTGAAGTGTTTAAGCGCCTTGCAAGCGCCATTGGATGAGCATAATTGCAGTCCTGTGTATTAAGCACTTAGCTAGTGCAATTGGGGTGGACGTAACTATCACCCTGTAAATTAAAGTGTAAGCACTGTGGCAGTGCAATCAGGGTGAACGTAAGGTCACCCGGTGTAATAATAACTTCAGTGTTATCGGAATAATATAAAAAGCCTCAACAGTAGTGTGTGTGTATGTTGTAATTTAATAAGATAAGTGCAGTTAAGCACATAATTAATAAGTGTAAGCACTGTAATAGTGCAATCAGGGTGAACGTAAGGTCACCCGATGTAATAATAACGCCGTTGTTACTCGGCATAATAATGTTAAGTCCCGCGTGTGTGTTTTAATTTGGGTTGACGTAATGGTCGCCTTAAGATTTAAGCCTTGTTGTCGCTCTTAATAACATTAACGTGTTTCAGTAATGTGTGTTTTATAATTAAATAAGATATGTGCCCGAGTGCACATGATTAATAAACCCATGGCGAGTAGTGCATCTAAGTAATAGTGCAGCTAGGAAAGCTCGTCTCGACTTGAATGTAGTACGTTCTCTTTCCAATCTGGATTCGCTGTATGCGATGAGGTTGGTTGTGAACCGAAGCATCTCAGTCAACTTTTAAATCATTGGTGTGTGTAACTTTAATGTTCCCTCGGTTGTCATAATTTCCTATAAGGCTCATTTCAGGTTGGAGTCTTCTCTTCAGTGCATATCTTAATTGTTAAATCATTCCGTGAAAGTGCCGGGTTATATATCGTTCCTTCGGTTATTATTCGAGGGATAATGATAGTAAACGGTCACGATCACTCGAACCACTCTGCTTTGTGCCCTTGCTAGTCTATTCAGTAGACTAACCCGCTGTATTTTTTGTTATCTGCATCGTCATGGTTGGTGCCGTCCGTCCGTTTCGGCACATCAGGAGTTGATTCCCGGAGTTTAAGTAACCTATTGAAGGATAAGAAGTTTGCAGACGAAGATTTAAAAGTCAGTGTTTTAAGCTGTTAAGTGTTTTAAGATTGTTAAAGTGTTACTTCAATGTATCTTTATAATTTAGCCATGTTATAAGTTGGCTCTTTAAAGTCTTCCGCTGTGTAATTTAAAGTCTTCCGTTGTTTAATCTTTCCATTATTATGTAATTATGTTATGTATTTAAGCTTAACTGTTCTGGAAAAGCCTGGGGTGACTTTGGACGGTAAAGTCTGAGGTCACTGTCATGTAATATCTCCGGTATAAATTGGGGGTGTTACACAGAGGCCGAGTTGAGAGAGATCCTTCGCCAGAGCGAAATGAGCTCTCATATGGAGCAGCAACAACATATGGATCAGGCGATCGCAAGCGCTCAGAGGAGGGCTGGGATAGGAGGACCTCTTATGGACGATCCTTTCTTTTCCATGACTGAGGATGGGTCTGAGTCACCAGAACCATGTGACCCATGACCAAGCAGGGTGCGAAACCCATCGCCAGAGCTCGATGGTGAGCCTAGTCCGAAGAGACCTTGTACGAGTAGTCAGTCTTATAGGAGACGTTTTGGAGCGCCTTGATGAAGATTGGCGTTGCCTATTGTAGTAGTTTCCTGTCTTAGTATTTCAGTATGTACTTTGTGTAATATTTCAGTATTGCGGCAAGTACTCTGTGAAACACTTTTATCTTCGAGCAATTTTTGTCCTAGCGTTCAGAAGATCGACTTATGAGTAGCTTGTAAAATAGTTCCAGTTCATCTATAAAATACCCAGTTGATCTATTCCGAGTAATTTTGCTACATTAAGTTTATAGAATGAATATTAATGTATGAAATACTTGGAATTTGATCGGTAAACAGATGGTGAACACAAGGAACACAAGACGAGCTGGTGTTGGGACTAGTCAGGAGCCCAGACCAATCATAAGAGATGTTGCACAAGATGAGCATGTATCTGAATTCCATAATCAATCCAGGGTCAATGGTCAGGATCAGAGTAATGCACCAGCAGTGTTTGATGCTGCAGCAGTTGAGACAATTCGGGGAATTGTCATGCAGGCTATCGCTGATGCTATGCGACCTAATGCACCTCAAGCGCAAGGTGTGCGGAATCCCCCACCGGTTCCTAGGTTTGAGGAGCCAGAAAACCATGATGTCCAAGAGAATGCAGTCAGGACTAGGGACAACTATGGTCATGCTCTGAAGACCATCGGTTCTATGAGGCCTGATAGCTTCAACGGAAAAGGGGAACCCGTCAGGGTGACCCATTGGTTCTCTCACATGGAGCGGCTGTTCCGCAATGTGATGTGTACCGAGGCTGAGAAGGTCCACATAGCTTCCTTGCAGTTGAAGGATGAGGCCAGTGAGTGGTGGGAGAGTACAGGCTTAGCTTATAGCCCTGTGTTAACCTAGTTGATGTTTAAGACCAAACTGACTGATCGTTTCTTCTCTCGAGCTATGAGAGAGGAGAAACACAAGGAGTTTCTGTACCCCAAGACTGATGGATTGAAGGTGACCGAGCTTGCAACCAAATTCAACCATCTCTTGCAGTATGCTGGACCTGAGATATCCAGTGAGGCACAAAATATCTAGTACTTCCACGAGTGGATGAACCCAAATATCAAGCCGATGATGGTGCACCACACCTGCTCTACTCTGGAGCAGTATGTGGATGTAGCCTACAAGCTGGAGGTAACTCTGGAGGAGTCGACCAAGAAACGCAATCAGCAGAGGTCGATGCAGAACCAAGGGAGTGGATTCAAGCGACCTGCGCCACTTTCCAGTTTTGCCAAGTCTGGTCAAGCAAAGACGGACATAACTCAAGGAGGGTCGATGCAGCAGTCAGGTCAGGGCAAAAGTTCATTCCAGTGTTACAACTGTGGTATTGCTGGACATAAAAGCAATGAGTGTCCGAGGAGAAGAGGTCATGCTTTGGATGTGGACGTGATGGTCATCTGCAGAAGTTCTGCAAGCAGGGGAAGCAGAAAGGAGTAGAGTCGCAGCAAGGGTCAGTTCATCAGAGCAACCGACCTAGGTTCAAGCCTGCCGAGACTCCTAGCCCGTCAGTTCAGACGACTACTCAGAATAGGGGAAAGGCCCCAACTATTTTTGGAAGTCAGGGTCAATGCTTGTACGAGATGCGTGAAGCATATGGACCCAACGCTCCGATTGCTCAAGGTACTTTATACCTTCACTCTACTTCCGTGTGCATTCTGTTTGATTCTGGTGCTACGCATTCCTTTATTTCGGATAGCTGTGTTAGCAAGTTAGACTTAGTGTGCAACGATTCGTGCGACCCTTTCGTCGTTAGTCTTCCTAATGGAGAACGTTTGGTGGGAACCAAGCATCTGTCCGACTTTCCGATTACCATTCAGGGTAAGGAGTTTGAGGCAGATCTGATTTGTATAGCCATGGCACCATACGACATCATTCTTGGTATGGATTGGCTGACGCGTCACAAGGCGGTGAGCGACTTCAGTTCAAGAACAGTGACGGTGACATCTAAGGGCCAGTTCGTGTGCAAGTTCAAGGGCCAAAATGACGCTGATATCGGTAAGCTGATCAATGCGATGGCTGCGTTTAAGCTACTACGACAATGTTGTATCGGGTACCTCTGCTACTTGGATTCACCCGCGAAAGATGGACCTGTGATTCTTGATATTCCAGTGGTCAGAGAATTCTCGGATGTCTTTCCAGAGGAGATTCCTGGATTACCTCCGAACCGTGACGTAGAGTTTACCATTGATCTTGAGCCTGGTACCGCACCAATTTCTAAGGCACCGTATCGGATGGCTCCATCAGAGATGCAAGAGTTGAAGAGTCAACTTGAAGATCTCCTTGACAAAGGTTATATTAGGCCGAGTGCATCGCCGTGGGGTGCTCCGGTATTATTCATCAAAAAGAAGGACGAATCGTTCCGACTTTGTATCGACTACCGAGAGTTGAACAAAGTGACGATCAAGAACAAGTACCCGTTGCCAAGGATTGATGACCTGTTGGATCAGTTGCAAGGAGCGAGAGTTTTCTCCAAGATCGACCTGAGATCTGGATATCATCAACTCAGAATTCGTGAGCAAGACATTCCTAGAACTGCGTTTAGGACCAGATATGGTCATTACGAGTTCGTAGTGATGCCTTTTGGACTTATGAATGCTCCAGCAGTCTTTATGGATCTGATGAATCGATGTTTTCACCAGTACTTGGATAAGTTCGTGGTGGTCTTCATCGATGACATTCTGATCTATTCTCCGAATGAAGAGGTGCACGAGGAACACCTGCGGATTGCTTTGTCAGTCCTTAGACAACATCAGCTTTATGCTAAATTGTCTAAGTGCGAATTCTGGATGAAGGAAGTGGCTTTCTTAGGGCATGTGATCAATGAGAAGGGGGTTATGGTTGATCCCCAGAAGATTGAAGCAGTGGCTAATTGGAAGCAGCCTTAGAATGTGAAGGAGGTGCGCAGTTTTCTTGGACTTGCCGGGTATTACAGACGGTTTATGAAGGGGTTTTCAAAGACCGCTCTACCTATGACCAATTTACTCCACAAAGTTCACAAGAAATTTGTATGGAATGACAAGTGCGAGGCCAGTTTTCAAGAGTTGAAACGACGTCTAACCTCTACACCAGTGTTAGCACTTCCAGAAGGGAACAACGTATATGTGGTCTATAGTGATGCTTCAAAATGTGGTTTGGGTTGTGTATTGATGCAGAGAGGCAGGGTTATTGCTTATGCATCCAGACAACTCAAGACTTACGAAGAAAACTATCCGACACATGATCTTGAGTTAGCAGCGGTAGTGTTTGCACTGAAGATTTGGAGGCATTATCTCTACGGTATAAGATGTCAAGTCTTCACCGATCACAAGAGTCTCAAGTACATATTCACTCAGAAGGAGTTGAATATGAGACAACGCTGCTGGCTAGAGTTGCTCAAAGACTACGACATGGAGTTGCTGTATCATCCGGGCAAGGCTAATGTAGTAGCGGATGCACTGAGCCGGAAGACAACGCACAAGACTGTAGTTGCTCTACTTACTGCTCAGACCAAGCTAAACCAAGAGTCATGCGACAATGAAGTCTTGTATAACCAACGTAGAGGGTACCTGAGTATGTTGGAAATTCAGGCTACGCTACTAGATCAAATCAAAGAAAAGCAAGTCGATGACATCATCTCGGTGAAGTTAAGCAGTGAAGTGATGGACGGGAAATCTCCCAGTTTTGTGGTTCAGGATGATGGATCACTTTGGTTTCAGGATCGGATTTGTGTGCCTGACACAGAAGGTCTTCGTCAGTTGGTGATGAGAGAAGCTCATTCTTCAGCTTATTCTGTGCATCCTGGCTCTAGCAAGATGTACAAGGATCTTCGAAAGAAGTTTTGGTGGCTGATAAGCACTACTTTGTACGGCTTAAGTAAGAGTCATTAGAGGTTTTATTGATGCCATTCGGGTAGATTTAGACACATTCATGTGTATGGTGTTTGGGGGCGGAATTGGTGTTTTTGGAGGTATTTGAGCGGTTTTGGAGATCATATGAGACACTGAGGAGGAAGCCACCAGTAGTAGGCGCCAAGGGAGTGCAATGAAGAGTAGAAGAACAATGTGCTGAATTCAATTGGTTCGTTCTCTCTACTCCGATGTCCAAATGGAGTGATTATAATTCGAGGAGTTAGCTTTTGAAGTCTACTGCAAGTCCTCAAAATATGAGTGCGATCTGAGTTGGGAATCAAACGTTATGGCGTTTTTACGGAAGTGTCGCAGGAGCTGAACCGAAGAACGGCGACCGCCGTACAAAGACGGCGACCGCCGTAATTACGGCGCCCGCCGTAATTGGCTTTCCACCGACCTTGGCTACGAAGTGACCACGGCGCCCGCCGTTTAATTGCGGCGCCCGCCGTGGGAGATGCGGCGACCGCCGCCGATGTCAGAAGCCCACCGAGTCCGTTTTCCTTATTTGTTTTATTTCGGATTATTTTATTACGGTTTTAATATTTCGTATTAGGTTAACTTAGCTTTATTTCCTTTAGTATTTAAGGGTTGAGAAAAGGCTTGTTTGCCAATCTTCGTTTTTCTCTTGAACCGTAATTCCCTTTTCTACGTTATGAAGAACTAAGCCTCCCTGGCTTAGTCAGACGCTGAAGCTTTCGTTTCGATAAAATTGTGAGATTCTCGTTCTTAATCTATTGCATGGTTTTTATCTTTCTCTTGCTTATGATTTATATTGATAATCTCTATTTGGACGCAACTAGGGTTTGTCGTTATTGATCTATTGCTAGATTTAAATTGTTACTGGTTGAGCATATCTATTTCAGAGTAGCAACTGCATCGTATTAGTAACTGGTTGTGCTACTCTTATGTAGAAGAGAATTGATTTACATTCTAGGATAAAAGCTGGTTGTTTTATGCTAGAATTGTATCCAACTATATTCCTATCCGTAAGACTGCTGTTAAACTGAATCTTGATAGTTTCAGGGTTGTTTAATTAGTTAGTGCTAATAGTATCTGGTTGTGCTATTAGTTATATCTGAAAAGGAATTGGAATCACCATTGCATGAGATTTTGAATGAGTATCTATGATCAACTTGTCATACGAATAGTGGATGTTGTTTAACTAAGTGATTTTCCCTTCACTGATTTCACAACTCTTTAGCTTGTTTACCTTTTGCATGTTTAGAACTTACAAAACTCACAAAACCCCCCTTTGGTTACTTTGGATTGACGCATAACTTGCATATTGAGATAGAATCCGCCTCCCTGTGGGTTCGACCTTTACTTACCTAGGACTACGGTTTAGGGTTTGTTTGGATATTTTGCATAACCGTTTTTACACGACGAAAACCTGTTATCAAATTGGCGCCGTTGCCGGGGAGGCAATAATCTATTTTGTGTGTGTAATTTGTGTGCCAATCTTGGTGTGAACCTATCTTATGGTTCACACCCGTGTTACTAATAATCTACCTCTAGTTTTTTATCCAGAAATCGAAAGAACTTTTCTTCAGGCTCGCAGGACTGTGAATTTGCTACTTCAGGAAACTGATACGATGGCTGATCGTGTTACTCTGGAATCTTTGACAGCTCCTAACTTGGAGCAACCAACTCGTGCTGTGCAATTCCCTGCCCTAGGTGATGGGGTTAAATTTGAGCTTAAGACAAGAGTAGTCCATTTTTTCCCTAAATTCAGTGGAACCCCGCTTGAGGATCCTATTCAGCACCTGGATGAATTCCTTGAGGTCTGCACCAGTATGAGGCCATCTGATATTACTGAAGATCAGATGAGGTTGAGGGTATTTTCCTTTTCTCTAAAGGACTCCGCTTAGGACTGGTATCATTCTCTAACCCCAGGAAGCATCACTACTTGGGTGAATTTGAATAAGGTGTTTCTTGATAAATACTTTCTGACAATCAAGTCTAATCAGCTCAAGAAGAAAATCTGCAACATAGAGCAACTTTCTAATGAGTCTCTCTATGATTATTATGAGCGCTTCAAGAAACTGGTGAAGAGTTGCCCCTACCATGGCTATGCTAATCATGATATGATTCTTTATCTGCATGGAGGACTCCGTGAAGATGACCGTCGGATGGTCAATTCTGCATGTGGTGGGAATATTCTGAAGAGGACCTATGAAGAGGCTCTAGAGATATTTGCTACATTGGTTGATGACTCTAGGCAATACAGTGGGAGAGGCTCCCAACGCTTGGTTGTTGCGGGTTCTCAAGTAAAAATTGATCAAGCTGATTTTGATGTGCTGAGAGAGGAAGTGAGGCGTTTGAAACTGAAAGGTACGCCTCAGCAGGCTAAGGCTTGTGAGATCTGTCGTGACGACTTGCATCCTACTGATTCATGTCCTACTCTACAAGAGGAAGTGAATGCAGTGGGAGGATATCAGCAGAGGCCCAGGCATGATCCCTACTCCAATACATACAATCCTGGTTGGAGGGATCATCCCAATTTCAGATGGAGAGACCCAGAACCACATCAACAACAGGATAATCCTCAACAACCAAGGCAGCCATTTGTGCCACAACCTCAAGGGCAGAGCTCGAATCCTTCGTCGTCTATGGAGGACATGATGAAGATGCTCACTGTGAATGTTAATAAGCTGATTCAGAGCTCAGCGCAATTCCAAGCAAATACTCAAGCTAGCATTCAGAACTTGGAAAGGCAATTTGGCCAGATTTCTCAAGTGGTGAATAAACTGGACGCAAAGGATTCTGGTAAACTTCCATCTCAAACGGAAGTGAACCCGAATATTAGGAACGTCAGTGCTATAACTCTGAGGAGCGGGAAGAGACTCAATGAGGAAGATAAATCTGAGGCCAACGAGGAAGAACACGAGGATTTGGAGCAGAACAGTGATGGCGACCGCCGTGAAAACGGCGACCGCCGCGAAACACACGACGACTTCCGCGAAAGGGACGCTGCTCTCGACCTGGAGGATAAAAATTACGGCGACCGCCGCAACAATTACGGCGACCGCCGTGACGGTGAAAATTTTCTCGGAAATCCTGATGACGTTCACGGCGCCCGCCGCACTTCTGACGGCGCCCGCTGCCCCTCTGAAGCCGATGCTGAGAAGGAGTATGTACCCCCAATTTTTCCTGAGTGGAAGCCTGTTGCACCATTCCCATCTGCATTGAAGCATACCAAGCCACTTGCGCAGGACAAGGACATGTTTGAGATGTTCAGAAATGTTGAGGTCAACATGCCCCTCCTGAATTTGATCAAGTCTGTCCCTCATTATGCCAAGTTCTTGAAGCAGATGTGCACCACAAAGAGGAATCAGGATAGGAACAGCAAGAAGAAGGTGAAGGTAAGTGAGCATGTCTCTGCGATTTTTCAGAAGCGCTTACCCAAGAAGTGTGGTGACCCAGGTATGTTCACCATTCCCATCACTATTGGAGGTACCAAGTTCAATAAAGCTATGTTAGATTTGGGTGATTCCATAAATGTTTTACCTTCATCTCTTTGTGAATCCTTAGGATTAGGACCCATGCATGCGACCAAAATTTCCATTCAGCTAGCTGATAGATCTAGTGTGCGGCCTATAGGGATAGTGGAGGATGTTTTGGTTAGGGTTGGTGATCTTACTTTTCCTGCTGACTTCTATGTGCTTGATATGGAACATGATATGCATGCAACCCTTATTCTGTTAGGGAGACCCTTCCTGAAAACTGCAAACACCAAGATTAATGTGAGTACTGGTTCCTTGACTATGGAATTTGATGGCCAAACCATTAATTTTAATATCTATGAAGCCATGAAATCCCCTTCTGATGATTGTTCTTTGTGTGCAATTGATATCCTTGAGCCTGTGGTGCAAGATGTTTTTGATGAGAACCACCTAGATGACACACCACCTATTGTTGATTCTAGCTTGGATATTGCTATATCTACTGACTTGCAGGAAGGTGTTGATGAGTGGGATGCTCACTATAAGCTCCCTCCGGAGCTACCAGGCAAATCGCCTTTACTGCTAACTCCGAGCGAGAAGCTCGTTCCCTCTTTAGTGCAGGTCTCTGAAGTCAAGGCTAAACACCCCCTTGATCGATCTAAGCATGGGGTAGACGCGACTAAGAAAGTCAAGATGGAGAAGCCGCTGAAGAGGAAGCATGGTCTAAGGTTCAAACCTTTCCATGATTGGTTCATGAAGGAGGTATGGATTGAGAAGGTTCCTAAGGAGCCCGATGATATGGATTGAGGTTGTTCGAGTAGTATGTCGAGCCAACGACATTAACCAAGGCGCTGCTCAGGAGGCAACCCGAGATTTGGTAGTTTATTTTCTTTCCCTTAGTCAATTTCTATTGTTTTTCTTTTAGTTTTTGTGTTGAACTAACCTGCAGGAAGCGCGAAAAAGTGAAGAAGGAGTTCACGGCGCCCGCCGCCAACCTTACGGCGCCCGCCGTAAATGCCCACCAAGCAATGTTGGCTACGACCTAAGAACGGCGACCGCCGTTTAAACACGGCGCCCGCTGCAATTACGGCGCCCGCCGCCCCCCTTACGGCGACCGCCGTAATTTCTCAGGTAAAAAAAAAGAATTAAAAAAAAAAAGTTCCCAAAAATTCCTTAAACGGGGAGCAAAAAAAAAAAAAAAAAGTTTTACCGAGCTGTCCCGATTCCCCGCGGAGAGGTGCGCATCATGTTGCTAACGGAGGAATACATTCACCCTACATTTATTTGGCAACGATGATGGCCCTGCAGTCGACAGCTGGAGAGGAGGTACACCAGGGCCCAACCACGATGACATCTGGGCCCATTTTTGAAGGCCGTGCAGCCCCGTATTGTTTGATTACCACTACTCACCAAGTGGTCACCTTATGGTTGCACGGTAGAAGACGATTATGGAGTAATTAAGACGCACACTCAACACCTGGATATGCGCCTTTATGACTACACCGGCAGCAACAAGGAAGTGTCCAAGCCAACTCGGCAACGTTGTGAGTTATTTTTTGCTTTTCCTTGTGCTTTATTCTTTTGTCTTTCATTACATTGAGGACAATGCAATGTTTAAGCATGGGGTGGGGTTTTATACTTGCTACATTGTTGAGCAGAAAAATGAAAAAATGAGAAAGAGCCAAAAATTTGAAAAAAAGGCTATCATTGAAATCCTGGGATAGGTCGAAAACCCGAAAAGGCGGCCTAGGCAATAAGCAGGTGGCTTGGACCAGCATTAGGCTGGGGTAATATGAGGTCAAGAGTGACGTGAGCTTATGTGAGTACATCTATTGGAAAATGAAATGAGTGGCTTGGTGAAAACCCGAAAGGGCGCCTTGGCAAAACGAGTGAAAAAGAAGAAGAGTGATTTTAGGATTTCTCATTATTCTTAGGGAGGCGTCATAAGAAGAGGAGACAAAAAAAGATTGTCGGGTAGGTCACTCTGGGAGATATAAGGAGCAATAGATGGAGGCTAGGATTAGAGGTTACTCACACTATTAGATGTCCGGGTTAGCTTGGGGGAAGTACTCTGCTTGCCTCTTAAGCTTGTTGAGTTGTGGATGTGTTGTGAATGAGATTGGTGCTAGGAGCTTGGCATGAGTTTGGTGACTCTTAGTTGGAGGATATGCTTCCTGAGACCTTGGATGCTGAATTGGAGGAGTAGGCTCTTTACTAGTTTACTCGAGGACGAGCAAAGGTTTAAGCATGGGGTGGTTTGATAAGCACTACTTTGTAAGGCTTAAGTAAGAGTCATTAGAGGTTTTATTAGTGCCATTCGGGTAGATTTAGACACATTCACGTGCATGGTGTTTGGGGGCGGAATTGGTGTTTTTGGAGGTGTTTGAGCGGTTTTGGAGATCATATGAGACACTGAGGAGGAAGCCACCAGTAGTAGGCGCCAAGGGAGTGCAATGAAGAGTAGAAGAACAATGTGCTGAATTCAATTGGTTCGTTCTGTCTACTCCGATGTCCAAATGGATTTATTCCAATTCGAGGAGTTAGCTTTTGAAGTCTACTACAAGTCCTCAAAATATGAGCGCGATCCGAGTTGGGAATCAAAAGTTATGGTGTTTTTACGGAAGTGTCACAGGAGCTGAACCGAAGAACGGCGACCGCCGTACAAAGACGGCGACCGCCGCAATTGGCTTTCCACCGACCTTGGCTACGAAGTGACCACGGCGCCCGCCGTTTAATTGCGGCGCCCGCCGTTTAATTGCGGCGCCCGCCGTGGGAGATGCGGCGACCGCCGCCGATGTCAGAAGCCCACCGAGTCCGTTTTCCTTATTTGTTTTATTTCAGATTATTTTATTACGGTTTTAATATTTCGTATTAGGTTAACTTAACTTTATTTCCTTCAGTATTTAAGGGTTGAGAAAAGGCTTGTTTGCCAATCTTCGTTTTTCTCTTGAACCCTAATTCCCTTTTCTACGTTATGAAGAACTAAGCCTCCCTGGCTTAGTCAGACGCTGAAGCTTTCGTTTCGATAAAGTTGTGAGATTCTCGTTCTTAATCTATTGCATGGTTTTTATCTTTCTCTTGCTTATGATTTATATTGATAATCTCTATTAGGACGCAACTAGGGTTTGTCGTTATTGATCTATTGCTAGATTTAGATTGTTACTGGTTGAGCATATCTATTTCAGAGTAGCAACTGCATCGTATTAGTAACTGGTTGTGCTACTCTTATGCAGAAGAGAATTGATTTACATTCTAGGATAAAAGCTGGTTGTTTTATGCTAGAATTGTATCCAACTATATTTCTATCCGTAAGACTGCTGTTAAACTGAATCTTGATAGTTTCAGGGTTGTTTAATTAGTTAGTGCTAATAGTATCTGGTTGTGCTATTAGTTATATCTGAAAAGGAATTGGAATCACCATTGCATGAGATTTTGAATGAGTATCTATGATCAACTTGTCATACGAATAGTGGATGTTGTTTAACTAAGTGATTTTCCCTTCACTGATTTCACAACTCTTTAGCTTGTTTACCTTTTGCATGTTTAGAACTTACAAAACTCACAAAACCCCCCTTTGGTTACTTTGGATTGACGCATAACTTACATATTGAGATAGAATCCGCCTCCATGTGGGTTCGACCTTTACTTACCTAGGACTACGGTTTAGGGTTTGTTTGGATATTTTGCATAGCAGTTTTTACACGATGAAAACCTGTTATCAGTGGCCAAACATGAAGTGGGATGTAGCAGACTTTGTGGCAAGGTGCTTAACCTGCCAGATGGTCAATATCGAACACCGCAGACCAGGTGGTGAGCTGCTACCTCTCCCCGTGCCAGAATGGAAATGGGAGGACATTGCCATGGACTTCGTCACCGGGCTACCAAAGAATCGAAGTCAGAAAGATGCTATCTGGGTAATTGTGGACAGGCTTACGAAGAGTGCTCATTTCATAGCCATCAAGACCACAAGGGAAACCCAGAGGTTAGCAGAAGTTTACCACAAGGAGATTGTCCGTTTACATGGTATCCCTAAAACCATTGTATTGGATCGGGATGGCCATTTCATGTCAAGGTTCTGGAAGGAACTTCATAAGGCTATGGGAACCGAGTTGAGGTTCAGCATCACGTTTCATCCTCAGACAGATGTTCAGTCTGAAAGGACCATCCAGACCCTGGAGGATATGCTTAGAGCTTGTGTACTCGATCGTCCGACTAGCTGGGAGGACAGCTTGAGTCTGATTGAGTTCACGTACAACAATAGCTGACATGCTACAATCAAGATGGCTCCGTTTGAAGCTTTGTATGGTCGCAGATGCAGATCTCCGATTTGTTGGGATGATAATGCCGACAAGATTCTGCTTGGACCAGAGTTGGTCGAAAGGACGGCTTCAGACATTGCTTTGATCAGACAAAGGATGTTGACCGCTCAGAGTCGACAGAAGTCCTATGCAGATCGGAAGCGTAAGACTGTCGAGTTCGAGGTTGGTGACAAGGTTTTTGTCAAGGTATCGCCATCCAAAGGAGTTTTCAGGTTTGGTAAGCGTGGGAAGCTTAACCCTCGCTACGTGGGACCATTCGAGATTCTGGATAGAGTGGGATCTCTAGCGTACCGCTTGGCGTTGCCACCATCAGCTCACCCAGTGCATAATGTGTTCCACGTATCTATGCTCAGGAAGTACGTACCAGATGAGTCTCATGTGCTGAGCTATGAGGACATCGAGATTCAGGCGAATGGTACCTATGAAGAGATGCCAGTGCGCATTCTGGAGCGTCGTGAGAAGCAACTTCGCAACAAGGTCGTACCATTGGTACGAATTCTGTGGTCAAAGTCCGAATCAGAAGAAGTTACTTGGGAAACGTGGGAAACCGAGTCAGATATGCTCAGGCGTTTTCCCGAGTTATTCTCGACCTAAGTTTTGGGGTCGAAACTTCTTTTAAGGGGGAGGAGATGTGATACCCCGTAATTTTGTAAGGTTAATTTGGGAATTTTGGGAATTTTCCCGAACACCCGTTTGGTACGTCGGATTTGATTCAGAGAGTTTAAGACATTCTGTAATGATCTTTGTATCTGTAATATTTTTTCTCAGTGACATAATATACAGACGACGTGCTTTGGATGTTAATACTCGTTCGTGTATGATTATTTTTATCCCGAGTTAAGTCGATATCGTCCAAAAGCTGAGAAGGGCAAAGCCACGGTGGCGGCGACCGCCGCAATTAAGGCGGCGACTGTCGCGAAGGGCTCGAGGCAACAGTGCCCTCGTCTTCTAGCTGGGCGCGAAGACCAGAAAACGGCGACCACTGCATTAAGGGCGGCGACCGCCGCATTAAGGGCGGCGACCGCCGTATTAAGTTGCCCGCCGCGAGCTAGCTAACGGGTAATACCCAGAGGTCTCCGGCGAGCCTCTGACGCGCCGATTTAGCCTTGCTCCGCCTCGTTGTAGACCATCATGGTGTCCCCTTGTGCTTTGGCTATATATTGGGGAGGTTTTGGGTCAGATTGGGCACAAATCTCAGCCTAAATCTCTCAAATCTCTTCTCGCCGGAAAAGCTTGCTTCGCCGGAGTTTAGTGGTGATCGCCGGGGGTGTTGTTGGTGTGTTCCAGTAGCCCTTGAGAAGCCTTTTGGTTGCCTTTGAAGGTCAGAACCCAAGCAAGGCCAAAGGGGAGCGTTTCGCGTGTGTTTGGTGAGTTTTCTGCCCTCGCCGTTCTATTCTGGGTTCACCGCGGCGACCGCCGTGTTCTCGGCGGCGACCGCCGTGATGAACCCGGCGACAGCCGCCAGAAGGTTGTGGCTTCTTTTGGCCTCGGCCCTGGGTGGTCGTTGTTCGGGCGTCGTTCCTTTCATCTTCCTTTAGATTCGTACTGTTGATTATGTCAGATCTAACTTAGGGTTTTTTTATGGGTCGACTCGAAGGTTGTTGTGCTGTCGGAGCTATACCCGTGTCGAGTCCGGAATCCCGTCGTCGTTAGGCTTGTTCCAATTCAGCGGATTAAGGCAAGTGACGGTTCGCTCTTGCTCATTCGTTCCATATTTACATTAATTGTCAGTAGTTTATATGAGTAATTAATTTGGAATGAATACTCTGTTTGTCTGGAAATGGTTTTGGTAAACTGTTTTGGAAAACAAAATATTAATATTATAATAGGTTGTATATATGTTAGAACAACGCTATTATTTATGTTCGCCTTGCGGGCATTTATGTGGATTTATCCGAACTATCGTTGTGCTAGAACTGTTTAGTTAGCACTGTTAGATAGGAACGTTACTCGGACCCCGTCCAGTCGTTTCTTTATAATCGGGTAGAGGGGTGACTCGTCCCCATCCAATACCATTTTAAGGTCATGACCGGTCTCTTTCACAAGTGTGTAGAGGCAGGACACTTAGCTGGTGTCACAAACCTTCCGGTGTGCGTCACTCTCGACGAAACGTATACTAAGATGTGTCATCCCAATGGTGGGGTACACATGTAAAAGTCTAATAACGTGGTGCGTGTTTTTGAAACATAAATCAGATAAGTGCTACTCGACGCACATAATTAATAAACCTTTGGCGAGTAGTGCAGCTAAGCGATAGTACAGCTAGGAAAGCTCATCTCGACTTTTGATCAGAGTACGTTCTCTTTCCAATCTGAATTCGCTGTAGGCGGTGAGGTTGGTCGTGGACCGAAACATCTAAGTCATCTTTTAAAATCGCTCGAATGCGATACTGTGATTCTTTAAAGTTCCAGACTTTGTCATTCTTTCCGATAAGGTTCACTTCAGTTGGAACCTTCTCTTGTGCATACCTATTGTTGATATTTCAGTAGAAGTATGAAGGTTGATTATCGTTATCGGTTATCATTCGAGAAACGATAAGTCTAACCTAATACAACTACATCGAACCTTCTTCTTTGTACCCTTGCTAGTCTATTCAAGTAGACTAACCAGGAACTTTGTTCTCCGCATGTGGGCTGGTGTCATACGTTCGATTCGGCACATCAGATAGAAAGTAGTTCAGAAGAATAGAAGGACTATGGAGTCGACGGTGGTTTTCGAATATTTTAGTTATTTCGTTAATCAGGTTGAGATCTTTTGGGCAATGACTTTGGTTGTAATGTGTTTTATAAGACTTCCGCTGTACCCTACTTTATAAGACTTCCGCTGTATTTGGTTTAAACTCTATGTTAGCCTATTCGGGATTGGGTTGTAATCCCGTAACTCATGTTTCTTTGACAATGTTATGTTTTGGAATTGAATGCTTCGATCATTATGTATCATTTGTATTTCATAAATTGTATTTAAATGGTAAAGCCTTGGGTGATCTCGGTAAGGAACACTAGGATCACTGGCGGTAATACCTTTCCAAAATGGTTAAGTTTTGGGGGTGTTACACGTGTATCAGCGCGTGACGCGGTCATGTTAAATTCCTCTCTTTATTTCATTCTTCGTTTCTGTTATTTTTGTAGAAGGTCGTGTTTTTTTGCAGAGACTCGTTCTTCCTTCCTTCTTCGTGATTCTACACAGTGAAATCATGCTTGCTTAATCGTTCCTTTTTTGTCTCTTATTTCATCCTTTTTCCATTGTTCTATCTCTCGTTTCTTTGTATACCGTTCAAAAATAAATTTTTTTCTTTGTTTGTATTTTACAAGCTTCAATTCTTCCTTCCATTATAACATTGGTCATGGATCCATGTTCTTTTGCTTTGAAATATAGCTTTGTGTTGTGCATTGCTTTGTTTCTACTTTGTAATGTCAATTTTTTCTATTTTTTTACCAGTACGTGAGCTATGCTATTTGAATTGGTTTTTGATTGTGGTTTGGTAATTTTTTTCGTTACGTTTAGAAGTCTTTGAACATATAAGTCTAATTTTAATGCATATACAAGAGAAATAGTGATGTACATTATACATTATAATAAGAGTAGAAACTGAAAGCAAATACATAATATGATACAAGCACATGGAGGCTTTTGAATATGCACATACCATATACTATAGTTGTACATTATAGCTCATAAGTTTATATGGGTTTTATGGATATGAAACCTTGGAGTCTTGACATTTATGGCAATCACATAGAAGTGATACGGATGACATATTGGAAACACAAACTATGTATTCAAAAAAGAAAGAAATTCCAAATCAATAAGTTGGGTCATTAATGACTCATATTTATTTCACGAACACCTAGTACTGAAATTTATGCACATCAAGGTTAAAACAAATGCACACACATGCACATTACAAATTGTTGACAACCAAAGCTTCAAACAAGTGAACACACTATACTAGGAACATGTAGTTATGATCTCTTTCACATGCAAAGTGATTAGTATTAGGTGCAATTATTAATAACTTTGTATTAAAATGAGAACACATAGTAATGAAATTATGCACATGCAGGTTAAAACAAATGCACATGCATATACATTTCAAATTGTTGAGATATAAAGCTTCATACGATGTTAATATTACTCAGCTTCATACGCTTGACCTTAAGTAGTAATTCATACATCCCTTCATTAAACCACTTAGACCTTTTGATGAACGTTTCTTCAAATAGTAATACAAAATAATGTATTTGATCCAAAGATGGAGGAAACGTTTACTTATGTATTTTATTTGTAGTTTGTGTTCATGTATATATTATTTAAGTATGTGTATATGTAACAATGCTTCAATTGTCGCAAAGAACCTCAATGGCTTTGAATCGCTTCTCAACTGTTCACTGCATTTAACACGTGTGCCCAAAAGTTTATTACGATGTTTTCCATACATTGTCCCTCTATCATTGTTTTGAAGTCATTTTTTGTTGTTTTCAAATCTCCCATCTTGAACACGAATTCCCTAAAAAAAATATTTTTTCTTATAAAAAATCATAATTGTGAATCATATAATAGATCTAGATTAATGAGTTTTGTGTTTATGTTACTGGTTTTCTACTATGTTTCCAAGTAGTCATTTGTACAATTTGTTCTCTAAAGCGTGTGGTTTTTCATTGATCTCTATTACCCTTCTCCTATATGGAGACTTCTGGTAATAAGAAGGTTTTGCCATCCTCTTATCAATGTTCTCCTCTTCCACTTCCTCTTTTTTGCACTTGGTAAATGTCACTTGTACCAACGCTAAATAGTTGAACTTCATGCTTATATTTTCACAAGGATAGGTATAGTTAAATACAGAAATCAAAATATATGCACATCCATGTAAAAATACATGAACACAAAGGTTGAAGTATATGCACATACACGTGTAAATACATGCACATTTATATATTGAATACCCCATATATGCACATACACGTTTAAATACATGCACACATAGATTAAGTATATGTACATGTAGGTTAAAATATATGCAAACACAACGATATTGTCTTTTTCTTCCTCCACACCTTTTGCAGCCTAAAAGTTACACATGAAAGATTAGTGTCAAATAAATACACATTATATATAAAGAACTCTAATGATCACACATGCAAATTTAGATCAACATGTTGTCTTCTTCTACCACATTCTTAGTAGCCTAAAACAGTTACATGTTTGTTAACACAATGCTGTCAATGCATACATAGAATAATATCTATGAACATAGAAGCAAATAAAAACAAACATGCAATATATTTGATGTTTTTTATATACCTCATCCTTTTTCCCTTGCATCATTTCCATTGTCCTTCTCTATCACCACTTTATTAGCAACCTAAATGTATGATCAAACAAAAGTAAGTGGATGCACACACATACCAATTTAGAAAGAACAATGAATGACTTGTTGATATCCCTCACATACCTTGTGCTTTTGTTGTTCGGCAACGACATTCACATTTTTGTTGTTGTTCTCCAACGTCATTCTCCTTTTGTTGTTCCCGAACCTCATTCTCCTTTTGTTCTTGTCCAACCACAATCTCCTTATATTGTTCTCCAACCATAGTCTTGGCAACCTAAATTTTATTGATTTACGTTAGTTTCAAATCAATATATAGAATATATGTATGCACAAGTAGTTTGATGTATGCATTGAGTTACTTGATTTGCATTCTTTCTTTGTTGTTTCCTTTCATAAAATCTTGCTATGTTCGCCACACCAAGATATGTGATTGGAGAGATTCCAGGTATGTTTAAGTTATAGGATGATCCATTATAACATTCTTTCACCCTCATTGTCTTTTCTATCTCTTCAAAACACTTCTCAACTTGAGCCCAGAATTATTGTTGGGACAACGACTCCTCCTTTTTCTACTGGCTCTGAGACAGTGAACATATCTTAACATTCAACATCTTCTCAAGTGCTACATTAACCTTTTTGAATAAGTTGTTGTTTGCTAATTGTGACGGTGTTTTTTGCATCCTTGTTAAAAAACCTCCTAATGAATTGTGCAAGATCTTTACCCATGTCTATGTGCTCCTCTAAAAATTCTTGTGCACATAGAAATATAATAAAGTTGTCATTGGATTCATCTTGATTCTATACATATGTTTAAGTGTTATATATTACATATCAGTAAACTTTCATTACTATTTGCGTCTTTTGGTTGTGAAAGTCGGCTTTATGCTGGTGGTACGTGCTAACCTTGGTCAGCGGATAATTCCTACGTCTACCCCAAGGGAGTGGTGTAGGACGTGCTAGTCGAGGTAGGCAAGTGGTGTTCCCTGCATACTTCTTTGTGATGGACACGGGGCATGACAAGGATGCAGTGCCAGTGATGCTAGGGAGGCCGTTTATGAATACGGCAAGAACAAAGATCGATGTGAGTAGCGGTTCGCTCACAATGGAATTCGACGGTGAGAAGGTCGAATTCAACATAGACGATTCCAAGAGACACCCTCCAGATGGGAACCCCGAGTGCTCAATGGAGGTGAGCGAACCAAGTTGAGGAGGTCGAGTAGTATGTCGAGCCACGACAATAACTAAGGCGCTGTCCGGGAGGCAACCCGAGATATGTACTTCTTTTTCTTGTCTTTTCATTCCTTGTTTTTGCATTTGTTTTAGTGTGTTTGGCTTTTGTTTTTGTTTTTGCTTCGAACTAACCTACAGGGAGGAGGCCCGAACCATAAAGAAGACAGTGTTTACCACACCATTGTAAGTCCTCCTATTACCCTGTTCAAAAAAAAAAGTCAAAAAAAAAAAAGTTATACCGAAGGCTAGCTGTCCGAGTTCCCATGGAGAGAAGGTGTGCATCATGTTGTAAAGGAGGAGACATTAGCCCCACATATTTATTTGGCAACGATGATGGCCCTACAATTGACAGCTGAGGAGGAGGAACACTAGAGCCCCCACCACGATTACATCTGGGCTCCACCATGTGTTCATAGAAGGCCGTGCAGCCCCGACATCTTTGATATTCCACTACTCACCACAGTGGTTCCCTTTGGTTGCACGGTAGGAGTTGAATTTGAAGACGCCACAACACCAGAGACCTGAGCTTATATGGTTTACCGCCAGCAACAACGTACGTGTCCAAGCCAACTCGGCGACGGTTGTGAGTACCTTTCCGCTTCTCCCTGTGCTTCATTCTTTTTTGTCTTTCATTACATTGAGGATAATGCAATGTTTAAGAATGGGGGAGGGTTCTATACTTGCTATGTCATTGAGGAGAAAAATAAAGAAAAAGCCAAAAATTTGAAAAAAGGCAAAAATAAAAATCCTGGGATAAGTCGAAAACCCGAAAGGGCGGCTTAGGCAATAAGCAGGTGGCTTGGATCAGCATTAGGATGGGGTAATAATTGGTCAAGAGTGATGTGAGTTATATGTGAGCCCATCTATTGAAAAATGAAATGAGTGGCTTGGTGAAAACCCGAAAGGGCGCCTTGGCAAGATGAGTGAAAAGAAGAAGAGTGATTTTTAGGAATCATCATTTTACTTGGCGTGGTGACATAAGAAGAGGTGATATAAGGAGGATTCAGGTAGGTCACTCTAGGAGACATAAGAAGATAGATGGAGGCTAGGATTAGATTTTTATTCACTCTATGGTGTTCGGGATAAGCTTGGGGGAAGTACTCTGCTTTCCTTTTTGCTTGGTTGGTGTTATGTGTTGTGTTGTGTGTTGAGCGTATTGTGTTGGTGCCTTGGAGATTCATGTTAGGTGCAATTCTTAGTGGAGATGATTTTTCTACGCTTCCTGAGACCTTGGGGATTTGATTGGAGGAGTAGGTTTCTTTTAGCTTACTCGAGGACGAGCAATGTTTAAGCATGGGGGAGTTTGATCAACTCTACTTTGTAGTGATTATCTAGGAGTTGTTATCGGTGTTTAGGGTGCCATTTGTACGGGTTTAGAGCACAACTGATGAGTATGGAGTTGAGTAGAAGGAGTGTGGATATGGTGGTTTGGAGGAGCTAATTGAAGACATCCAGAAGACGAGGAGAAGACCACCTGAGGAGACGAAGAAGAATAGAAGAAGAGCCACACAAATGAGCAAGGAAGAAGGTATGCCGCGAGCCACCGCGACCAAGGGCGAAGACACGAAGCAACCGCGGAGCAAACAAAGGCCATTTCTGCGGGCGCGGATTTCTCGCCGCGATCGCGGAAAATTCCAGAGCTGTGAAAAAGCCGAGAGCAAAAAGTTAATTTCCGCAACCGCGGATTTCTGGCCGCGACCGCGGAAGGACACGGGGGCGAGCCCGACGAAGCTTTTCCGAGTTTTCTTATTTTTTATTATTTTCCGATTTTTATTCTTTTATATTTCGATACTTTAGTTTTATTTCCTTTTAGATGAGGTTTGTGATCTTGGGCTTTAGGTTAAGTCTATTTAACCTAAATTCCATAGCCTCCATTCATTCATCTTGGTATCATCGACAATCACGTTTTAGCATTCAACAATTTTCCCTTTGAAGTTTATTGTTTTTCCTTTGAACTATGAAGAACTAAGCACTTTTGCTTAGTCCGACAATTGAAGCCTTCGTTTGAATAACGGTTGTGAGATTCTAATTCTATTTCTTTTCCTTTGAATGTATTAATTCTCTTGTGCTTCATCCCATTGATTATTATTGATTTCGCTTGTTGGACGCAACTAGTTGTTATTAGTAATTGTCTATTGCTAGGGTTTGGTAATTACTGTTTGAGTTACCTAATTCATGTGTAGCAACTGCAATACTCTAAGAACTGTTTGGGACTAGTTTATTATAGGGAGAATTAATTGCATGCAATAGTATGACTGTTTGCTACTCTTGCATGTATCTATCTAAATTCCTGTGCTCATTGCTGCTATTGAATTGACGCATGAGGTTTTCATAGTTATTTAATAGTTAGTATTCTCAGGGTATGTTTGTCCTGTTTATAACTTATGAAAAGGAATAGGAACATTCACAGGAAGGAATTAGAGAGAATCTAGGATCAACCAATTTCATGAATGGTGGATATTTGTCTGGCTAAGTACTTTTTCCAAATTGATTACATCTTTGCTTTGTTTTACTTTACTTTGTTATTTACTTTGAATCAAACCAACCAAAACCCCCTTTTGTTACCTTTGACACACGACTCTACACTCTGAAAGATTACTTCCTCCTTGTGAGATTCGACCCTTACTTGCCTTTGCTACTTGTGTAGGTTTGTTTATGATTATTTTGTTTAGGCGCCTCGACAACGCCTATCAGGAAGGTAATGCGATAAATGGCGGTTCTATTACTAGTTTGTATTCTTTTCAATTTTTAAATCAGTAGGAGTGGGCGAGTGTGAGACTCACATGTTTTTATGGACTAATTGAGCATGTGTTCTCTTTTGCATTTTTATTGGGCTTTTAACGTGCGAGATCTGATCCATTGGACTCTTCTCTTTGGACGGCCCATGCACATTCTTATTTCTCACATAAGCGGCCATTCCTACTAGATTCTCACTCCTACTTATTTATACAATAGTATATTACATTATATTTACAATACATTATACTATACTATTATATAATATACTCATAAGATACTATTATTTGGTTTGTCGTTTAATATTTTTGATATGTATTTGTTTGTATGGATTTATGCATATATGAAAAATGGTTTTATGGTTTATCGTTTTAAAGGTTTAGGTTATGAGTTGAAAAGTTTTATTTAAAGTTTTATAGTTGAAGGTTATTCTAATATGATTTAGGCTTGGGTTTATGGTTTATCGCCCATCATGCATTCTAGATGCATGCTGCTCATAAATCTTAAACCTTAATCCTAAACACCAAAGCCTAAAGTCTAAATCTCAAATCATAAATCCTATTTTATATCTTAAAATATATAGATAGAGCTAACTTGTGTATATTTTAAAGTTTAAGGTATATGGTTTAGGGAAGCATGGGTTAGAAGATTTAGTGTTTGATTTAAATTCTATTTTTTTACAGTTAATCATATGATGGTTTTTTATTTTTTTATTTCTTATTATTACATTCATATAATTTAAATTTACATTTTATATTATAATATTTGTAAGCGTATCTTACTCCAAGTCATAAAAAACTTAGTTTGTTTTGATTCATTAGACTAACAAATTATAATTTATTTATACATATTTTAACTTATTAATTAATTTATTTTATATGGTTAATAAAGTGAATTAGTCAATATAATAAATTTTACGTTATTCATATTTTTTATTAGACAAGTTTAGTTTTATATGGCCAAAAATCCGAATCTAGATAATAAGTAAAATAAATCACAAAAATATAGTATATAAAATAAGTATATTATTAACCATATGATTTAAGGGTTTGATCACATGAGAATGGTATCCCATGTGAAATATGAGAATATACCTCTGCTCTTGGATGGGTTGTCATCCAATGATAGAGATTAGACTTTTTTTTGAGTGGTCGTGTACAAGGTCATGTGTCATGCACATGGCCCCTCGTTACCTACTACTAGTGAGCCGAAAAGCTTAGGCAACTCGCAACCGCAGGGGGCCGCCCTGCGAGGCAAGAGTGGGCTCAACAGTCAGCCTCCATTCGAATTACGTTAGGGGGTGATAGGCGTTAAATCGTATGCCTAATCAAAGAAATCCTAATATACCTACTAAATAGAGTACAACAAGCAAGTCAGGGTCGAACCCAAAGGAATCAGATTATCAATTCAAGTAATTGCAAGTCACCAACTAGGAACTGGGGGGGGGGGGTTGTATGATTTTCGTAACCAAATAACAAGTAAACAGATTCGCAGGCAAAGGTTGTGAATATGATGGGGAAAAGCGTCACACCTGACAAAGATCTACACAACAAGAGATATGGTTGATCACTGAATTCTATCAATCTCAAGTTCTTATCTTTCCTTTAGTTGTTCTTATCCCGATCATAGATAACTATTAGTTCTACCAGCCCTAATAGTACTTATTACCAAATCAAATCTGAAAACTCTCAAGACTCAATAAAGCAATAGCATTCAACCAAGGATTCAACAAGATACATGCAATAGAAACAACCTGTTACTATAACATGCAATTAACTCTCTCTCACGATGAACACTCGCAACCCGCTTATGTAAATCGTGTTTGCTACTAGATATGCAATCCGAACCCGGAATCACAAGTCCTAGCAATTAGGAAGATATCAATAGACCTAGGTAGCTACTCTAGATAAATCAACATAAACCAATAAACATTCAAGCACAAGAGAATTAATCCAACTAGATAGGAAATCCAACAAGAGTAGAAAACTCACAACCAATCAATTGAAGGCTTCAAAACGTCAAGTGCAACAATGGAAGTTTAGTTCTTCATAGGGTTTGTGAGAGAAAAACTAAGATAGGTGGCAACTAGATTCATTCACAAAGTCTTAGAAAAACTCTTAAATACTAGGGCAAATATTTAGGAATAAAATAAAAGGAAATAACAAACTTGAAAACAAAGTCTCACAAATAAAATAAAATGGAAATAAAAACTCGGAAAGATCTCTTCAGCGCGTCGTCACCGCGGGTGCGGTGATACCCACCGCTGGGTGCGGTGATACCCACCGCTGGGTGCGGTGGAACTCCAGCGTCCAGCTTCTCTGATCTTCTCTGTAAGGTTTGCCGCGGGGGGCGGTATATTGGCCGCGGGTGCGGTGACGGTGTCTTCTTCAGCTTCTGTGACACTTCCGTAAAAACGCCATAACTTTTGATTCCCAACTCGGATTGCGCTCATATTTTGAGCACTTGTAGTAGACTTCAAGATCTAACTCCTCGAATTGGAATCACTCCATTTGCACATCTGAGTAGAGATAACGAACCGTTTGAATTCAGCACACCGTTCTTCCACTCTTCAATGCACTTCAAACCTCTGTAAATCCCATGATTTATTCACTTCTAGTCTTCTCTTCCGGATTACAGAATTGCCATCAAATCATATTCAAACATCATCTAAATCATGCTAATAACCACTAGATGTGCTATACAATATATCGCATATCAAGGGGTCTTTTCACTTTAATGGTTTGACTTGGCCACATAATTGGTCGACTTTTTTTTTGCGTCAATTTTTTGTTTGGCTCAAACATTTTTCTCCCCGAGCCAAAATTTTATATCCACAATAAATGCAAAAGTTATGCACATTCATGTCAATTTGCATGCACATTCACGCTAGCAATGACCGGTCAATGTTTTTTCGGGCCAATTTTTTTTCTCTCTAGGTCAAAAATTTCTATGCTCATCCAATGCAAAAGTTATACACATTCATTCCAATTTGCATGCACAAACACAATATACGCACCTAGTACAAATTAGGTGCATATTCAAGTCATTATTCATGCACATACATGCAAAACGTATGCACTTCACAAGTCATGTACACATAGTTTAAAACTTGTGCACTTTGAAAAACGTATGCACACAATACAATTTAGATGCACATAGGTCAATATCTATGCGCACATAAGGAAAAACATGTGCACATTTCATCTTAGGCATGCCCGTGAAAAAAAAATTGTCCCAAATTATATTAAAAAAATTGGTTAGTCAAAATTTGTGCATTTACGTGTCAATATCTATGCGCACAAATGCCAAAATATGTGCACATTTCATCTCAGATGTGCACGCAAAAAAAAAGAGCCTAGGATAAATAAATTGGTATGTCCAAACTTATGCATATACGGGTCAATAATTGTGCACACACATGCCAAAACATGTGGACATTCAATCTTAGAAGGGTGCACACAAAAAATTGCCCCGAAAAAATTTGGTATGTCAAAACTTATGCATATATAGGCCAAAATATATCCACATTCGATCTTAGGTGGACGCACAAAAATAATATTAGCCCCAAAAAAGATGGTTAGACAATGCCGAAAGCTTGTTTGACTGAACCTTTGCACATGACCTTTTATTGAAAATCTAATCATAGCCCTTGATTTTTTTTTATCCAAGGGATATGAGGGTATTCTTATTTACATGTTAATAATCATTCTTATATGACCCATTCCCTATGATTTAAAGATGTAATGATTTAGGATTTGTTGTTGTGCATGTAATAAGATTTGCCTACGTGATATTGTGAATTGGATGATACATATGAAAAAGAAATTAATATATAGAATTTAGTTATGGTGAAACAACTTTTTAGAGTAAAATAAGAGTACAAATATGATCCATTGAATTATAAATGAACCAACAACCCTGATTGAAAGTAAATTGGTGCATGTATTTACGGTGGAATTGAGCACACATGATTCCCATTAATTTATGGATTTTTTCACCCAAATCACAAGATATCGTTCACGTTCCCTTTTTTTTCTTTTACTCTCTGTAATAACCCTCAATTTTAGTAAGGGTATTTATGTAATTTCCCAACTCTATTTCTAATAAAGGAAATTTTGGTATTTATTTCATAATTTCAAAAATATAAATGAAATAGAGAATCTTAATATAAGTTGTTACAACTTAAAAGTTGTGAGTTATTTAAATGTTAGTTTAATATTATGTTGATCCTAAATTTAAAAAAAAAACTTGTAAATTTAACCTAGAATATTTAGATCAAGTTTGATAATTTTGTTAAAGGATTTAAATATGGTTAAAGCCATATAGATTATAACTTAAGCTTATTTTAGCATAAGTTAATTATTACAAATATTAATTTGAGGCTAAAATAGTATTAGAAACATAAAACTATTAAAATAATTAAGTTTGGGAAAGTTTGGATAATTTTTGTAAGTTTTGAAAAATTATTTCAAGGGCATTTTTGCCCCAACTTGAAAAATGCAAATATTCTAACCGGTTTTTTCGCCTAATATCCCTGAGGTAAGGCGAAATTCGCGAGATGTACCAAAATTTTACTTATTTTGCGCGGTATCCCCGAATTTTGTTTTATTTTTGCCAAATGCCCATTTGTTAAATTCATAATTAAAAATCCCAAAAAACACCCTACTATTTTATTTTTAAACCCCTCTTAAAAATTGACAACTGAGTGGTCTCATTGTTTTCTGTGTTCTTCTCCTTTCTCCTAATTAACACCTACTCCCTCCGTCCCAAAATATAAGCCCCATTTGACCAACCGACACTATTTACAGTTGAAGGGAATCTTCAAGATTTCTTCCAATATATAAGAAAAAACATAGTCATGTGGGGTCTTGTTTGATTCGTCTCAACGAGTACTTTGATAATATCAAAAAATTATAATTTTTAGGATTATGTAATTAGAGATATTAACGATAGAAAACCCGTCTCGATATTTGAACCCGATCAAAGTGGGGGTTATATATTAGGACAGAGGGAGTACTATATTAATTAATTGCTTGATTGTAACATTCAGTGGGTGTGTGTCTTGATTTCTGCGTCGTATGCCATCTCTTCTCTTTGTTTGTCACATCTTACTCGAATCTGCACGAGTGCTACAATTTTCTTAATTAGTATATTCCGACTTCTTCTTCCGTGTGGCCTGGCCTCATGATTGTCTTCTATTATTCACTTGCAAGTTGCAATTAACCACGCTTTAATCCACATCAATCACCCAATTAAACTTGTATTATTCATGTGCTGCTCCAATTATGCGCCGGCGGGGAGCTCACTGGCGCTGCCTTCGGAGCGGCAACAGGATCCGGCAGAGACAAAGTGGGAGCCGCGGCGGGAGACTTCAACGTTGAAGGAGTCTTCACCGGAGGAAATGAATGAAGGAATGTTGTCCTTTAATCAAATGTGCAATTACTGATTATGAAGTGAGACCATTTATGGAGATATTTAATCCGGTGATTTTAGGTAGTCATAGTGCTTTGCTAGAACCCAACTATGATTTATAAACTATATGTTATAGAGTATGTCATAAAGTCTATTGCTATTGTTACCGGGTCCTACGAGGTCACATCCTTAGAGTTTGGACTGTATCAGTTTATTGGGGGACATATTATATAAAGTATATAATATAAAGTTATATATGATATAACTTGGTAGATAAGGTTTGTTAATAATAAAGAGTTATTATTAATAATAAGAGATATACTTATTTAGGAAATAAGATATCTACACATGGTAATATAAAAAGAGGGCTTTCTAGGAGAAAACCCTAATCCATCTTTACCCAAGGCAGCCGTACTCCTCCCTTGCTCTCTCCCTCGTTCGCCTTCATTCCTCGCTCTAGCAACCGAGTCCCAAGCGATCCAGATCCAAGCTCGGGTGGACTAAATAGAGGAGTCACACGTGAGGCTCTATTCTCTCCATTCCAGCAGATTGAAACACGCATCAAAAGGTATTTGATTCTTCCTATCTATGATCTATTTGGTTTATGCATGAGATTCTTGGTTAGATGTTAGGAAATCGTTTCCTGAAATTCCGCTTTACGCATCTAAAATCCCAACAGTGGTATCAGTTGCTTCTTGCATAAATTGATTAGATCAAGTTCAAAGTTTTAAATTTTGATGCATGTTCATGATTGTCTTGATTCAAATTAAGTGAAAACTGATATGTAGATTAAATTTTCATGATTAAAATTTAGATTTTGATCGATTGGATTAACAAAGTCTAGAACTTTCAATATGTATATGCATGTAAAATTAATTTACCCATACTTGATTCATATGATTTAATTATGCAAGAGATATGATTTTTTGGCATGTTAAATCATTAGATGAAGATTTTGATTTTCATCAAATAAATCAATTACCCAAATTCTGTTTTTGTTAAATTCTGATTTTTTTTAAAAATTTTATGGAATTGTTCCACACGAAAAAAAAAAAATATGGTCGTGAACAGTAACCGCGATCGCGGATCACGTCCTGGGGTCGGGTGCGCATCCCGGCTCAGCGCAGCGGTTCGACCGCGGTTGGACCCAGTCGCGCAGTGGCACGCGCGGGTCTAGCCCAGGTGCGGCCTGGGGCACGCACGGCAGGACCACGGGGACCATGCACGGCTCGCGCGGTGTAGACCGTGGCTTGCTGCTTGGTCCCGCGCAAATGGGCGCGGTTCTGCATAGTGCAGAACCGTGTTTCGCCAGTGGTTCGGGTCAGGTGCACGCGTGGTTCTGCAAATCCAGCTCGGGCTGGGCTCGGGTGGGTCCGCAGAAAGGGGTTGCGCGGTTCAGTGGGAGCGGGTCGGTCCGAGTTTGACTCGGGCGCGACTTGGTCCGGATGGGTAGATTTGGCATTTTAGGATAATTTCCTAAACTATAAGATAAGATCTTTTTTACCTAATTGGATAATATTTGATATTATCTAACTTATATAATTTCCTAAAAAGTTGTTAGGATAGATTCCCACTAGATTTAGATAAGGATATTTGATATCTTATCTTGTTCATGCATATCTTATCCAATAGTGCATTTTAATGATTAATAATGATAAATGCTATATATTGATTTTAATTTGAATTAAGAATTTGATATTAAATTATTTATGTCATGAGATGATTTATTTAATTTAATATGGTTTTATTTAAATTAGTTAAATTGGTTATTACTATTAATTAGATTAATAATATTGATAATATTTGATATTATTATTGCATGCATGTGTTATTATATTATGATATTATTATTGCATGAGGTGACTAGTATGGCCCACATTAGGATAGATATATACGGTCTGCGTACCGTTATGTTTTTCTTGTACACGATCTGCGTATCGTTATGTATTTTTGTAATTTAAATTTCTGCAAGAGAGTTTATTTCAATTATATGTAAGACAAGAAGAAGAAGATCCTAAGAAGACCAAAGGATGGAGATCCATGGAGGATACTAAGGATGAAAATCCAAGAGTAACAAGAGCCATGAAGATTAGATCTTTAATTTTGGTTTTTAGGGGCCATACTAGGATCACATTTAATTACTGCATTACTTGAATGCTTTATTTCCCACTTTGTATGCTTGCTTGTTTGTTTATGCTATTTTATTCACTAGTAAATAAACAATCAATGCATGCTTAAGTCCCTTAACAGAATATTGAGATCATACTTTTCCATATCATAACCATGAGGCCCTTGGGATTCGTTGGATAGTTTTCGCCCTAACGAGGTGTCCTTCCTTGACCTTGGGATAGTGCGGGTATGTCTAATAGGGGCATGCTGCCTTGGTATGGTTACACTCAACAAGAGACCAAAAGGCTCAGTTTTGGATCTTGAGGCATAAGGATGAGTCTTACATAAGATGTGACCATCAACCAAGAGTTATAAGGTGTTATAATTAGTAAAGGAGCTTACTTACCTTGATTACATGAGACTTGGGGAAGTGCCCTAGTACGCTCGAGTTTCATCTAAGATAGGATCTTGGAATCATTTTACTCACAAGGGACAATTTAATTGAGTAGAATGTGCAATATCTTATTGTTTATAGTTTGTCTAAATTTTAAGTTCTTGCATGTCAAACATAATTTATCTGCATGTTTTTATTCCGTTTTGTAGTTACTATGTCTTCTGAACACCTCAAATTTACTCTCCGCTCAATAGTTGAGAAAAACCGTTTGAACGACAAGAATTTCCTTGATTGGGAAAGGAATCTGAGAATTATTCTCAGGTCTGAGGGACAAGAGGATGTCCTTGAAACCCCCATCCCAGAGCTGACTGCCACCTCATCTGATGAGGAAAAGGCACGTCACAAGAAAATATGCGAACGGGCAATGCAAGTCACTTGCCTGATGCTGGCTGCTATGGAACCTGCTCTTCAACAAAGGTTTGAAGCCCAGGATGCCCATACCATTATGAAGAATCTTAGAGATCTCTTCAAGGAGCAAGCCAGAATTGAGCGATACTTGACCCTCAAGTCCATATTGCAATGCAAGCTCGAGAAAGGGAAACCAGTTGGGCCACATGTTTACAACATGATAGGCTTGTTTGCCAAGATGACTCGACTGGGTAACCCTTATAATATTGAGACAGCTACAGATATGATCTTATACTCCCTGCATGATGGATTTGCCCATTTTAGGCAGATGTATCACATGGGAGCTATGAGCAAGACTCTCAACGAGCTGCATGTGATGCTCAAAATAGCTGAGCAAAATGTCATGGTTGACCCATTGAAGGAAGTTCTAATGGTCAAGGGAAAAGGGTTTAAGAAAGGGCCCCAGAAGAAGCAACAACACCAAGGGAAGGGCAAGCAAGCTGCCCAACCCCAGGGGAACACCCCTAAGGTGAAAGTGGTTGCTGAGCACGAATGCTTCTACTGCAAGGCTAAGGGGCACTGGAAGAGAAACTGCCCCAAGTACCTAGAAGACAAGAAGAGGGGAACAGTCTCCACTTCAGGTATTCACGTTACTGCAATCTTATCAACTAAGTCTCATTCTTGGGTATTAGATACCGGATGTGGTTCTCACATTATTTCGAATGTGCAGAGACCAACAAATAGGAGACGGTTGCAGAAGGATGAGATAGATCTGCGCGTTGGAAATGGAGCAAGGGTTGCTGCACTTGCCATTGAAGATTATAGTCTACCTCCACCTTCTGGCTTAGTTTTAGAACTTTATAATTGTTATTTTGTTCCTTCTATTACTAAGTATTTGATTTCAATTTCAGTTTTGAACCTTGAGGGTTATGATTTTGTCATTAAGAATTGATTTTTCATTTATAAGAATGACATTTTCTAAGCTCGAGCCCATATGAGTAGTAATGGACTATACATACTGGATATCAAATCTAAAAATTATAACGTTGATCTTCATACATCCTTTTGGGATATGCCCTCACCACTAATGCGTTCACACTAAATAGGACTCCGTCACGATTACTTGACAAGACACCATATGAGATATGGTATGGAAACGTTCTTAGCTTGTCACTTCTGAAGGTCTGGGGATGCAAGGCTTATGTAAAGCGTTTACTACCTGATAAGCTAGCACACAAATCAGACAAATGCTTCTTTATAGGTTATCCCAAGGAAACAAGGGGATATTAATTCTACAATTCCGCTGAAAACAAAGTGTTTGTTGCTCGGGATAGTGTCTTTTTGGAAAATGATTTCTTTTCCAAGAAGCCAAGTGGGAGAAATGTTCAGCTTGATGAGATTCAAGCTGAGCAACAAACCCAACAACACGAGGACATAGATGATGTCACTGAGGAACTTGACTTTGGAGGCGTACCTTCTCAAAGGAAAACCGCCCAGATTCAAGATGCAATTCTTCAAGTTGATGAAGCACCTGAGGTCCCGCATACAAATGTGGTCAACCCAGCAGCTGAAGTCTCTCCTATTGTTGGACCACTTTGGAGATCAGACAAGCTAAGGCAGTAGCCTAGACGTTATGAGGATTACGTCTTGACTGCTAGCATTGACGTTCTACTTTTAGTGAACGGTGAGTCTGCGATCTATAAGCAAATGATGGCAGACCCCGACTCCGAGAAATGGCTGGTAGCCATGAAATCCGAAATGGACTCCATGTCTGAAAATCAAGTATGGGACTTGATAGATTTGCCTGATGGGGTAAAACCCATTGGATGCAAATGGGTCTTTAAGATCAAGACAGACAAGGATGGAAACGTTTCTGTCTATAAGACAAGACTAGTTGCCAAAGGATTTAGATAGGTTCATGGTACTGACCATGATGAAACGTTCGCACCGGTCATTATGATCAGGTCCATTAGGAAACTCCTAGCGATTGCCGCTTATCATGATTATGAGATTTGGCAAATGGATGTCAAGACCGCTTTTCTAAATGGGTATTTAGAAGAGGATGTATACATGATGCAACCAGAAGGTTTTGAGGATCCAGAAAACCCTAGGAGAATATGCAAGCTGAAGAAGTCCATCTATGGACTTAAGCAAGCATCCAGGAGTTGGAATCTTCGTTTTGATGAAGTGGTCAAAAAGTTTGATTTTGTCAGATGCGAAGAAGAGCCCTGTGTTTACAAGAAGTTTAGTGGGAGCAAAGTGGCCTTCCTAGTTCTATATGTGGATGACATATTACTCATTGGGAATGATATTCATATGCTAGAGACAATTAAGGAGTGACTTAAGAAGTATTTCTCAATAAAGGACTTGGGAGAGGCTGAGTACATACTAGGCATTAAGATCTATAGAGATAGATCTAAGAGACATTGGTCTAAGTAAGGATACTTATGTAGATAAGGTCCTTGATAGATTCAATATGATGAACTCTAAGAAAGGGTTCCTGCCTATGCAGCATGACTTATATCTCAGCAAGAGCCAGTGTTCTAAGACACCTGGTGAGGCTGAAAGGATGAGCAGGATTCCCTATGCCTCAGCTATAGGATCCATCATGTATGCAATGACTTGTACTCGCCCAGATGTTGCATATGCTTTGAGTATGTGTAGAAGGTACCAATCAAACCCGGGTGATGCACATTGGTGTGCAACCAAGAACATCCTGGAGTACTTACGAAGGACTAGGGATGATCTTTTGATATTTGGAGGTGATGACGAGCTAGTCGTCAATGGATATATTGATGCAAGTTTTCAGACATACGTAAATGATTTTGAATCTCAGTCTGGATATGTCTTCATTCTGAATGAAGGAGCCGTCAGTTGGAAGAGTTCCAAATCCAGACATATTCTACGGAAGTACCACATGATCAGACACTATGTTGATAGTGAAGATGTGAGGATGTGCAAAGTGCACACAAACGACAACATTGCAGATCCTTTTGACCAAGCCCATGTCTAGGCCCAAGCATGACAGTCACACTCGGGCCAAAGGACTCAAGCACATTAGAGAATTCCTTTGAGACATTGTTTGTTTTATGATAAAGCTTGTTTTTTGTTATCACAGACATTTATGCTTGACTTATATATGAATTTCATATTATTATTTAATCATTGCTTGGGATTAGATAAAGTATCCAACAATTTAATAGTTATCAAATGGGCTCATCAAAACTGTTTTGGTGAATGAAACCCCATTAAGTGAACTGAAATTATAAAATTGTTAGAAGTCCATGGTCTAAGTTGTTAACTTGGATACAAATGACTTAATCAAAATACCATATGTGAGATTGATTGATAACACCGGGTTTCATGTGTTATAGGGACATGGAGATGTCTAATCGATTACATAGATGTGTATATCGATACACATCGGACATACCGATCTTAGGATTTCTCGGGACTTTACTGCGGAGTTCTAGGATTATTCATGATTAGTGAGTTTCTTAGACATGAGTATGATATAGTTATCATTTGACTGCTGGTATGTCTTTGACGCTGTCAAACGCTGACCGTAACAGACAGTTATAAAGGCAGTGATTGGGATTGCCAAAAGTTGAGTGGGAGCTGTAGTCTTACAAGATTGAATATGTCCTCCTATTCCATGTATACCATGATACATTTGGAAAGGATTGGTGTCTCGGCCACTTGAAGAGTGAGAACTGTGAAAACGCATGGCCATGCTCAGATGGATTATTAGTAATCATCTACACTAACAATTTGATCTCAAGAGTTCAAGAAACGTATTTGGCGGTAAAGATGAGTTTCATCATATAGTCAAATAAGACACTAAGTGACAAAGGAATTTTAACATTGCACACTTGTTTTAAGGACAAGTGGGAGATTGAAGGAATTGTGTCCTTTAATCAAAGGTGCAATTACTGATTATGAAGTGAAACCATTTATGGAGATATTTAATCCGGTGATTTTAGGTAGTCATAGTGCTTTGCTAAAAGCCAACTATGATTTATAGACTAAAAGGCTCAGTTTTGGATCTTGAGGCATAAGGATGAGTCTTACATAAGATGTGACCATCAACCAAGAGTTATAAGGTGTTATAATTAGTAAAGGAGCTTACTTACCTTGATTACATGAGACTTGGGGAAGTGCCCTAGTACGCTCAGTTTCATCTAAGATAGGATCTTGGAATCATTTTACTCACAAGGGACAATTTAATTGAGTAGAATGTGCAATATCTTATTGTTTATAGTTTGTCTAAATTTTAAGTTCTTGCATGTCAAACATAATTTATCTACATGTTTTTATTCCGTTTTGTAGTTACTATGTCTTCTGAACACCTCAAATTTACTCTCCGCTCAATAGTTGAGAAAAACCGTTTGAACGACAAGAATTTCCTTGATTGGGAAAGGAATCTGAGAATTATTCTCAGGTCTGAGGGACAAGAGGATGTCCTTGAAACCCCCATCCCAGAGCTGACTGCCACCTCATCTGATGAGGAAAAGGCACGTCACAAGAAAATATGCGAACGGGCAATGCAAGTCACTTGCCTGATGCTGGCTGCTATGGAACCTGCTCTTCAACAAAGGTTTGAAGCCCAGGATGCCCATACCATTATGAAGAATCTTAGAGATCTCTTCAAGGAGCAAGCCAGAATTGAGCGATACTTGACCCTCAAGTCCATATTGCAATGCAAGCTCGAGAAAGGGAAACCAGTTGGGCCACATGTTTACAACATGATAGGCTTGTTTACCAAGATGACTCGACTGGGTAACCCTTATAATGTTGAGACAGCTACAGATATGATCTTATACTCCCTGCATGATGGATTTGCCCATTTTAGGCAGATGTATCACATGGGAGCTATGAGCAAGACTCTCAACGAGCTGCATGTGATGCTCAAAATAGCTGAGCAAAATGTCATGGTTGACCCATTGAAGGAAGTTCTAATGGTCAAGGGAAAAGGGTTTAAGAAAGGGCCCCAGAAGAAGCAACAACACCAAGGGAAGGGCAAGCAAGCTGCCCAACCCCAGGGGAACACCCCTAAGGTGAAAGTGGTTGCTGAGCACGAATGCTTCTACTGCAAGGCTAAGGGGCACTGGAAGAGAAGCTGCCCCAAGTACCTAGAAGACAAGAAGAGGGGAACATTCTCCACTTCAGGTATTCACGTTACTGCAATCTTATCAACTAAGTCTCATTCTTGGGTATTAGATACCGGATGTGGTTCTCACATTATTTCGAATGTGCAGAGACCAACAAATAGGAGACGGTTGCAGAAGGATGAGATAGATCTGCGCGTTGGAAATGGAGCAAGGGTTGCTGCACTTGCCATTGAAGATTATAGTCTACCTCCACCTTCTGGCTTAGTTTTAGAACTTTATAATTGTTATTTTGTTCCTTCTATTACTAAGTATTTGATTTCAATTTCAGTTTTGAACCTTGAGGGTTATGATTTTGTCATTAAGAATTGATTTTTCATTTATAAGAATGACATTTTCTAAGCTCGAGCCCATATGAGTAGTAATGGACTATACATACTGGATATCAAATCTAAAAATTATAACGTTGATCTTCATACATCCTTTTGGGATATTCCCTCACCACTAATGCGTTCACACTAAATAGGACTCTGTCACGATCAGTTGACAAGACACCATATGAGATATGGTATGGAAACGTTCTTAGCTTGTCACTTCTGAAGGTTTGGGGATGCAAGGCTTATGTAAAGCATTTACTACCTGATAAGCTAGCACCCAAATCAGACAAATGCTTCTTTATAGGTTATCCCAAGGAAACAAGGCGATATTAATTCTACAATTCTGCTGAAAACAAAGTGTTTGTTGCTCGGGATAGTGTCTTTTTGGAAAATGATTTCTTTTCCAAGAAGCCAAGTGGGAGAAATGTTCAGCTTGATGAGATTCAAGCTGAGCAACAAACCCAACAACACGAGGACATAGATGATGTCACTGAGGAACTTGACTTTGGAGGCGTACCTTCTCAAAGGAAAACCGCCCAGATTCAAGATGCAATTCTTCAAGTTGATGAAGCACCTGAGGTCCCGCATACAAATGTGGTCAACCCAGCAGCTGAAGTCTCTCCTATTGTTGGACCACTTTGGAGATCAGACAAGCTAAGGCAGTAGCCTAGACGTTATGAGGATTACGTCTTGACTGCTAGCATTGACGTTCTACTTTTAGAGAACGGTGAGTCTGCGACCTATAAGCAAATGATGGCGGACCCCGACTCCGAGAAATGGCTGGTAGCCATGAAATCCGAAATGGACTCCATGTCTGAAAATCAAGTATGGGACTTGATAGATTTGCCTGATGGGGTAAAACCCATTGGATGCAAATGGGTCTTTAAGATCAAGACAGACAAGGATGGAAACGTTTCTGTCTATAAGGCAAGACTAGTTGCCAAAGGATTTAGATAGGTTCATGGTACTGACCATGATGAAACGTTCGCACCGGTCATTATGATCAGGTCCATTAGGAAACTCCTAGCGATTGCCGCTTATCATGATTATGAGATTTGGCAAATGGATGTCAAGACCGCTTTTCTAAATGGGTATTTAGAAGAGGATGTATACATGATGCAACCAGAAGGTTTTGAGGATCCAGAAAACCCTAGGAGAATATGCAAGCTTAAGAAGTCCATCTATGGACTTAAGCAAGCATCCAGGAGTTGGAATCTTCGTTTTGATGAAGTGGTCAAAAAGTTTGATTTTGTCAGATGCGAAGAAGAGCCCTGTGTTTACAAGAAGTTTAGTGGGAGCAAAGTGGCCTTCCTAGTTCTATATGTGGATGACATATTACTCATTGGGAATGATATTCATATGCTGGAGACAGTTAAGGAGTGACTTAAGAAGTATTTCTCAATAAAGGACTTGGGAGAGGCTGAGTACATACTAGGCATTAAGATCTATAGAGATAGATCTAAGAGACATTGGTCTAAGTCAGGATACTTATGTAGATAAGGTCCTTGATAGATTCAATATGATGAACTCTAAGAAAGGGTTCCTGCCTATGCAGCATGACTTATATCTCAGCAAGAGCCAGTGTTCTAAGACACCTGGTGAGGCTGAAAGGATGAGCAGGATTCCCTATGCCTCAGCCATAGGATCCATCATGTATGCAATGACTTGTACTCGCCCAGATGTTGCATATGCTTTGAGTATGTGTAGAAGGTACCAATCAAACCCGGGTGATGCACATTGGTGTGCAACCAAGAACATCCTGGAGTACTTACGAAGGACTAGGGATGATCTTTTGATATTTGGAGGTGATGACGAGCTAGTCGTCAATGGATATATTGATGCAAGTTTTCAGACATACGTAAATGATTTTGAATCTCAGTCTGGATATGTCTTCATTCTGAATGAAGGAGCCGTCAGTTAGAAGAGTTCCAAATCCAGACATGTTCTACGAAAGTACCACATGATCAGACACTATGTTGATAGTGAAGATGTGAGGATGTGCAAAGTGCACACAAACGACAACATTGCAGATCCTTTTGACCAAGCCCATGTCTAGGCCCAAGCATGACAGTCACACTCGGGCCAAAGGACTCAAGAGCATTAGAGAGTTCCTTTGAGACATTGTTTGTTTTATGATAAAGCTTGTTTTTTGTTATCACAGACATTTATGCTTGACTTATATATGAATTTCATATTATTATTTAATCATTGCTTGGGATTAGATAAAGTATCCAACAATTTAATAGTTATCAAATGGGCTCATCAAAACTGTTTTGGTGAATGAAACCCCATTAAGTGAACTGAAATTATAAAATTGTTAGAAGTCCATGGTCTAAGTTGTTAACTTGGATACAAATGACTTAATCAAAAGACCATATGTGAGATTGATTGATAACACCGGGTTTCATGTGTTATAGGGACATGGAGATGTCTAATCGATTACATAGATGTGTATATCGATACACATCGGACATACCGATCTTAGGATTTCTCGGGACTTTACTGCGGAGTTCTAGGATTATTCATGATTAGTGAGTTCCTTAGACATGAGTATGATATAGTTATCATTTGACTGCTGGTATGTCTTTGATGCTGTCAAACGCTGACCGTAACAGACAGTTTTAAAGGCAGTGATTGGGATTGCCAAAAGTTGAGTGGGAGCTATAGTCTTACAAGATTGAATATGTCCTCCTATTCCATGTATACCATGATACATTTGGAAAGGATTGGTGTCTCGGCCACTTGAAGAGTGAGAACTGTGAAAACGCATGGCCATGCTCAGATGGATTATTAGTAATCATCTACACTAACAATTTGATCTCAAGAGTTCAAGAAACGTATTTGGCGGTAAAGATGAGTTTCATCATATAGTCAAATAAGACACTAAGTGACAAATGAATTTTAACATTGCACACTTGTTTTAAGGACAAGTGGGAGATTGAAGGAATTGTGTCCTTTAATCAAAGGTGCAATTACTGATTATGAAGTGGGCCCATTTATGAAGATATTTAATCCGGTGATTTTAGGTAGTCATAGTGCTTTGCTAGAAGCCAGCTATGATTTATAGACTATATGTTATAGAGTATGTCATAAAGTCTATTGATATTATTACCGGGTCCTACGAGGTCACACCTTTAGAGTTTGGACTGGATCAGTTTATTGGGAGACATATTATATAAAGTATATAATATAAAGTTATATATGATATAACTTGGTAGATAAGGTTTGTTAATAATAAAGAGTTATTATTAATAATAAGAGATATACTTATTTAGGAAATAAGATATCTACACATGGTAATATAAAAAGAGGGCTTTCTAGGAGAAAACCCTAATCTATCTTTACCCAAGGCAGTCGTACTCCTCCCTTGCTCTCTCCCTCGTTCGCCTTCGTTCCTCGCTCTAGCAATCGAGTCCTAGGCGATCCAGATCCAAGCTCAGGTGGACCAAATAGAGGAGTCACACGTGAGGCTCTATTCTCTCCATTTCAGCAGATTGAAACACGCATCAAAAGGTATTTGATTCTTCCTATCTATGATCTATTTGGTTTATGCATGAGATCCTTGGTTAGATGTTAGGAAATCGTTTCCTGAAATTCCGCTTTACGCATCTAAAATCCCAACAATGAAGCAGGAGCAAATTCCGGTGCCGGAGTGGCCTTGGGGGACTTTGAAGGCGATTCTGCAGCGGAGAAGAGGCGGGAAGGTGGGTGAGTCCAATGAGAATTGTGAGATGACTAGGTTGTCAATTTTTTAGAGGGGTTTAAAAATAAAAGAGTAGGCTTTTTTTCTTTTCTTTTTTTTGGATTTTTTATTAAAAAAATAACAGATGGGTATTTGGCGAAAAAAAACAAAACACGGGGATACAGCGTGAAATAAGTAAAGATTTGGTATACCTCGCGAATTTTGCCTTACCTCAGGGGTACCAGGCGAAAAACTATATTCTAAAAGTACTGTTCGTCTTCCTCTAGATGCCTAGCCGTGAGCTTCCTATGCTCAACAATGGTGGATTTTGGCCATTTCTAGTCTCGTTTTGGTCTCGATCCGATCAATTAACTCATGGGATTTTTAGAGGAGATCTATACGCACATTATATCGATGAAATCGAAAGGAAACAATCAAAGATAAGATCGAATTTTAATATTTAAGGCAAGAATATAATCCGAAAACGAATTAAATAAGGATTGGAACCCACCTGGACTCTTGTATTAAAGTAAGTTCTCATTCCAATCTGGATTCACATTGTGCGGTTAGGTTGGTCGTGAACCCAAATAATCAAGGCCGCTTTCAAACTTTGTGTGAATTATAATGTTCCCAAACAAATTCATTAATTTCTCATAAGACTCATCTTCTTTGGAGTATTTTCTTGTCGCATACATGTTCTTTCGCTTCTGTGAGAATATCTGGGTTATATATCGCCTATCAGTTTTTATTCGAGAGACAATGATAATAACCGAATACAATCACAAGAACCATTTTGTTTGAGCCCTTGTGTAGACTTTCATTAGACTAACCAACCTTTCTCTTTCCTTGCATGTTTGGCTGGTATCATCCGTCCTATACGATACATCAGTGGTTGGTCCCGATGCCTTCAAGTAACAATTCAAAGAAGAAGGCTTGCAGTCAAAGATTGAAAAATTTAAACTAATATTATCTTGAAAGCTGTCTAGTGTTGATTAGTCTTCCTAAATAGATGTAAGATGTAGTTAAATTAATCATGTAATTTCCATACCATTTGTAAAACTATCCTTCTCAATTTACAAGAGGAATTATAATAAAAGATTGAGTTTCTTTATACAAAGTGTTCTTCTATTTACTCTCTATTATTTAATGTTTATTTAAGTATAATTGTTCTGATTAAAGTCTTGGGTGGCTTTGGACTTTACAGTCTGAGATCACTGGTGTGTGGCACTTTCGACGTAAGTCGGGAGTGTTACACTCTCTCCCTCCCATTTACTCTCTCTCTATTTTAGTATCTCCTTCTAGTCGAAATCGTCTTCAATGTCCGACGTCGTTTCTCCTCGTTTCCTCTTCGTCGTGAAGCTTATCTCCTTCATCAACTCGCCGCAGACAATATTCAAAATAGCGTCATAATCTCCGCCGATTTAGTCACTCCGACGTTGTCTCCCCTCGTTTCCTCTTTGTTTCTCCTTGTTGATCGAGTCTCCTCGTGTTATCGTCAATGTCCTCTCTCTGTGTGTGTGTGTGTGTGTGTGTGTGTGTCGTGTTCCGCTATATCACAGGAAACTGTCATTGTCAACTTCGCCGGATCTTCGCTTCTCTTCGCTGCTCACTTCTCCTCATCTCCATCTCCGAATTTGATTATCCTCGTCCCTCGCTTCTCCACAATTATCTTACTCTAATTTTTTGAACCCTTTGTTTTAACCCTAAATCCTTTCGGTTTCTTAATCTTTTCAATTTTTCAATGTTAGGATTTGCCTTGTACATGGTAGAGGGCTGATGGGAAATGATAGAATGTCCCTGAAGAGAAAGCTTGGCAAGCGTAGAAAACTTGTTAAAGGAAAGTTTTGATGTTATTATTAGTTGATGTTCATAATTCGCGTTATGATATTCATGTTAACATTATTGTTATTCACAGTATTATAGTTTCTGTGTTTTGATATTTATGTTTCAGATATTGTATATTTGATATTCAGAGTCTTTGTGGTGTTATTCGTTATATTCATGTTGATATTCATGTGGATTCAGATTATGTTTTTTGATAGTGTTGTAAGAGTTGTTAATAATTGATATTCACGTTTTTATATGTGATATTCAAATTGTTTGATGTGATATTCATAAAAATGCTTTTGATATTCATGTTGGATGTACGTTTCATGTGCTGAGTAGTTGATATTCAAATTTTATGATGTGATATTCACTATAATGTTGTTGATATTCATGTTGGAACATGTTTGGTGTTTTGTTGATGTTGTTTGTATTAATTGCAATTAATATTCAATTTGTTTAATGCGATATTCATACAATTGCTTTTGATAGTCATGTTGGATGCATGTTCATGCTCTAAGTAGTTTATATTCAAATTTTATGATGTCATATTCACTATAATGGAGTTGATATTCACGTTGTTCATTTTTGGTGTTTTACTAGTGTTGTTTGTACTGTTTGCAATTGATACTTAAAATTTTTGATGTGATATTCATACAAATGCTTTTGATATTCATGTTGGATGTATATTTCATGCTCTAAGTAGTTGATATTCAAATTTGATGATATGATATTCGCTATGATGTTGTTGATATTCATGTTGGGTCATGTTCGGTGTTTTGTTGGTGTTGTTTGTATTGGTTGCAACTGATATTCAAATTGTTTGATGTGATATTCATACAAATGCTTTTGATATTCATGTTCAATTAGTTTTGGAGTTTATACTTAGGGCTTAGTGTGCATGAATTTAAGGTTTATGGTGTAGAAGTTTAGGTTTAGGATTTAGGGTTTATTGGCTTAGTGTTTAGGGTTTATTGGTTTAGGGTTTTAAGATTTATTGGTTTAGGATTTAGGATTTACTGGCTTAGTATTTAGGGTTTATTGGTTTAGGATTTATTGGTTGAGGGATTACGATTTATTGGTTTAGGGTAGTTACTGGCCTTGTGTTTAGGGTTTATTGGTTTAGGGTTTATGCTTTATTGGTTTAAGGTATAGGGTTTATTGGTTTAAGGTTTAGGATTTATTGGTTTAGGGTTTAAGGTTTATTAGTTTAGGGTTTAGGGTTTAAGGTATAGGGTTTATTGATTTAGTGTTTAGGGTTTATCAAATATGAATATCAAAATCATTCATAAAAATGCTTTTGATATTCATGTTGGGTGTACGTTTTATGCTCTGAGTAATTGATATTCAACTTTAATGATGTAACATTCACTATGATGTTGTTGATATTCATGTTGGATCGGTTTTGGTATGTTGTTGGTGTTGTTTATACTGTTTTCAATTGATATTCAAATTGTTTAATGAATATTCATACAAATGCTTTTGATATTCATGTAGGATGTACGTTTCATGATCTGAATAGTTGATTTTGAAATTTTATGATGCGATATTCACTATGATGTTGTTGTTATTCGTTATTTTCAGGCCTAACTCTGCAAAGTACATAATTTCATTGAGGACAATGTATTCCCACACAAGAATGAAAACCTTCTTGATGATTATGTACCCGAGTGAGTTGATGTTCAACCTAAACCAGATGAGACTGTTGCAGCGACAAAGAGACGTTTGAAGCTTCATGCTCGTCTAAAAAAGCACAATTCATTGCGTAATAGTGATATTTATGTATGTTATTTTTAATATTCATGTAATCAATACTAATGTTCATGTACATTTTTCAGGGTATAATAATCTGTGTTAGTGTAAAGTGATTATTTTTTGTATGGGTTATGATATTCATGGTGAAACGTAGGGATATTCATACCAATATAGAATGATATTTATGCTTATAGATACAACAATTTAGTTGCAAGCTACATCTTACTTCCATGAATAACTAATCGAAGAACACAAATCCCTTCATATCCTTACAAGTATCGATACCAAATTGCATGTAATAATCATCAATTTTAGTAAGGGTATTTATGTAATTTTCCAAGTCTATTTATAATAATAGAATTTTGGTATTTATTTCCTCATTCCAAAAATAGAAATAAAATGGAGAATTTTAATATAAGCCGTTACAAGTTACAACCATAAGGTTGTGTGTTATTTAAAGTTTTAGGTAACATTATGTTATTTTTAAATTTAAATAAAAATTATAAAATTTAAGATAGAATATTTAGATCAAGTTAACATTTTTTGTTAAAGGATTTAAATATGGTTAAAAACATAAGAATTGTAACTTAAGCTTGTCTTAGCCTAAGTTAAGCCTATTATAGCCTAGGTTAATTTTTCTAAATATTAATTTTGGGCTAAAATAATATTAGAAACATAGAACTATTAAAATAATTAGGTTTGGGAATGTTTGGGAAATTTTCGTAATTTATGAAAAGTTGTTTGAGGGCACTTTTGCCACAAACCAAAAACTTGAGGGGCACGACCCTAATTTTGGAAAAAATGCTTCTCCTTCCTTTAGCAGCTCAGCTGTGAGCTTCCTCATGTCCAGTAATGGCGGATTTCGCCCATTTCGAGCCTCCTTTTGGGCTCGTTTGGATCAATTAAACCATGAGATTTTTAGTATAGGATTAAACGTACAAGATTTTTTAGTATCGGACCTCATCAGGTTTGTGAAACGAAGATATCTCCGAGACCTTTCCAACCATTATATATACAACACCAATCGTAGTGGTTTAGGCATCCAATTAATTCCTCAAAGTCTCGAGCCCAAGAAACTAAGTCGCAGCTGTTCGTCGTCCGATTCCGGCCACCTCCGAGCTGTTCCGCCACAATTTTCACCACCACTAGTTGAGCCTTGGAGTTAGCTTACAAATCCCTAAGGCCCCGCCGCCAATTAACCACCTCCGGCCACCGCATTAGCCGGAAAATTGAGGCCACTCCTCCGACGTCGTATGTTTAGGTATTTTCGGGATTTTGGTTCGATTTTTATTTTATTATTATATGGTTTAATTAAGGTTAAATAAATTAATCTTAATTACTAAATAATAAGATGAAATTAATCTGATTTTTATAAAATTAAAATTAAATTAGTTAAAATTACTTTGGGTGACTATGAATGATTAAAATATTAACTTTTCATCCGGATAATATTTTTGAGTAAAATTTCTGGACTCATAAATAAATTTTGAGATTTATTTATTTATACAAAGATTATTTCAAATATGTGATTAATTGAAGTTTAATCGTATAGATAACCATCTTATCGATTTAGCCTTGAGAATTGAATTAATTTGAGATAAATTAATTCAATTAAAATCTTGAGACATATACCCTTCAAAATTCAATTTTAAATAAATTATCTAATTATAATTTATTTTTTGTGTGATTTGGGTATGTCTCGGATTCGCTTCTGGAACAGAAATATAGCAGGGATTCAAGTTGCTACTCAGAAACAACCATCCCCGTGATACCGTTCATCTTTTCGTGATTCAAGACAAGTGGTGGTTCGCTCTTGCATATTTATTCCATTTTATCTTAATTTCCAATGAATCGGTTGTGCTATTAAGTTGGTATAAATAATTCTTTTCTTGTTTGGGAACTTGTGTGAATAAATGGTATGATTAATTGAACCTTATTATTAGGATTTGTTGTGCATCGGTGTGGATATATAAATGCTAGTTTAACACGAGTATTCATAGGAACGCTATTTCCTTGTGAGGTTTAGTCGTTTCTTTATAACTTTGTGTTAGGAGATTAAATGCCCTAACGCTTTTGGTCATGACCTACCCGTATCCGAATATAGGTGGTGGTGCACTTAGCTAGTGCCAATCTTCAGGATTTATTCACACTATTCGGGATTTATTCCTATCCTATATCTCATTGTGAGATCTATTGTGGAAATTAAAAGCTACAACATAAATGCACGTTTTATAATTAAATAAGATAAGTGCCTTGTTGCACAATTAATATACTCTCGGGAGAGAAGTATAACATGGAACCCGACTGAACTCTTGTATTAAAGTAAGTCCTCTTTCCAATCTGGATTCACATTATGCAGTGAGGTTGGTCGTGGACCCAAATAGTCAAGGTCGTTTTCAAACTTTGTGTGAAATATAATGTTCCCAAACAAACATAAGTATTCCTATAAGACTCATTTCCTTTGGAGTCTTCTCTTGTTGCATTCCTATTCTTAGTTTCAGTGAGAGTATCGGGTTATGTATCGTCTATCGGTTTTCATTCGAGAGACAATGACAGTAACTAGATACAATCACCAGAACCATTCTGTTTGAGCCCTTGTTTAGTCTTTCATTAGACTAATCATCCTTTCTTTTCTTTGCATGGTTGGCTGGTGTCATCCGTTGATGCGCCCCTGCCCACCATGATTGCAACTGCGTAAGAGGAAGCCATGAGCATTTGCTCACAAGGCCCTATAACAAGATCGCGTGCCAAATCCATCGCCAACGCGACACAGTCATTGATTGTGCACGTCGTCGCTAGCCAAGGAACACAAGAGGCCGCGTTCTCCCTCAGGTGCCTCCAGCCAAGTCCAGAGATCGCGTTCTCTTTCCAGATCCTCTCCACCATCATTGACCGCGTTCTTTGATTGTTTTCTTATTCTTGAACATTATTATTTTCAGTATTTTCGTTTGGGTGTGTGTTCCACGCGTGTCGCGTGGGCCAACCCATTAAGCGAGACTCGGCCCATTCGAGTCCCGCTATAAAAAGCCAACTCAGCCTTCTGTAATAGGTTACGTTAATTTTAATCTAAGCTTTTGTCGAGAGCCTTTTTGCCTCCAACCTTAGATCGACGTCACCCCAAAGTCTCTCTTCTCATCTCCTTCCTCTGCCGCCGATGCTACGGCACCCACTCGAATTCTTCGAGTCTATCCCTCCGCTGCCGACGCTACAGCCTCGCTCGCCTCTCGAGCCACTACCATCATCGTGCTCGCTTACTCGCGTGAGGCGATAACCCCGCATTCCACCCATTCCCCCTTGGAATTGACACGCGCGACTCACCACCAAGATCTCGATCCGACATTCGAAGGCATGAACGCATCAACTGGCATCATAGCCTTTGATCTTGTAAGTCGCTTGTCAAGTTGTCATTTGTTCACAAATTTTTTTTCTCTCCCATTATACTTTCTTATCCCGTTGTTACTCAATTTTTTTTCTTCAAACACTTGCTTGTCCATTCGGTGCCACAAGAGAATCTCTTGGCCGATTAACTGCTTGATCCCCTAGCGAAAATTGTGTGATTTGTTTTGCATGAAATCTGCGTAATTAATTGATTGATTTGCTTAATTAATTGCTTAAATTTCGCTAATCATATCTTGCATATCTTCTTGTGTGGCTGTTACAAATCTACAACAATCTTCTCTCTCCTATCACGTAAATCGCGTGATTTCTTTCCTTATTGTTACTTAGCCGTGTTCTTTTAATTTTATTGTTACAAATCTTATCCGAATAAATCTAAAGTCAAAGCAAGATCTCGGATTTGAATTTCAAATTCAAAAAAAAGAAGAAGTCAAAGTCGAATTAAAAAAAAAAGACGTGACATTTCAAAAAAAAAAAAGCCAAAATAAGGCAACCTTCTTCCCTCACCGGCTAGGCTCATCTCTTACCACTCCACCGTCTAGTGTCACACTTGAAGGTTTGTCTTCTGTGTGCGTGTTGTTTACGCAAGAGGTTAGGACTTCATTCTTTTGGTTTCGTTTGCTTTTGTGCTTGCATATCACACTTGCTTTGCTTGCCTTAAGCCGCCCTCACGGTCAAAGGACCTAGCCTTCCTACGTGAACACTTGTGACTTGTTAAGTGCTTGCTTGCTCTTTGGTTTTATTGTCTTTGTTCGTTTTTACTTGGATGTCTGGTCACGTTGTCATAGGAAGCATGATCACCCATACTCATCACAATAGAGACGACAATGGTGCCAACGAGAACGCGCCAAATCCATCCTTGGTGCCACAACAAGACCAACACAATGAAGATCCCATTCTGGAGCTCACCGCGGAACAACGCGAGATACAAGAGCTAAGACGACAAGTTGCTCAATTACAGGCCACGCAACGCGCTGCGCCAGTGCTTCCCACACAGACTATGATGGTCCCTATGGACACCATGGGCGCGTCGCGTCCCACTGAAGTCGGGCCAAATCAACAACGCGTGGACAAGGGCAAAGGATTGATGCCCTCCACCTCAAACTTGCAACTGCGACTTCAAGGAATACTGATGCGAGCCAGCCCTCACCCAAGCCGGGCTCCGACGAGCCCGAGGCGCCCAAAACCATGGCGTCCTCCATGGTTGAAGACTTAGTCTAGTTTAGCCATTTTTATGTTATTTCTCATTTTAGTATGTTTCCCGTTTTAGCATTTCTATTTCAGTCATTTCTATTTTGGGTGTGTACTCACTATTGCATAGTGGGCTAGCCCATTAGCTTGTTACTCAGCCCAAGTCCATTAGGGTTCTTGGCCGAGCCATGTGCCTTTAAATAGGCCTCTCTTGTATTCATTTCATGCACGTTCAATTTAACCCAAGTAAAGTACGAGTAGAGTTTTCCTCCTTCTCGGGTTCGAGCGTCAAACACATTCCTTTCTTCGCATCCCCTTCATCCGTAGCTCGTCGCTTCGAGTGTCTCGCCCCTCCCTCGCCCCAAAGCGAGCACTAGAGACCCGTGAGCCATCATCTAGGTGGCTCGTACCTATCCGGTTATCCAACGGAGAAGGATCCGCGCCCGCTCCTGCCTAGATCGGGCACCCTTGCGCTCCGAGCTGCCTCAGAACGCATCAACTGATATCAGAGCCCAGACGGATTGCAGCGTGCCTCTCTTCTCTGGCAACTCCAGACCCACCGTCGCGCCCATAGCCGAGCCCACCCGCCATAACCCCTTCCGCCACCACAAGAAATTCCCCTCGACTTCTGTCCAGATTTCGCCCAATTTGTTTTCTGTTTTCTTAAAATTTTCTCCCATATCCCTGTAGAGCATCGCGATACAAGTCCGGCGTAGAAAATTCGCCCGAAACAGACATCGTTTGACCCCTCAAAAGGCCAAAATACGAACCGTTCCCTGCTGCCCAAAGCCTAGCTGCGACCGCGGCTTCTGTGGCCGCTACCTTCCCAGCCCCTTCCCTTTCCTTATCCGAGATCCCCCAATATCTAGGCTTTCCAAAATTTTCCACCACAAAATCTTCCCAAATTCCTACAAATCCGAATTTCCTTATCCAAGCAAATCAAATCCCCCCCAAAATCCTACTTACCATATCTTCCAAGATCTTGAATTTGAATTTCAAATTTCAAATCCAATTCTATTCCCTTCTTGCCTTAACCAACCCAAACTCGGACTCACTCGCCTGGGCCCAGCCGAACCCATACCCGGACCCGTGCCTGAGCCCAGCCGCACCTATACCCGGACCCGCATCTGAGCCCAGTCGCACCCACACCCGGACCCATGCCTTAGCCTTCGCCGAGCCTAGTCCATGGCCTACTGGTCGGGCCACGACTTCGAAGACGAGGAGGAGGGCTGGTCCGACTACTATACCGGGCTCCGTTACGAGGCGGACCCGGATTGGATCCCACCGCCTCGCACCCATGCACCCCCGGCGCCGCACACACACCCATACCCGCCTCAGCCGCGACGCCGAACCCACTACAATGCCCACGACTTCCACCGCGCCTTCGACCACGCCGACGTCGACTACGCCCGCCACCGGACACACGACAACGGCTATGACCGGACCCGGTACCGCACCCGTGACTGCACCCGTGACCGGACCCGGTACATCACCCACTACGTCGACACGAGCCAAGAAGCCCCCGTCTTTGAGCTCTCGGCTGAGCAACAAGAGATCCGGTCCCTAAGACGACAGGTGGCTCGACTCCGAGCCGAGTTGGTTGCATCACGAAGGCCAAGCGAGCCGACCATGGGCAAGCCCACTGTTAAGCCCGCTCTAGTGCCCGCTGCCGTGCCCGCTCCTGCAAGTCTGGGTCCCCCGTGCCCAGTCGTGACCGCACCCGCTAAAGTGCCCACCGTCGCGACTCAGCCAACCTCAAATGTGCCCATTGCTGCGAGTTCGGGCCCCCCTTGCCCAGTCGCGACCACGCCCGCTGGCGCGCCCACTGCCGCGACTCCGCCGACCTTAAGCGTACCCGCTCCAGTGCTCATTGCACCCAAGGCCGCACCCGACGCCGTGCCCGCTCCTGGACCCAAGCCGTACTTGGTCATCATGGAGGTTCCAAGAGCCGGACCCGAGCCCGACGTCGTGTTTTTGTTGACCACCGAGCGCCGACTCCCCCTGGCCCTACCAAGCTCGGAGCGAGGACACTTCGAATCTAAGGGGAGGAGAATGATGCGAGCCAACCCTCACCCAAGACGGGCTCCGACGAGCGGAGGCGCCCAAGACCATGGCGTCCTCCATGGTTGAAGACTTAGTCTAGTTTAGCCATTTTTATGTTATTTCCCTTTTTAGTATGTTTCCCGTTTTAGCATTTCCATTTCAGTCATTTCTATTTCGGGTGTGTGCCCACTATTGCCAAGTCCATTACGGTTCTTGGCCGAGCCATGTGCCTTTAAATAGGCCTCTCTTGTATTCATTTCAAGCACGTTCAATTTAACCCAAGTAAAGTACGAGTAGAGTTTTCCTCCTTCTCGGGTTCGAGCGTCAAACACATTCCTTTCTTCGCATCCCCTTCATCCGTAGCTCATCGCTTCGAGCGTCTCACCCCTCCCTCACCCCAAAGCGAGCACTAGAGATCCGCGAGCCATCATCTAGGTGGCTTGTACCTATCCGTTTCCCAACGGAGAAGGATCCGTGCCCGCTCCTGCCTAGATCGGGCACCCTTGCGCTCCGAGCCGCCTCAGAACGCATCAAATACAATCCGTGATCGAAAGCCGCCAAGGCTATGTGTCACATCACGAACTACGCACCGCGAGCAACACCAGCCGGCTACGACAGCGGCTCCGACCGTGACAAAGATTCCCATGGTGAGTACTCTGAACGCTTTGACTCCCATGACAGGTAAGAATCCAGAGGAGCAAGACGCCATCGCGAGGCTGCTTCAACACCTCTGGCCAGCCGCGCAAGACGAGATGAACGCAACTCCGGTTTGTCGCGTAGATCCTATCGCATTATAGACAGTGAGCCGCATTAGCATCGCCATGTTCCCACTCCAGTGCCATTCGACGTCAATGACCACCTTGGCCATCAAAGCACGCGCACACCGCGTTATGGATCTGATGGCTATGGATCGACGACGCCAACTATCCATGATGACTTCAATGAGTTCGACGAGGAGGAGATGGAGGATGCATGGATCATCAATCCAGGCTCCTTCCATCCTCCCCTTGGTGATCCAATTGAACTCCAAGATAGGCTAGCGGATTGGATTCCACCTCCACTACAACCAGTAGGACCACCGCATCACGTTTCAGGCGACAATATGTATGACACTCATGGCCAACACCACGAGGACATGACGCATGACTTTCGTCACCAACACGATGTCCTTGTCCCACGACGAAGATAACGACGCGCTGAGTACAACGCGCCACATAGGGACTTCATCGCTGAAGATATCCAGGTTGGCCAAGCTCGCCGTCCTCATCATCGCGATCAACGCGCTTATGCGCCACAGCCTGCTCAACACACACAAAGGCTTAGCCGCCACGAGGTAAAAGTTAAAATTGAGCATTTCTTTGGCGAATATGATCCCGCTGTGTTTCTTGAGTGGATGCAGGCTACATAGTATACTTTGCAATATTGTCGCGTCCCCACAGAAGAGCATGTTGACGCGGCAATGCTACACTTCTGAGGCGATGCACGCGTTTGGTACCACAGGTTCATGGACGACCGCATTCGTCGACACCTTGCTCCCCTCACGGAGTGGCACCAACTTGTCTATGTTATGACACAGAAGTACGTGCCCGCGGACTATAGAAACCATATATGAATGGAGATCGCAATGGCGCGACAAGGTGCCAAAACACCTCTGGAGTTCTTCTCTCACTTGGAAGACATGTACTACAAGACCAGCATCAGTGTCGCCCCATCCACACTACGGACAATGTTCTTGAGTGGTTTGAATGTGTCAATCTGTGACCAACTCGAGATTTTGCCAATCAAGGATCTAAATACCTTGACTCACACCGCGATGCAAATACACAACCAACAATCGCGTCGCCGGCAATCCTCTTGGCAAACTCCAGGTCAAAGAAGGTATGATTCTAACTCTGGTCAATCCCCTACTACTAATGTGTGCGGTCTACCCACATGAACCACCGCGTCAAATCAAGGCCGACAGGGGAAGACCGCGACATCTACCACCAATGCTCCTCGTGCGACACCTACAAAGGGTTCTTCACCAGCTCCTGAGCGTGCGCATGACTTGGAGTGTTTCAAATGTGGAGGACGAGGGCACTACAAGATAGATTGGCCAAACAACAAGAAAGTCCTCTTCTTCAGCATCGCCGCAGGCTATGAATCTTATGAGGAGGAGGATACGGCCCTTGAGACCATCGAGGAAGGATTCGAAGATGACAACGAGGAGGCTTACACTTGTGAAGCCACCGCGTTACATGATGGCACACCTCTGAGCCTTGTCACGCGCCGTCTCCTCACTGTCAAGGAAGCAACACTTGTCAACCAACGCGAGAACCTCTTCCACACGCGTTGCTTGGTCAAGACAACATCCTTGAGTGTCATCATCGATGGAGGCAACTGCTGCAATATGATCAACGAAAAGGTGGTCAACCATTTCAACCTGCCAACTACACCTCACCCACAACTCTATGGCCTACAATGGATTTCATCGAGTTCTGGTAACACTGTAACTCGACAATGTCCAATTTCTTTTTCCATTGGCCAGTATTCAGATTCAATCCTTTGTGATGTCATTACAATGGATGCCACACATCTTTTGATGGGGCGTCCATGGCAATTCGACAAGCACGTTCTTCACGATGGCTATTTAAACACTTATGTGTTTACTTACCACGGGAAACGCATCACGCTCTTACCCATGTCTCCCTATGAGATTTTACAGGATCAGGTTGAGCGTGATCGACAAAAGGCTTTGGAAGCAACAAAGACCGCGTCGAAACCGACGCGTTCCAAACAAGATAATGGGGATGCTTCCACCACCCCAGACCCAAGTAGCTGGAGATTGCGTTCTTCCAAAGGGCACGAAGGCGTTTCCAACGACAACGCGTTAAAAGGAACCTGTGAGCACAGATTGCTTCTTGCCCGGCCAAGTGACCTCACTGCTACCTTAAGCGGCAAGGCCCCATGTTTCCTATTGGTGCCAATGCCTTACATGCCAGAGAACCACCACACCGACGCTTTGCCGAGCGCGATCAACCAGTTGCTAGAGAAGTTCAAAGACATCTTCCCAGAGGAACTTCTATAAGGCTTTCCCCCATTACGAGGCATTGAGCACCAAATTGAATTGGTGCTTGGTTCCTCTTTGCCCAACCATGCTGCCTATCGCGCTGGACCAGAGGAGACCAAGGAGTTACAGCGCCAGGTGCAGGAACTTCTGGATCGCGGCTACGTAAGGGAATCTCTAAGCCCTTGCGCGGTACCCGTGATCCTCGTCCCCAAAAAAGATGGCTCGTGGCGAATGTGTGTGGACTGCCGCGCCATTAATCAGATTACGATGAAGTACATGCACCCCATCCCGCATCTCGACGACATGCTAGATGAGCTCCATGGCGCGATCCACTTCACCAAAATTGACTTGAAGAGCGGCTATCACCAGATTCGCATGAAGGAGGATGATGCATGGAAGACCGCGTTCAAGACAAAGTATGGCCTTTATGAATGGCTAGTCATGCCGTTTGGTCTTACTAACACGCCAAGCACGTTCATGAGGCTCATGAACCATGTTTTGAGGGAGTTTTTAGGCAAATTTGTTGTAGTGTACTTTGATGACATTTTGGTGTTTTCATGAAGTCTAGATGACCATGTAGATCACCTTAGGCTTGTGTTAGAGTGCTTGAGGCGCGAGCACTTGTATGCCAACCTTGGCAAGTGTCGCTTTGCATCAGACTCCACCAACTTTCTGGGCTACATGGTCTCCAAAGATGGGCTACGCGTGGATGAAGACAAGGTGAAGGCCATCCGAGATTGGCCCACACCTACCACTCCAACAATGGTTAGAAGCTTTATTGGCTTGGCATGATTCTACAAGAGATTTGTTTGCGACTTCAGCTCCATAGCCGCGCCTCTCCATGAGCTCACAAGAAAGGGCACCGCGGTGACTTGGAAAGATCACCACGAACACGCGTTCAACGCGTTGAAAGAAGCCTTATGAAACGCATCACTACTCCAACTCCCAGACTTTAACAAGCACTTTGAAATTGAATATGACGCGTCAAATGTGGGCATTGGTGGGGTTCTGCACCAGGAAAAGAAGCCCATCGCGTTCTTCAGCGAGAAGCTCACAGGGGAAACTTTGAATTACCCCACCTATGACAAGAAGCTCTACACCTTAGTCCGCGTGCTGAAGACATGGCAACACTATCTCTGGCCACGCGATTTCGTCATCCATTCGGACCACGCGGCCATTAGTTACTTGAAGAGCCAGGAACACCTTAGCCGCCGCCATGCTCGTTGGGTGGAATTCATGGAGACGTTTCCCTACGTCGTTGTGCACAAGAAAGGTAAGGAGAATGTGGTCGCCGACGCCCTTTCTCGCAGGTATGTCCTCCTTACTCATCTTCAAACCAAACTTCTCGACTTTGCGTTAATTAAGGATTTATACTTCACTGATCCCTTCTTTAAGCCAATTATTGAACACTGCCTTAGGGATCACCAGTTTGAGACATATTTTTTACATGAGGGGTACCGTTACAAAGCAAGTCGCCTGTGCATTCCTAGCTCACCCATTAGGAAGCTCCTCCTTCAAGAAGCTCATGAAGGACGCGGTCATTTTGGGGTTACCAAAACACTAGCTGCCCTCCGCGAGCACTTCTTTTGGCCGCGCATGACTACCCAGGTGACGCGATATTATAAGGGATGTGTCACATGTCAACGCGCAAAGTCTAATTCCAATCCCTATGGCCTCTAAACGTCGTTGCCCATCCCACTAGGCCCTTGGGAAGATTTGTCTATGGACTTCATCACAGGATTGCCTCTCTCTCGTAGGGGTAAGGACTCCATCTTTGTTGTTGTGGACAAGTTTTCCAAAATTTCACATTTCATCGCGTGTAAGACCACCAATACTGCTAGTGAAATCGCCGCGTTGTTCTTTGACAATGTGGTACATTTGCACGGTGTCCCTAGATCTATTGTGAGTGATCGCGACACCAAATTTGTGGGGATTTTTTGGAGAACACTTTGGGAAAAGTTGGGTACTAAACTTTTGTTTTCCACTAGCTACCACCCACAAACAGATGGCCAAACAGAGGTGACCAATCGAACCCTAGGAGCCCTCCTTAGGACCATGCTCAAATCCAACCCCAAGCATTGGAAAGACTTACTTGCTATTGTTGAGTTTTCTTACAACAGGTCCAGGCACTCCGCGACGAAGCTTACTCCGTTCGAGGTCGTCTATGGAAGAAACCCTTTGACACCACTCGACATGCTACCGCGGCCTCTGAAGGACAATGAGCACACTAGCGCGGCCAACCGTGCTGCGATGATCAAGGATCTGCATCAGCGAACACGGGAGCAGCTGGAACGACGCGCCATACAATATGCCACACAACACAATCGTGGGTGTCGCCGCATCATCTTTGCCCCAGGAGACTTGGTGTGGGTACATCTTTGCAAAGGCCGTTTTCCCGCCAAGCACAAATCCAAGCTGGCACAATGCGCTGATGGTCCTTTCCGTGTTGTAAAGGCCATTAGCGACAACGCCTACGAGCTAGAGTTGCCACCAGACTACGGTGTCCACGCAACATTCAACGTCGCCGACTTGGAGCCTTATGTGGAGCCAGAGTTCGATGATGGTGAAGCGGGGACGCTTCACAGCCAAGTGGGGGAGGGTGATGCACCCCTGCCCACCATGACTGCAACTGAGGAAGAGGAAGCCATGAGCATTCGCTCACAAGGCCCTATAACAAGATCGCGTGCCAAATCCATCGCCAATGCGACACAATCATTGATTGTGCGCGTCGTCGCTAGCCAAGGAACACAAGAGGCCGCGTTCTCCCTCAGATGCCTCCAGCCAAGTCCAGAGATCGCGTTCTCTTTCCAGATCCTCTCCACCATCATTGACCGCGTTCTTTGATTGTTTTCTTATTCTTGAACATTATTATTTTCAGTGTTTTCGTTTGGGTATGTGTTCCACGCGTGTCGCGAGGGCTAGCCCATTAAGCGAGACTCGTCCCATTCGAGTCCCGCTATAAAAAGCCAACTCAGCCTTCTGTAATAGGTTACGTCAATTTTAATCTAAGCTTTTGTCGAGAGCCTTTTTGCCTCCAACCTTAGATCGACGTCACCCAAAGTCTCTCTTCACATCTCCTTCCTCCGCCGCCGACGCTACGGCACCCACTCGAATTCTTCGAGTCTATCCCTCCGCTGCCGACGCTACGGCCTCGCTCACCTCTTGAGCCACTACCATCATCGCGCTCGCTTACTCGCGTGAGGCGATAACCCCGCGTTCCACCCATTCCTCCTTGGAATCGACACGCGCGACTCACCACCAAGATCTCGATCTGGCATTCGAAGGCAGGAACGCATCATCCGTCCTATATGACACATCAGGTACAACTTCCCAGATCGAAGCCATGGAACAAAGACGTTGAAGGCAGTTGCATTTCCTTTGTTATTTGATCATTTTGAACAAGGTTTAGATCATGTTTGTGTTTTGAATATTTAAGTCTTCCGCTGATATTTTGATATACATTACTGGGTTGCCGTTTTTACAAATACAATCTTGATTTCAATTTATATATATGTTATTGTTCATTTTAAATTATTATTTTGCGATCAATACTATAAGCCTTGGGTGATTTCGGATATGCGTTTCGAGATCACTAGCGGTAATATTCCTAAGGTAATTTAGGGGTGTTACATTGCACACAGTGAATAAATATGATGTATACAAATATTAGAAGTATAACGCAAATCCCTTCATATCCTTACAAAAATTACAAATTATATGATGTGTAGAATGAATAACTGGTCGAAAAACATGAATATCTATTAGTGAATTTCGAATATAAAAAAATGATTTATATCCAAACAATGCTAAATGTTGGTAATGCTAAAAGCAAGAATATCGACTTATAAAGCATGAATATCTAGGAACAGGATAGGAATAACGAAATTACAATTCTTCTTTGCAAAACTTTGATTTTGTATCATCCTCGTAAAAAATGCACTATGTGTCAAACTTTGATTTTGTATCATCTTCTTCTGATATTTCATTTTCGGATACATCCATGTCTTCCTATGAGCTTTCTAACATCATATCTTCGCTTGAAACATTCTTTTTGCGCGACCCTGACATGTGCAAGAACTTGTGAATTGCGATACATAATACATGAATATCAGTCATAGATTCATGAATATGCATGTAAAGCATTTAGAAGTAGTTTGAAAGGAAATGTTATTCATATTTCCATGAACAATATTCACTTCAGTAAAAAAATAAAGATTGAATACTGATTCACATTACATGAATATCATTCCCAAAATATTGAATATCGTTAAAGATGCATAAATTTCATTATAAATCAACCTAGATAATCACATCACAATAAACATAATCTAGTAAAGCATATTTGAGTAGTAATATTAATAATAACAGGTTGTATTTGATTTGATATTTAACTTTGGCTTATCGACATTCATGACAAAATGCACATGTAGTAACAAATATCTAAGCAGTATTCTTGAATATCTTGTAAAACAATACGAATATCATTACACAAGTGCACTGCGTCAACATTATAAGAAGTAATTCACATATGAACATCTACACAAAAATCATGAATACTGATGAAGCGAGTATGAGTATCACAGAGATACAAAGAATCACACTGGACACCATGTTTGTATCGTCTTCAATATTACTCATCTATCAATGAGAGGACGAAAAAAAACTCGAAAAAAATTAGTTCGGCAAGGAATCACATCAACAGAACCTACAATCCCTACGAAATAGAATATAACCAATGGAGGATCTACTCAACATGGTTCATTTCGACTGATAACAGTGTTACGGAGCAGACGATGAGGGATGCTTCTTGTTCGATTCGATGGATCTCGCAATTCGGACCTCTTCCGAGGGAGGTTTGCTGAAGAAGATGATGGATGTTTTGGTCTCGTTTGTGTTGAAAATGTAGAGATCTCACACCAGATTTGGACGGAAATTACGATGGCTTGTCGATTGCACTTGGATCCATCCGATTGTTTTGCTGGAAACCCTAAAATATGTTTTGAAAACCAATTAGAATAGACATAAGATCAACATATCATGAATTAGAATTAGAGTTTTGTTGGAAATTTTTTTACACACCTCAATTCATATTAAAACGATCCGATTAGCCCAAAAGTAGATTTCTCGATGATGAGTTTTCCACGGTTCAGACGAGATATTCACACGATTCGAACAAATCCGATTGCTTGATGATGATTCGTTGTAGACAAACATCTATCGGAGAGGAAAACGCAAGTTCAACGTCAATGGAAAGAAGAACGCATGTGCAACATCAATGAAGAGCATAACGTAGGAGAAGAATCTTCCTAACGTAGTTGGTAACGGTTTAGGAAACAATAATAGATTTTCTCTCTTCTCTAACAATATCCCTAATTATCTTTTGTTAATTTAAAAATTCAAAAACTGCCTTATTAGAGAAGATATGGTGATTATACACATACTATATCAACTATAAGACTCAATCATCCATTCATCCATCACACATCTTAGATTTAACCATCCGTTTTACTATAACTCTCGTTTTACTAGAACCTTATTCTGAATAATTATATATACTACGGTATTTCTTGAATGATTATACACACTGATGATAAGATATCGACCAAAAGTACTATAATATATATAAACTTAAAATTCTGAATGATTACATGAAATAAAGTTTATATATATGCAGTGCGATAACTATGGATGTATATAATGTCATCCATACTATTTTAATAATATATAAATACAATGGTGGATTACCTAGCTATTATAAATCTCATAAATTAAAATTTATAAGCTATCTAAGCCTGCAAGATATTTACTTATATTAAAAAAAACAAATTTTATATAGTAAGGTATACTTGGTAAGGAAGGAAAATGGTGTAGGACTTAGTTAATGCAAGTTTTTAAGAAAACGAAAGGTAAAGTTATAAGTTGATATTGAAATTGTCTTATGTGACATTGCTTATAGGCTGATACATAGGACTTAGGAGAGAGATTTACGATTTTAGTGTCAATATAGGGAGGTGTTAGCTACGCTCAATTTTTTTTACTAAATAAGCTCAATTGAACTTGAGTCCAGAATCGTCTAGAACCATATCCGAACGATATCGAATCACCTCCGAACTTGTCCATGTTATGCACAAAAATCAGTAAACTTGACTCCAGAAAGACCCCTCTCATATATATGGTACCGTCTAGCCATGTTCGTCCCCAAGAAAGACCCATCTCGAGCCATCGAATCCAAACTCTGACCGTAACATCATTTTCCTCGTGCTCAAGTCAGTTGAACTTGACTCCAAAATCGTCTAGAACCATACCCGAACGGTATCGAATCACCTCCGAACTTATCCATGTTATGCACAAAAATTAGTGAACTTCTCCAGAAAGACCCCTCTCATATATATGGCACCATCTAGCCATGTTCGTCTCCAAGAAAGACCCCTCTCGAGCCATCTAATCCAAACTCTGACCGTACCATCATTTTCCTCGTGCTCAAGTCAGTTGAACTTGACTCAAGAATCGTCTAGAACCATACCCGAACGGTATCGAATCATCTCCGAACTTGTCCATGTTATGCACAAAAATCAGTGAACCTTACCACTTTGAAGCGCTTTTCTAAGTCCGATGAAACATACCAACCGGTGCGACCTATCCTCGGAGAAACTTTACAGCTCCATAAACCCAACGACACTAACCTTGCTCTATGTGGTTGTCCTTCGAGCTGCTAACGAGCCACTCATATTAGTCACTTAATATATATAACAAGCGCTCAAAAAAAAAATCAATGTCACGCACCCGCAAAGTGGGTGCGGGACATTATTTACTTAACCACAAATGTCACGCACCCGCTTTGCGGGTGCGTGACATTAAAAAATCGGATACCTTAACTCATTTGTTCGCTCCCGTTTTTCGTATGCGTGGGTTCGGTCTCGCACCCGTTTTCCGTAAGAGTGAGTCTTTTGAGCGTAAACAGAAAAAAATTTGAGCGTATCTAGCGTCGCGTAAATATATAGCGTAAATATATAGAATAATAAAATCGTGTACATTTACATATAAACTAAATAAGATCCAACAATTGTACATAACTTACAAGATAATAATAGAAATTGTACGAATTTTGGCTATTGTAATAACTATTCAACGTAATATCCTAAACCCTTCAAATCCGAAACCATAAATTGTAAAAGCCTTTTTCTCATTTGTGCATAGATCTACACAAGCAAATACATGTCGACTATATTAAACACCAAACCAAATAAAAATATATTATTAGTATTATAATAGTAAAGTTGAGATCATATATGGAGGAGGTTTGGGGTGAATAGTGAGGATCAACGGTAACCATTAAATTTAAAATATGTAGAGTTAGGATTAAAACATGTGGAGTGATAAAAATGTAAATACAATAAACTTTTTTGATTTTATTTTTTAATTATTATTGGTTTTAAAATAAATTATTTGACAAAATATTTTTTTCAAACATTAGTTTTGTGAAAAAAATCACGCTTTTGCAGAAGTAGCACTTTTTGCTTTCCCTAAATGCCAAAATGTCACATAAATATCCTTTTTTGCAAAAATGTCAACTTGTCAAGATAAGCAATTAAAATTTAGTGATGTGATGACTTGAAATAAGAACATTTTTCATCTCCATTTTAGAGAAAAATATTATTTTTGCCTAAATGTGTATAAGTTTCTAAATTTTATAAATTATTGTCTAAATATGCAAATATTTTATATTGTATATATGTGCATCGTTCACATTTCACATGTGAGCGAACATTCTAATGGGATGTGACCCTTTAACTTACATGTCTTTTCTTTTACTTTTACAAGATTGATAAACGAACTTCTATTCCACACAACTTTTAATAGAAGCATGAAGTGTTAAAGTCCGGTGGACTGACAAATGAGGTGATGTGAAAGTTCTCCCTACAATAAGAAGAACTTTCTTGATTTGGTCTCAATCTTCAACAAAGTATAACTTTTGGTACAAAACTCTGAATCGACTGATTCCAAAAGCCACAGAAACTTTGATAAGTCTAGTTTAACTCCTCTAAATTTCACGAGAAACGAACAAGATTTTGAAAGTTATAGCAGTTTCAAGTTTGCAGCACAGGTTGTGCCGCGAATTAGGGTTTCCGAGATGATTGTGGATCTCGAACTTAATCTTGATGAACACGAACTGAATGATGATTTGAGTGGTTGATGTAGTAGAAAATAAGATGTTTTGGATTGAACAACTCAAGAATAACTTAGCCAAGTTATTCTCAAGTTTGAATCTAATTTTCATTAACATGGAAAGGAGTTTAAATTGATAAAAGAAGAGTAGGGGGCAAGAAAGAGAGATGGCACACCAACATGGCCGACCCTAACTCTCTCCATCTAACCCTAAGCCTACTAAAGTAATAAAGTAATATAAATACTAAAGTCAAACATATAACTACTAAAAATAGTAATATGAGAAACTTTTAGTCTTATAGACTACCACAATAGTAAGTTTTGAAACTGAAACAAATTATAGACATGCAACATCCTTTGCATGCGAGTGAGTAAAATGCATCCATGGTGGCTTCTTTGGATCTTGAACCACCTCCTCTAAGTCCCTCCAAGTCAAGGTTGGCCATGAGTCACCACGAGGGATGTGTCGGTATGTATGTATACGCGCATATAAGCCAGTTCGGTACCATCCTAAACCTAACTGCAATAAGAGGATAAGTCTACCAAACTTATATACTAGCTAGTCTTGTTTTAGTCCTAATTCCCGATATTGGATATTTTTTATCTACAAATGCCCTCTCAAGCGCAAATGCATGTACAATTGGCACTTGATAACATGCCTTAAGGCCGACAAGTCAAACGAGCTAGCTTATATCACACCCTCATGGCAGGCTAATCCCAATCAAACCAGGAACTCAAACCCGGAGTAGCACATAAAATTAATATATATTTTTTTCGTCTGGTACCCCTGAGGTAAGGTGAAATTCGTGAGGTGTCCTAAACATTTACCTATTTCACACGATAAATCCCTGAGTTTTGTTTTTATTTTGCCAAATGCCCAACTGTTAAATAAGTAACAGTTGCCTTAAAAAAACAATTTCTTATGGGTTTGCAAATTTTTTATGGGTATCTGCACATTCTTTGCAGCGATTATTAATGGCTGTTACTATTCGCACTACGGTTTTCGACCTTTCGCACTACAAAAAGCTACGCCAACATCTGGCGTACACTAGGTACAAGCGTAGTAGACCAAAAACGTATAAATACGTGGAAATTTTTTTAAAAAAAGAATAAAGGAGCTATGCCAGATTCTGGCGTAGCATAGTTATAAAAAACAAAAAAAAAGAGCTACGCAAGATTCTGGCGTACGCCAGAATCTTGCGTACGCTTTTAGGTTAAAAGCTAGCGTCGCGTCTCCTTTCTTCTTCTTCTTCTCTTCCTTCCTTCCCCGGCGGCGGCGATTTTTCTGTGGATCCCGTTCCCGATCCCGATTCCTCTCTCCTCTCCTCTTCCTCTCGTCCTCATTTCCCTCTCTTCTCTCATTCCTTCTCTTTCCATCCAAGAAATGAGCTCCCCGAGCTATGGTGGTGGCGCGACGGCGGAGCAACTTCCGACCACGGAGGCAGAGCAGCTTCCGACGTCCGCCTCGGCTGGTGCCGGTTCTCCTCTTGGCGGCCTCGAGGTTGTTGGTGGTGGCGGCGGTGCTCTTGGTGGTGGCGTCGAGGTTGTTGGTGGTGGTGGCGGTGCTCCTGGTGGTGTTGGCGGCGGTCCTCATGGCGGCGCTGCTCCTATTGGTGGTGCGACGGTGGGGCAGGCGGTGGCTGGCGCCGCTGCTGGTGGCGCAGTTGGTGGTGGTGGTGGTGGCGGTGACGGTGGGGCAGGAGCCGGCGTTCGTGGGCGTCGTACCCGTGGCGTTCGTACCCGTGGTCGTGAAGCGTCCACTTTGGCTCCAGACGCGACGCCTGTCGGGACAGGACGAGGAGGAGGTTTACGACAGGTAAATTTAATTTGGCGTAAAATTTTCTCTTTCAATAGACGTTAAATTTGGTTGAGATTAGAATTTATATTTGAAATTTCATTAGACGTTAATTTGGATTTAATACCTCTGAAATATTTAGATAATTATTTAGATTTTAAATTATAAATGCATACATATATTTGGGTTGAAATTATGTTTGAAATGTTTAGATAATTATTTTGCATTAAATGTTTACATAATTATTTTGCCTGAAATGTTGTAAATATATATTTAGTTATATCAATTCATGCAATGATAGTATGTATTCTCTGATCGGTATTTGTATGCCCTGATTGGTATTTTATTTAAAAAATTTACAGAAATAAATGTTTACATAAAAATTGACATTCGTAATCTTAAAAATAAATAAATAATTATGTATTAATTAATTTATATTAATTCTATATTTTTTGTAACAAAAAAAAATGTAATTAATTAAATATTAATGAAAATGATATGAAAGTAAAAGAAGATACATCAGTCGTTGCATAATTTTTAATTCATTATAAGAAAATTATAATTAATTCAATATAAATGTTTTGTAATTTTGTATAAAACGTCGAAATGAAATAAATAGTCAAAAAATTGTAATTCAATATAAAATAAATATTTGTAAAAATTGTTTGAAATTTATTTTTTTCAAAATTTGTAAAAAGGCCATACAGTAGTCGTTGCATTACGTTCGACAGCCGTACAAAGGCTCTCGTCGATTGGGACAGCGACGGGTCACAGGGTCGGCCCGACGCGGTGATGGAGCTACGGCGGATTTGGGTCCGCGACTGGACGCTGCCCAGCCAGACGATGCACATCTGTCTGATCCTGTCGACGATAGTAGCGACACGTCCATGCCCGACGCCGACGTCGATGCCGCTGACGATGACGCATTCGACGATGAGGCATTGACATTTGCCTTGGAGTTGGATTACTCTGAGGGCATCGATCCGATCGAGCCCCCTCCCGATTCGACGGCCGAGGATTTGGGGAGGGACGATACGCCTTCCGCCCCCGTTCGTGAGCCAGCGGGACCTGTTCCCGAGGTAGTGGCCCCCCTCCTCACGTGGCAGATGCGGACCCCGAGGGGGGTGCGCCGAAGGAGGCGTGGATGCCAGGAGGTCCCCGGTCGCGTAGCCTTTTGAGGACATATCCGACGCATGTCGCTGCCGTTATTTGGACACATATAGAGCGACTTGCGCGTGACCCTCCCTTATCACCTATGGATCCCGATCCGATACGTATTTCTAGTTGTTATTGAAATAATTAAAAAAAATATCATCCTTTATATTTTAAGTTAAGTAATCCCGATCTGTTACGTATTGGCTTTCAGCTCAAGAAGATCCTGAAGCCGTACACCCGCCACCCTCATTTCTCCGCCATCCACCAGTTCCGGAGGCAGGAACCGGATTCGTGGTGGACGCTTGCGTAGCGGAGCGGCATCACATCGTTGGGGTCGCTGGAGTTTCGTAGGATGGACCCCGTGCTCATATCGGCGTTTGTGGAGCGGTGGCATCCGGAGACGAGCTCCTTCCATTTTCCGTGGGGGAGATCACGATCACCCTCCACGACGTCTTACATATTTTGGAGATCCCCATCGATGGGGCGGCGGTGGTATCGGATATGTCCGATATCGCTATATGTACCGCTGCAGCGGAGATGCTTGGGCTTGATGTACTTGTCGTTTCGCAGATGGCATCTAGTAATAATTTTTAAACTTATTTCTCATTTATTTAATATATTTTAATTGAAATGTTGTTGAAATAGTCGTATTTTGTTATATTTTTTTTTTTCAGGTGGTGGCTTTTCAATCAATACAACGTTGAAGAATCGTTGTGATTTATTATGTCGAGCGACCCAAAGGTATATATATATGTAGTTTTATTAATATTAAGATTTTTGGGATATTTGTTATATATTTAATAATTAAATTAATGCTACTAATCTCAGGAACAAGCGTCATGTTGCTTCGATGTACTTGCTCATGCTATTGGGCAGTACCGTCTTCACAGACAAGTCAGGGCAGAAGGTGAAGCCGAAGTATATGTCGCTCCTCCTTGATCACGACCGCACCGGCCGTTATGCCTGGGGTGTTGGTGTCCTGGACAACCTATATCGGCAATTGGGTATGGCATCGCGGGCCGAGGCACAGGGATTGGCCGGATGTCCGCTGCTTTTGAGGGTAATAATATTTTATTTTATGTTTACATGCTTTTTTGATATAAATGCTAATGCATATATGATTTTTTGTACAGACGTGGATTTGGACATACTTTCACGCATTCCGAGGTCATGCATCACCTGACCTGGAACACATGGGGGATTCACGGGCTGCAGCCCGTGATGGGAGAGAGGTTCCTCAGGGGAGTGACTCGGATCGCCTTATCTCTCTACGTCGGGTTATGGACGCCATGCAGTATTCAGAGGTAATAAAAAAAAGCGTTACGTTCTAGTCATATAATTTTTCGATTATTTATTGGCACCTGACTTAGTTATTATTTGATTTCAGGTGCGGTGGCAACCGTGGGGAAAGCTAGACTTCAACAATCCGAGGTACGCTCCGTCGTTATATCGAGGCGTCATCGAGTTTTTGGACGTACGTGAGCCGTACATGCCCGACCGTTGCCTCCGTCAGTTCGGGTACAGACAGTGTATTCCGCAGGCGCCACCAGAGGCGAGGAAAGTTGTCCGACGTGCAAGGCTCACGTCGTATGTCACGGAGTACGCGGATGAGCACTGTCTGTGGGATGCGGACCCGAGGCCGTCTATCGAGCTGCATGGTCTTATCACGTCCACCTTCGCGTGGGATTGTGACGATGCATACCTCGATTGGATTGACCAGATGTCTCATCCATATTTGAATTTCCGGTCCGTCAGACAGGATCCACACGCAGTCCCTCCAGTCCCTCCACCTCCCCCGGCTTCTGCTGTCACGGTATGTCATCATTTGGATTTCCGGTCCGTCAGATGTATTTTATTTAAGTTTATTTAATGTATTTTTTTAATACAGCGCTCACAGTTGGTGGCCGGCGAGATGACGACTTATCTGGCCCGGCACGACGATACGCCTCCCCATCTTACAGATCAGATGATTCGTTGGATCGAGTGTCTGATGGGTGACGTGACGCCTTCGGCTCCTCCCATTCCACGCGCGTCCCAGAGATTCCGCGAGTCAGTTCATGAGGAGAGATCTGGTAGCGGGCGACGGTCGGACGATGAGTAGTTGTGATATGTACGTTACGTTTATGTCATGAAATATTTTAATATTTTAGTGTTGTTTATTGTATTTTGTTGATTTTATGGTATTATGTATATTGACATATGATATAAGTATATTGACATTAAATATAAACAAAAACTATAGTATATAAGTATATTCACATGAAATATAAACAAAAACTATATGATATAAGTGTATTCACATGAAATATAAAGAAAAACTATATTATATAGGTATATGCATATGAAATATAAACAAAAACTATAGTATATAAGTATATTCACATGAAATATAAATAGAAACTATAGTATATAAGTATATGCACATGAAATATAAACAAAAACTATATGATATAAGTATATTCACATGAAATATAAAGAAAAACTATAATATATAAGTATATGCACATGAAATATAAAGAAAAACTATAGTATATAAGTATATGCACATGAAATATAAACAAAAACTATAGTATATAAGTATATGCACAAGAAATATAAACAAAAACTATAGTATATAAGTATATTCACATGAAATATAAACAAAAACTATAGTATATAAGTATATGCACATGAAATATAAACAAAAACTATATGATATAAGTATATTCACATATGATATTAGTATATTCACATGAAATATAAAGAAAAACTATAGTATATAAGTATATGCACATGAAATATAAACAAAAACTATATGATATAAGTATATTCACATGAAATATAAAGAAAAACTATAGTATATAAGTATATGCACATGAAATATAAACAAAAACTATAGTATATAAGTATATGCACATGAAATATAAAGAAAAACTATATGATATAAGTATATTCACATATGATATTAGTATATTCACATGAAATATAAAGAAAAACTATAGTATATAAGTATATGCACATGAAATATAAACAAAAACTATAGTATATAAGTATATGCACATGAAATATAAAGAAAAACTATATGATATAAGTATATTCACATATGATATTAGAATATTCACATGAAATATAAAGAAAAACTATAGTATATAAGTTTATGCACATGAAATATAAACAAAAACTATAGTATATAAGTATATGCACATGAAATATAAAGAAAAACTATATGATATAAGTATATTCACATATGATATTAGTATATTCACATGAAATATAAAGAAAAACTATAGTATATAAGTATATGCACATGAAATATAAACAAAAACTATATTATATAAGTATATTCACATGAAATATAAACAAAAACTATAGTATTTAAGTATATGCACATGAAATATAAACAAAAACTATAATATATAAGTATATTCACATGAAATATAAACAAAAACTATATTATATAAGTATATGCACATAAAATATAAACAAAAACTATAGTATATAAGTATATGCACATGAAATATAAACAAAAAATATAGTATATAAGCATATGCACATGAAATATAAACAAAAAACTATAGTATATAAGTATATTCACATGAAATATAAAGAAAAACTATAGTATATAAGTATATGCACATGAAATATAAAGAAAAATTACATTATATAAGTATTTGCACATCCTTCCTATTGGGCCTATTTTCTTCTACAATCTTTTCTATTGGGCCTATTTGGGCCGAATTTCTCGATTTTTTAGTTTTTCACCCGTTTCTTCTATAATCCTTCCTATTGGGCCTATTTGGGCCCAATTTCTCGATTTTTCAGTTTTTCACCCGTTTCTTCTACAATCCTTCATATTGGGCCTATTTGGGCCCATTTTCTCGATTTTTCAGTTTTTCACCCGTTTCTTCTACAATCCTTCCTTTTGGGCCTATTTGGGCCCAATTTCTCGATTTTTCCATTTTTTACCCGTTTCTTCTATAATCCTTCCTATTGGGCCTATTTGGGTCTAATTTCTCGATTTTCAGTTTTTCACTCGTTTCTTCTACAATCCTTCTTATTGGGTCTATTTGGGCCCAATTTCTCGATTTTTCAGTTTTTCACCCGTTTCTTCTACAATCCTTCCTATTGGGCATATTTGGGCCCAATTTCTCGATTTTTCTGTTTTTCACTCGTTTCTTCTACAATCCTTCCTATTGGGCCTATTTGGGCCCATTTTCTCGATTTTTCTAGTTTTTCAATTCCTACCATCAACATGAAAACATACACATACATACACAATATATATATATTACAACGTAAATCACTACATTGGAGGATTGGGTGGACGGTTACATCTTATGAGATAATCCCGAAACATTTGAAACCTCGAGTGAAACTGAACATCCCAGCGGTCTACACTCTGGTCTTTGAAACAACGCCAAGCATACAGAGGAGGGGGAACTGGACAATCATCCTTGAGCCCCACCTACATACAAACACAAACTTTAACTATTTGTGCATATACTCCTATAGTTTAGTACAATAAATTATTTAGAAATAGTAAGCTTTACCGGTATGAAGTGGTTCCGAGCTCCTACATGGGCCATCGTCAATATCTTCGTCGGAGGGCCTAAGCTTGTATTACACGCCTTCATTGGTAGGCACAAGCAAGGACCATCCCAGGATAAGAAACATAGCGCAACTTGATACGCCGTGGCAAACACCAAACCGATTAGTGGCATGTGGAGCCAATATTGCGAGGAGCAAGGACTTATGACATAGTTCACCCGGAATATAAGATCGTCGTAACTCATTCTCGGTGCTAGTCTGGACAGTATTTCCATGTACACATCTCTGTTGTCCAAAAACTCTGCCGCTAGATGCATTCGAACCATAGGGTAATAATGCTCTTCGTACCCCAACAGTACAGCTAGTGACCGATATCCATAATGCCCGTCCGGAATTACATCTTTCGCCTCCTTAATGTATGGAAACCAAAAGTAATCCACATTCTTAACCCAAAGTTCACCCCCATATAAGTAATGGGTTGGTCAGGGAACTGTGATCCAGACGCTTCACTTTTATCCTTTCTAGGACGGCCACGACCCCTACCTTGGCTACCTTGGGTCCCATTGTCATTCTCCTTCTCCTTTTTTATCTCTTTCTCCTTCTCAAACTCCTCTAACTCGGCCCTTCTATGCTCAAACAAGCTCGGCTCCCTCTTGGTGGAATACTTTGTGAAACCCTTCGGCCTTCCTTTGGAAACGATACTCGTCGGCTCCAACAACGAAGATTCATGCGGATGTTCCAAGTCATGGAACAGGTCGGTGACTTGCACTAACGTGGATTTTTCAAGGATCCCATCTTTCTCCTTCTTGTACAATTCCTCAAGTCTTAGCAGGGGAATAGACATTGTTGCATGCTCCTCAATGGTGTCATCACGATAACTCTTATCCCATTCCAGCTGCCTCCAGAAGTGGTGGATCTCACTCGGCATGATCTGCCTCTTATCAACAATAGCCGCCCCAATCTCATGGATGCACGGCAGGCCTTGGCATTCTTTCATCCAGTAATCGTCGCACTCCTCGTTGAAATCATCTATCTCTAACTGCTTATACATATCGAACAACATCCTCAAGCCCTTTTCCGACACTTTGTAGAACAGCTTCGTAAACACCCTTCTCGTTTCTAGTGGCACCTGGTTGAAGCAATTTGGTTTTTTGACCCGTGACATCTCCATGCTCGCCCTCACCTGCCCGATTTGACCTTCGATTGCATGGTGGATCCTCAATGCCATCCTGTTAAAACCGCCAACACTAGAATCCACAATATCCTTCAACACCCTCCGCATACCCTCAACCCTATCAAAACAAAAAAAATTGCATAGTGTTAGTAAGAAAGTATGACACTGAGCCCTAGGCCCAAAAAACATCCCAGAAAAATGAAAAGTGATACATACTTGTTTGAAGTCCTCGTGAAAAAGTGAAGATGATGATATGTCCATGCTCTGACTATGTTTTCCTTGTAAGGATTCAACCATTGTTTCTCAAGGTATCCAACAAGGCCGCTCTTCCATGATTTCCTAAGTTTTTGGAGCCTCTCTTCATAGCTTTCCTCTGTGGTTGAACACCAAAGTCCCCAACATTGGCCGCAAAAGTTGCTAACTTTTTTCGAATCCTTCAAGATTGGATTAGCATATGCCTCGATGTTGTGTTTGATATGAACCCAACACAAAAGGTGTTTAACCCGATCTTTGAAAACTATCCGAATTGCATTGATGAGGGCCTTCTCTCGATTAGTCATTATGGCCGTCGGCATTACTCCCGCCTCTTGAAACAAATATAGAAGCTTTCGCATTATGAATCTGTAATGCAAACCATCTTCCTCTCGCATAAATGCATAGGCGATGTTGAACGTCTTGTTAGTGCATGTAAAATCGACAATCTCCACAAGAGGCATGCTATACCTAAGGATGAATGTAAGAAAACAAAAGCGTATAAGCCATTTTAGATCATGTATATTACGACTATATTAAATTGTAATAAACATAAGGCCATTATATACCTATTTGTCTTGTATGTGGCGTCGATAACTACCACATATGGGAACAACTTCAACAGGTGCAGCGAGTCAGGATGAGCGAAAAATAGGATATCGATCTCAGACATAGACTTTTTCCTCAGAGGATGCACTTCGTACCTGTTTTCTTTGAAGAAATTTAGGGTCCATTGGGTGACCGTCATTTCCCCACGATCCTCGTAGTGCATCTTTTGTAAATAGTTGGAAACTTGTTTCCTTGATGTTACATTTTTGGGGTTCAACTTTCTCAACTGCGCAACAATAACACTCGGCCGATTGAAAATCTCGCCGGAACTCCTGACAATGCACTGCTCATCAGGGGTCATTCGACCCATGTATGGATGCCCAAGGAAGGTAGTCGGAAGCTTATGGTTTTGTTGCCCGCTCAACACATTCAAGATCCATTTCTGAGTCTCTACTCCCGACTTCTTTTTCATTCGAAGACCGTACAACTCAAATGTGCACCCAGACTTCTTCGATCTGCTTTCACGAATTACCACAACAGCCTCATTCGGATCATCTTCACTAACTTTCTTCTTCCCCGATCTATATTCACCAAACTGCTCGCATGTCAAACTAACATGTCTTTCATTACTTCGGCGAATGACTAGAACCATCATCAACTCTTTGCCCCTCTTCTGAGCCCAATCAACCAACTCCTGTCGGCTATCCCACTTTTGATTCGTACGAAATTTAGATCCATAATCTTTACCCTATTAATGTAAATACTAATGTTATTCATTTGCATTTAATGACATCACACTATCTCAATCTCCAAACTTAAAGAACTACTATTTCTAACTACACATGCAATATCAAAATACCACATAGAATATTACAAACCTAAATCGCGAGTCAAACTATATTTATCCTCACTTCTCTTAATGACATTTTTAATGTAAATACTAATGTTATTCATTTGCATTTAATGACATCACACTATCTCAATCTCCAAACTTAAAGAACTACTATTTCTAACTACACATGCAATATCAAAATACCACATAGAATATTACAAACCTAAATCGCGAGTCAAACTATATTTATCCTCACTTCTCTTAATGACATTTTTAATGTAAATACTAATGTTATTCATTTGCATTTAATGACATCACACTATCTCAATCTCCAAACTTAAAGAACTACTATTTCTAACTACACATGCAATATCAAAATACCGCATAGAATATTACAAACCTAAATCGCGAGTCAAACTATATTTATCCTCACTTCTCTTAATGACATTATTAATGTAAATACTAATGTTATTCATTTTCATTTAATGACATCACACTATCTCAATCTCCAAACTTAAAGACCTATTATGTCTAACTACACATGCAATATCAAAATACCTCACTTCTCTCAAAATACCGCGTACAATTCACAATATCGCATGCAATATTACTATAACTAATTCATACATATCTATATAATGCAAATATCAAGCCTTTTACGAATTATGAAATACTAACCGCAAAATTGATGGGGTTGAATTCTTCATCACTGCTCAAATATTCTTCATCGCTACTCCAATAATCATTTTCGGTATTTTCCATTTTGGAAAGATTGCATTCGAATGTGTGCAAAAAATGGATGATTGAGTTTGGGTATATATAGAGGGGTATTTCGGCCGTTGGAATTATAGTCGTTGGGCTACGCAAGATCCTGGCGTACGCCAGATTCTGGCGTAGTGACCAAAATTCAAATCCCCCAACGGCTATAATTCCAACGGTCATATGCGAAGAGCTATGCCAGATTCTGGCGTACGCCAGAATTTGGCATAGCTCCTTTATATTCCAACGGTCATATGCGAAGAGCTACGCCAGATTCTGGCATACGCCAGAATCTGGCGTAGCTCCTTTATTCTTTTCTTTTTTAAATTCACACGTATTTATACGTTTTTGGTCTATTACACTTGTATCTGGTGTACGCCAGATGTTGGCGTAGCTGTTTGTAGTGCGAAAGGTCGAAAACCGTAGTGCGAATAGTGGGCTCGTTATTAATACGTCTGCAAATTTTTTTATGGGTCTCTTCCTCCATTTTTTTACCGGCCTTCCAAACCTCCAAGGGGCAAATATGTCTTTTCCACTTTCATCCTCCTCCCCTTTCTGAATCTCTCTTGAACTGTACACAGAAATTACCATATAAAAATGGATTACAGAGCATGTTCTTAACACCAAAATTAATCCTCTGATAAACATGTACAACTGAAATTCCGCCGAAAGCGTAAAATCTCGGATACCCCTTTCGATCATCCCTCTCGATTATGATCAAAATTGATACACCAACCAATAAAAAACCGCACAAATTACAGAGCAATTTCGACTCATGATCAGGAATTGAAGAAGGAGAAGGTTATTGACAATCTATTTCCTGGCGTCGAGATCAGGCGGAAGAGTGGCGACCAAACAATCAGGCGGCGTTTCTTGAACACAACGCCGAGAGAAGTGTAGTCGATGGAGGGCGAGCGGGATGGAGGGCCGTTGGAGAGCAGGGGTGGAGGCGATACAGGTGAATGAGAAATTCAATGGAGGGGATGAATGAGATATAGCAATGCTTCTTCTTCTTTTTAAAAAAAATTTTAACAGAATTATTACTAATTTAATAGTTGGGCATTTGACTAAATAAAAACAAAAGTCGAGATACTACATGAAATAGGCGAATGTTCGTGGCACCTTGCGAATTTCACCTTATTTCAGAGGTACCAATCGAATTAAAAAACCGATTACTATATTAAATATTGTTTTAATTCTAATTTATGAGTGTGTATGCTTTTATCTCTGCATAAACTAGAAAGCTTTTTGACTAAATCAATTAGTAGTACAATCATACTAGGTACATAACTACCCCCAATAAACTATCCTTGTTACTAAAGCTATTGCTATAACGAAAAGTATTCTTATAGCTAAACGATTTAAATTTAAATTGAAGGAGATAATTTTTTTTAGTTAATACATGTAAAGATTTTTGGACTTGTCTTTGAAAACTTGAATGATAGTCCTTGAAATACTAGTTGACCTTTAATTTTCCCGAAAATCCTTATTAAATACGTTTTTCGAGAAGTAAATCAATATGCTAATAGTTTTGTGCATCTTAGTCATTCACCCTGGTATCCCCTCGGTATCTAACTCAAATGATGATTAGTTTTCATCTACTTTAAATTGACATTCGAATAGGGTATGAGATCAGTCTAATTTTTTTTCCTAAAGAGTAAAAAATACTATAATTAATCACGATAGCATGCATGTTCTGTCAGAAAGAGACGTAGCAACAATTATATATAACCCCATACATATGAACCTATTCTATTTGATGACAGGGAAATCAAATCCAAAATCTATGTTACAAGTGTTTTGGTGTATTTTTTTTTTTTGAATCTAGACAGGGGTACAAACCCCGTTCATTCCCAAGAATGTAGGCAATATAACCCCCTAAAGACAAAATAAGAAGGTTAAGAAAAAAGGTTAATGTGTCACAAAAAACAGTCTATGTTCAAATTCACTAAAATACATTTTATAAGTATGTCATATATAAATTTCTTGTAGATTTTTGTTATTGATTACGTGTTCGCTTAAGATTGATACATGTCTTCATTCTTTGATTTCGATTGAATATCCATTTTATTGGGATTTTCCAGGTATTTTTTTAAAAAGATTTGCCTTTATCTAAAAGAGACAATTAAATTAAGGTCAATTCAATATCCATTTTACTGGGATTTTTCAGGTATTTTTTTTAAGATTTGCTTTTTTTATCTTTTAAGGTCAATTGAGTTGAGAAAATTTGACATTTTTTAAAGTGATTATCTATAACGCTATATTAAACCTCATTTTTTTATTCACTAGAGTGTTTGTAGTCAAGTTGTTGACGTTTAATTTTTTCATTTATTATTATTTTCTATAATATTTTTAAAATTAATCAAATTTAAACTCTGAAATTCTATTAAATATTAACCAAATCTCTTAAAATTAACTTTATTTTTTAAAAGAAATTAACTATTTTTTTAACAATACATATGAACTAATCTAAACCATATATTTGTTTGTATATTAAATTTCACATTCATTTTCTTTTCTACCATAAAGATTGTTACATAATTATTTTAGCTTGATATAAGAGACTTATATAGTATTCATAGTCAATATAAAGATAGACTGAATATTTTTTCTTACAAGAACGATAACACCTAAGCTAATTTTAATATAATTATGTTATTTCTAAACCGTAGATCATTAATATAATTTATTTTGATATGCTTAACAAACTTTATTTTCTTTACTTATTTTACCATTACTAATACTAAATCCTTCATAAATGTCGATGAGGTTAGTTAAATTTTTTTAATTTATTGGCCTTATCAAATCCTACGAAATCTTCCTAACATCATCTAATAATTTTACTTCTCTAGAATTATTTTGCTGACAAAATTATGGAGTTGTTATCATTCACAATTAAATATAAGATGTCTCAAGTAATTGTTCATTTTTAACTTATTTATCTAATTTTGAAATTAATTCAATATCGTCATAGTTCAAATCGACTTAAAATTTAAAATTTAAAAATAAACAATATTATAAATAATATAATTTCATGGATTGAATTAAATAATATTTATAATAATAAATATTTTCTTTCGAATTAATAAAAAAATATTAGCTATCATAGACATGAAATAAATATTATTCAAAAACGTAAAAAACATAATTAATTCATTTTAAAGAACACATAATACACCAGTATGACAATTTTAAAGATATAAGATAAGGAAGTGAAATAACTTTAATATTATTTTGAAACTAAGCAAAGTTTATGGAATAATATAAATTAAATAATTAAATTCATTAAGTTTTTTATGCAAACAAGTTATATAAAAGTTAGAAAGATATTTATAATAATAATATATATTTTTAGTCGTAAATTAGACTCTAAATCGAGGTAGTTAGGAAAAGAGTTATACAGTAAAATCATATCAAATTTATTTTGTATTTGCTTATAATGTACTTCATCTATGTATTTTTAGAATTGTTTTGAAAATAAAACTTATACTCTTATATATTAGTTTATATATCCTTTCAAATTTTACGACACTAGCATTTAGAAATAAAATATATTAAAAACTTATAATTTGAAAATTTCTCTTAATGAACTTCATTATCTATTTATGAACTTCATTATCTATCGATTCGGAATTTACAGTCCAATTTTTTTTCTTTGGGATCTATTTATGAACTTCATTATCTATCATTTTAGAGGTCCTAAAGGAGAGGCCTCTCGTCGACCTTTTGGCCTCACATTGATTTCGCCTACACGTCGGACTCTAGAAATGTCACATCATCCAACCTTTAAAAAAGTTAAAGTAATAGGTATCACCTTAATCTTTTACTACATCGTAATTGATCATATATATCTTATATTTCATATTTTTAATCAAATATAAAAATGTATATATTGAGGCAATCATTTTACATATATTCAATATATCAATATTTGTTAGAAAAGATCTTAATTAGCAAAAAATGATGGAGATATTCGAAATCAAATTTAGAAATTACATATCTTTGTTAAAAAGATCTTAGTTTTTTTAATATAATTTACATTTATATCAAATCTTTCAACTTAATATTATTGACAAAAAAAACTACGTTAATTTAAAATAAAAAGTGGTGATTCATTTTAAAAAAGTTTCAAAATACGTGTAAAACTCAAGTAAATACTAATAAGAGAAAAAATTTCCTAAAGGGATATTAGTATACCTTGACGAGGCTCATCAAAATCAATAAAATCTATATACATACGAAACCCATCCTCTTTCGAGTCACTAGAACGTTTCTTTTATTTTTTAAATTATTTAGCAAAGTTTAAATAAATAAATCTTAACAAATTTGTACCGAAAAATCATAATAAATTGACTTTTTACTTACATTCTAATATGAATTTTTAATTAAGAAAATATTTTGATTTGATTAGTTAAGATCTCATTATTTACTATTAATATATTAAAATTTTAATTAGCCTTTTTATACAATTACGATTTCACCAATTCTTTATCAAGTCTTATGTTGTGCTTCAATTAAAGTTATGGAAATTTAGTTTTTGTTTGTTCATGCAAATTTAAATCAACCTAGCTATAAAATAACTTATACTAATAATATAACAAACCAGATAAATTTTGTTCTATTTACGATTGATTATATATTTTGTTTTCACAATCTTCTTATCAATTCCATATGATGAAAGAGAAAGTGTAATAGATGACATTGAGTCGGAAACCATGCATCCATAATCTCATAAATATAAATACAATCACATATACAACTTATGATTAATATCATTATGCTTTTTTGAAACGTAAATTGTAGTTTTTTCGTTCATTCTTTATACTTTTAGTAACGTTTTTAACAAATTTTCAACAAATAAATTTTAACAACAATTATTTTGTGTTTCGGGTATTATTTTTATTATAGACATGAATGAAATCAATGTTTTTAATTTAAGTATTATTTGCTTGATGTGAGAGATACGTTTATTTTTCATGATAGCAATCACTTTGTTTTTGTTCTTAAGTTGCCTATATTTCCTTGAACAACAATCCTTTTTAAGGATTTAGCAAATTTAACCAATTTTAACATTCAGAAAGCTTATTGCTCAACAAAGATTACTCAAAGCTAATATAAATGTACATTAAAATAAATTAATGGATTTGATAATTTCTAAATGTAGGTTCATTAATTAAAAGTTTAATCATCAATTGTTATATAAAATTTTATATTTGTTTATACGGAATCGATGAAACACGATTTCTATTAAAGATATTATTCTTACCAAAAAAGCTTACCCATGTTTTCATTAAATATTTTACTTTATTTTGTATGTTCAATTATATATCTTCTAATCTATATACTGATGTAATAATATATCACTTGAGTATATTATTTCTCTTTTAGTTTCTACAAATTTATTATGATACATGTGAATAATATTTTTCACAATTTTCTTTTTTTTATACTAATATTATGAGTTTATGATTAATATTTTTTAATAAAATATGTATAATTTTTTATGGTCTATGCTAATATAATATAGCTTTATTAGATATATACACGTAAAAATAATATTAAAAACGGTTTTTTCGCCTGGTACCCCTGAGGTATGGCGAAATTCGCGAGGTACCCCAAAGTTTGACCCATTTCTCACGGTACCCTCAAGGTTTTTTTTTCACCAAATGCCCTTCTGTCAACTCACTAACAGAAAACGTTAAAAAAATTTGAAAAAACCTAAAAAAAACACATCTTCGTCTCTCGCTGGTACCCTCTTCGTGCTCGACCGACAAACTCAATCCATCGGCTCGCCTCTCGTCTTCTTCGTGCACATCTCTCTGGCGGCCATTATGTCGGCCACAACGACAAGGCGACCCTTCTGCCCGGCTCGCCTCCGCCTTCGAGCCCTTCCCTTCAAGCCACAATGACAAGCGACTCGCCTCTACTCGGCTCGCCTCCGCCTCCATCGCTCTCCTCTATCTCTGCCTCCACCTGCTCGCCTCCCCTCCACCTCCACCGCTGATCTCCGGCTCGCCTCCACCCAGGTAAGCTTTTCAATTTGTTGAGGTGGTGGGTACATGTGGGTTTAGGGTTTAATTCTGTTTTTTCCTTTTGAGCTCTGTATATCAAATCTGGATTGTTCACCTTTTACAAATTTGCCCACCAATGCTTTTTGTAAGAATTGCAGCTAATGTCCACCAATGCTTTCTGTATTAGATCAATTTTTTTACCTGGGCTTTTTGTGATATTGATTGTAGTGTGAGCAAACAACTTGTTGTTCCTTTATGTGATGCTTCCAGTGATTGAACCGCTCTTCTTCGATTTCGACCATCGAAGGAATTCAGCCAGTACTAGAATGGCAATGAGTAGAACAATCAGGATAATGGATATGGCTATTAGAAGAAGAAAAGTGATGTTAAGATAAAATCCATGGTGGACTTGACCACTAGTGTGATTGTATCTGCCATCATGGTAGTGCCATGGCTGTGGTTTTCCAAGGGAGTGTTAGAGCCACTGGAGTTGTCTTCTATTGTTGTAGAAAATGAGGGTTTCCAACTTCAATAAAAGCACAGAAAGCAAGGGAACTGAAGATAGGTGGAAAAAAGAGAGAAGGGCTCGAAGGCGTCGCCGGGTCGAGGGCCGGTAGAATGGAGATGGGCACCGGAGATGTGCAGACGAGAGGCGAGTCGGTGGGTTGAGTTCGTCGACCACGAAGAAGACGAGTAACGAGAGGGGGCAAGAGATTTGGAAGATGTGTTTTTTTAGGTTTTTTCATTTTTTAACGTTTTCTGTTAGTGGATTTGACAGAAGGGCATTTGACGGAAAAAAAACCTCGAGGGTACCACACGAAATGGATCAAACTTTGGGGTATCTCGCGAATTTCGCCGTACCTCAGGGGTACCAGGCAAAAAAACCGTATTAAAAATATACTACAACAACACATTAATAAAAATATCGCATGCATAACACATATTTTGCACTAGTTGTTACTAAACATATTTACTAGTGGTGTTCACTGGAAAACACGAATGTTTTTTTTGTTTGAAAAACGAATGTCTTGTCCATATACAGTATATACATTTGATCACTTAATATTGAAAAGTAATTCAAAGTATCATTTAAAGTACAACATATACTCATGGATTATGGACACATGTATACTAAAAAACCTTTTTACATATCCAAAGATATGAAAATCAAATTCCACAATCATTAATGAGGGACGCTCAGGTAAAACGAACGTTATAGTAAAACGAGTGAATAAACGTAAAGCGTCGCATTGGAGGTGATGGATGGCTGGATTAGGAGAGGAAATTAAGGGTGTATGGAGGCGTGAAACATGGGATTGAATATCCCAACATATTTTCTGAATTTTAGAAAATAACCGCCTCCAAATTAGGAAGTTAGAGGAGATATGGAGAGAGAGTGCATAGATCATCCAACTCCAATCCTCCACCAGATCTGGTTCGTCTCCCACAATCCACCATTACAAGAGCTCCAATTTTCGAAAAAAATCAATCAAATCCAACAACCATCGTCACTCCATCGTCTTCATACGGTTGAACAACACCGATCTTCCCCAACTCCATATTCGTCTTCATCTTCTTCGTATGCCAACTCCATCGTCTTTCTCCATTACCAGACGCGAAAGCGATAATTCTCCATCGCCGGTCTTGAATATGGAAGAAGGTTAGTTGATTGATTTGTGGTTTTCTAATACCAATTATGATATTTTGAATACGCTTGTTAGTTTCATTCAATATAAACTATGATTTAGGGTTTCGTGGATGTATGGGTTGTTGTTCGTGTGTTTCGAACGATATTCAAATTGGTTTTGATGTGATTTTGTTGAATGGTGAATATCGAACGTGATTATTATATAATCCATGCCAATTTCATTGCACATCGATTATGATTTAATGGATAATGGATTTAGGGTTTCGATGTTGTATGGATTTTTGTTCGTCTGCTTTGATTCGATATGCATACCATATGTTATGATATTCAGATACTGTAATTAAAGCCATATGCAAGCCATTGTGATTTTAGTTCATTCTCATATTCAATGGAAGTTCGTGCATATCAATATGTCAAATTTTTCACATCGTTCTTTGGTTTTTGAATATCAAGATATGTACAATATGCACTTTTTTATAATTGATATTCAAGAATTGTGTATTCGTATTCACTATGTTGATTACGCATTTACTTAGTTGAAATTGAACATTGTGCATACCAACACTAAATTTGTGAATATCGTTCATAGTTTTTTGAATATTTATTAGTCTTGTTCATGTTATGCCGTATTCATGTTGATATTCACAGACCGTGAATAAATATGCACTTAGTAGAAATTGATATTCGTTTTTAATTCCGTTATAAATAACCAGTGTTATTAGATATCACGTTCCTTCATGGTCCTTCACATTGTATTGATATGCATATTCTTATTGATAATATTCAGGAATTGTTAAGACATATTCAAAATGAAGAAGGCCATGATCGAGGAAATGCAAGAGGTGCAACAATTATTCTTGTTCTAGATATTCATTTTTTGTATTCTTATTCTAGATATTCACGTAGTTTATATATTTGTATTCTTATTCTAGATATTCATTTTTGTAGATATTTGTATTCTTATTCTAGATATTCATTTTTTAGATATTTGTATTCTTATTCTAGATATTTACTTTGCATTAATAAGCATTGGGCATGTGTTATATCTGATCAGATATTCTTATCCTAATACTAGATATTCATATACGTGATCCATAAATTCATGATTTGCCTATCAAAGTTTGTATGTTTGTATTACTATGATTGGATTTGTGTTTGTATTTTCATGAATTTATAATTGATTTTTCAAACATACGGTATGAAAATTTGCAAGGAAAACTTGTATTTTTGATAATAAGATTCGTGTTTCATACATTCACTTTAACTAAATTGATAGTATTCATGAACTTTTGTACGACATTCATTGAGTTACATTTGATATTCATGCATACGTCGTGCATAGATTTACGATTGTTGTGTTTTATACTGGTAGGATCATTTGAAAATATTAAATATCATCAAAGAATATCCAATCATATACTTTGATAAATTATGCTTGAATACAGTTTCACAATACTTTACACATTGACCTAGGTGTGCCCACATGGCATATGCAAATACCCCACAATCAATCTTATTTTTATCGTCACTTCACTTCATGTTTAGAATTTCGGGCTTCTTGTTGGCATAACCCTTAAACTTTGCGTCTAGATTCCTGAATATCATCAAAGTACACATGAATTTTTACAACAAAAATGTGAATATTGATATTTAAGGATATAAAAGAGAAAAAGAACTCTACATGTTCTATGTATACTTAACATAATTCTATATCAAAAAAGCCCTAAACACTAAACCAATAAACTCTAACCCCTAAACCCTAATCCCTAAACACTAAACCAATAAACCCTAAAACCAATAAACCCTATACCCTAAACCTTAAACCAATAAACCCTAAATGTTAAATCAACAAACCCTAAACCAATAAACCCTAAACCCAAAACCTAAACCCTAATCCCTAAACATGAATATCAAAAACATTTTTATGAATATCATATAAAACAATTTGAATATCAATTGCAAACAGTACAAACAACACCAATAAAACACCAAAATTGATTCATCAACAATATTATAGTGAATATCACATCATAAAATTTGAATATCAACTACTTGGATCATGAAACCTACATCCAACATGAATATCAAAAATATTTGTATGAATATCACATCAAACAATTTACATATCAACTGCAAACAGTACAAACAACACCAATAAAACACTAAAGTTGATCCAACATGAATATCAACAACATTATAGTGAATATCAAATCATAGAATTTGAATATCAATTACAAACAGTACAAACAACACCAATGAAACACCAAAATTGATCCAACATGAATATCAACAACATTATAGTGAATATCAAATCGTAGAATTTGAATATCAATTACAAACAGTACAAACAACACCAGTGAAACACCAAAATTGATCCAACATGAATACCAAGAACATTATAGTGAATATCAAATCGTAGAATTTGAATATCAACTACTTAGAGCATCAAATCTATATCCAATATGAATATAAAAATCATTTGTATGAATATCAATTGCAAACAGTACAAACAACACCAACAAAATACCAAAATTGATTCAACATGAATATCAAAAACATTATATTGAATATCACATCATGAAATTTGAATATCAACTACACGGATCATGAAACCTACATCCAACATGAATATCAAAAGCATTTGTATGAATAACACATCAAATTAACAATTTGAATATCAATTGCAAATAATACAAATAACACTAAAATTGATCCCGTATGAATATCAACAATATTCATACCGGGTCTATCCAATAGATAAACCCTAGAAATTTAAATCTATCAAATCTCAAACAAATACACACAACTCTCAATCAGGGACGATGAGATTTAATCGGGTTTAAAAAAAAAGGTTTGATCGGTTGGGGATATGATCTTTAACGGAGGATTTGTGCAAACATAAACCCTATAACTCAAAATCCATCACATTTCAAACAATTATCCCACAAATCTCATACAAAATCAATGATAAACAATTGAAAATTTGGAAATTACTAAACCACATAATCAACAAGACAACAATACGTAACAAATCAACACCTAATTTGCATAAGGATTGAAATTGTAACAAAAAACATACCCGAAACAATGAAATTTCATAAGCGAAATAGCATATTGAAAAGAAAAACTCGAAGCAGAAGGATGTTACTTGTTTCTAGGTAGAATAAATCGGTGAAAACGATGGTGTAGAATTCCACGACAGTCGGCAAATAGGTCTCAGAGATGACACGGATGTGGAGCTTGAGGAATATCTTCAATGGCGGTTGAAAGGGGAAGAAGATAGAAGCGGTAATTTTGGAAGCATATCGTCTGTATGAGAATTTGGGAAGGTTTGTTGAAAGTGGATCCCATAAAATCCACTTGTGAGATAATCTAGTGTGTGCAACCCACCTTCCTAAATTTGCACATCCCTCAAATCAATCACATCCGTTTATTTCCTCTTCATCCGACGTCCGTAATTTGTCCACTCGTTTTACCCTAATAGGTTGTTTCACTAGAGCTTAAATCATCATTAATATACGTTGTATGTTACGAGGAATTAATTAGTTTTTTTTGGTCGAAGAGGAATTAATTAGTTCCGAAAGAATTTAATAAAACTCATTTAACGATTTTAGATGAATCAATATATATATTTCAAAATTCACCTTTTCAAGCCACTGGAGCGCTTTTTAAGTCTATATTATTTTTTCAATTTTTCAATTTTATTATATTAAATAAATGAATAAATAAATTAAATAAGAGATTATAAATCTTTCCCTTTCCTAGTCTATATATATATATATAGTTTAGGTTATTCTATTGATGGATAAAAGGAACTTAAATTCAACTTTTCATAGAGTTGTTCCCTTCAAATTATTTAGAATATTAACAACCTACAACAAATATATATTAGAATAATAAATATCTATTGATTTTCATTTAAATTCTATCAACATATCTTGTTTACACCACCGATTAATATTAACTTCTTCTTTTCTAATTTAGTATATATTTTAATTAAATCTTTATAATCTACTTTTGATCTTAATTACAACTTACTTAAAGTAGTTATTAATAAAATCTTCCAAGTGAATTTTCTAACTTTGATTCACTATTAATTAGTATCTTTATTTCATCCATATATTCATTAACTCATTGATACATTCTACTTAACTTATATATAAAACACATGGTTTAGTTATGTGAGTTTTAAAATATTGATTTTATCAAACTTTGCGGAAAGAACAATTAGCCATTTGTTGATTTTCACGACTTTTTCTCGTGTATTTTTTTGAATTTTTTCCTCCTTTATATTTATTTAAGAACTTTGATACTCTAATTAAATCTATAACACCCCAGACTTATGTCGGTAAAGCCATATGCCAATGACCTCAGACTGTAAAGTCCAAAGCCACCATAGGCTTTAATCGGAATAATTATGCTTAAATAAATACATAAACATTAAGACGAATCTAGTGGTGCAACCAATTGCAAGAACAAAACTCCAACAATGTCAAATTTTACTCAAGAACAACCCGGTAATGAATTTTAGGGTTCTTGGGGAATTCAGATGAAATTGGGTGAATTATGATACCGATTGAGGGGGTTTTTATAGGGTTTTTGTAGGTGTGAATGCCTTAAATATTAACCCTTTCATAATTTTCCCCAATTGATGCTAAATCGGACGAATTTCGAATCGAGGTGAATCGGGCCTAAAAATGACGCGAGATGCAATGGGGACAAATTCCGCCATTCAATCCAATTAGTTGGTGAATTAGATGTGGGATAAGGTTGTCTTGAATGCCCAATGAGTAATGACATCAATCGGATCCGAGGGAGCAACAATTTCCACCAGGAAAGGAGCTCCAAGGTGGCGTTTTTTTGGAGAAATGGTTGGGGAAGAAGACAACTCAACTTTTGGCCTATTTGCACATTTTTGCCAAACTTTCTTAAGTTGTAAAAAAATGCCGCTATTTTAACTTTTAAAAATTACAAAACTTACCTAAACTTATTTATTTTAATGTTCTAAGTTTAAAATATTATTTTAACCCAAAATTAAAGTATACAAAAATTTAACTTAGGTTAAAATAAGCTTAAGTTATATCTCTTATGAATTTTACCATACTTAAATCCTTAACAAAAATTTGTTAAACTTTATTTAAATATTCTAGGTCAAATTTGATAAGTTTTATCTAAATTATAATTAACACAAAGTTAATCATAATTTAAACCATCCTTAGCTTAAAGAAATAACATACTTAGGACAATTATTATTTTATCCCTTTATGGACAACATAATGATTCTTATGACCTTTATTATTATTTAAATTCTAAAATTACATTCATTGTTATATTTACACGATTTCTATTTAACACACGGGTGAAATTGCTATTTCACGTCCTGTTTCGTCCGTGATGAACCATATGCATCGGTCCGTGATATACCAAATTGATTCGTACGTGACAGATGGATTCAGTTGGTCTGTGATGGATGGATGATATTGGTCCGTGACGGACGAGGTCAACAACCAGAAAATTGAATGTTACGTGTCCCCACCTAACAACATTAACTACCCCGTCATATCTCATCAATATTACGGCCAAAATTAAACCCTAAACCTCTCAATCATTCTTCCCTTTCCCTCCCACAACACTTCTTCCATTCTCTTCCATTACTTTGGTTTTTTTCCATGGCAAATGAAGATGATTTTTACAACTTCAATGGTGGAGAAGATTATTCAAGGAGTTATCATTATAATGAGGTATGTTTTTTGAGCTTTTACTTTACATGTTAGTAGAAGTTAAAATTTTTATTGTTCTTTCTTGTGAATGTACATGTTTGAGTTGTTCTTTGAAAAAAAAAACACTTTCTTAACGTAATTTCAATAGTGTTACTATATGTTCATAAAAATTTCATGTTTGATTAAGTTGTACTAAAAAGTTGGAGATTTTGTGTGCAAAACTTCATGTTTGATTGTTTGGCCTTGTTATATTGAATTTTGACTGGATCATTGCAAGTGTAAGAACTATGTTCGGCGGCTGTTTTTTGAAAGAAAATGGTCCGTCATGAGTGGATGTCCTTGATCCGTCACGTATGGAAAGGATTCATGCGTGACGGATGGGATGTTACCATTCGTCAGGGATGGATTTGTTTGACAGAACAAGATGTTGTAAGCCCGACTTAATACTCTATTTTCTGTATGGTTTTTGAGAAGTATAACTTTTTCTACGTAACCCCGAATTGAGTGATTCCAATGCCACATTAAAGAACAAGATGTCAACTATAACTCAGCCAAATTTAAGCATGTTTGGACCAGAGAATCAAACGTTATGGCAATTCCAAATCCATATCGCAGTTCTACATATTTGCACGATTTGCAACAAATCGTGCCCTAGACCGTGCTCCCTTACTGAGACGTAGATGTAGCTTTTGTAAAGAGGCACGGTTTATGACAATCCGCACGTGACAGACGACGCCAAACTATCCGTGATGGATGACTCAACGCCGCACGTGACAGACGGGATGAAATAGCCCGTGACGGACGAAGCCCCACCATCCGTCACGGACCATCTCTTCATAAACAACTTCGACCTTTAGCTTATATAATTCTGCACAGTTTGTCACAAATCGTGCAGAATTATAGAAGCTTGTAATTCTAGCTCAAAGTTTAGAGGATTTTTTTAGGATGGTATTTTAGGATTTAGCTTTTGTAATTCTCTTTTTACAGAATTCTCTATCTAGGACGGTATAAATTTAATTTCGACCGCTAGGTGTTTGTATCCATTGCATCGACCGGCAATTACCAACAAAGTACCAAATGTGTGATATCAAAGAAGCAAAGACGTCCAAATTAGTTTGATTATCATCATAAAACCATTCCATAAATTTAAATTAGTTTGATTATCAACAAACTACAATTCCATAAATCGTGCGACACTCCCTAAAATACAACCAAAGTACCAAATGAAAACCTATGCATCTTAATATTCGTCGTCCTCCTCATCATTGCCATGTACGAAGGGTCTGAAGTCTTGAATGCAGTGTCGCACAACTTCGCGCATGTTGTAGAACTGCTCTTCCTCCGCATCATGAAAATGATTTAGACGATGTAATGCTTGTCCAATGACCTACAGAAATACGTAAAAATTAATTAAGGTAAAGCTTTAATTGTATATGTAAATTAAAAACAAACATCCAACACATATTTTTACCTAGACAGGATCTCTGATGCCAGCATCAAGAGGCCTAACACATGGGTGTGTACGAGGTATGTACCACTCCATGTAGTCGGCACTACACTCATATCCTTATAAAGCAGGAGGGCACATATGTGTGATCCAGATGGAGTGTTCACTTCTTGCATCCCAACTCTAGTTTAAAGTAGGGTCATACTGTACTATATAACTCCTGATGCTGGGATGTCTGTGCGCTTTGATGAGCTCTATAACCGGTCGAGAAATCCCCTATACCACTCTAAATTGCCTCGATACCTGATCCGGCATATAGGGCTCGGTAATTCTCAGAAATGAGATGATCCCATGAAAAAAGGCAAGAGCCAACTCCGGCATATTGTAATTAACATAGCCATAGGGTTGTCAGTCAACCTTTACAAAATTGGATGTAATTAACACAACCGTAAGTAACTCTACACAATTGTAATACTTTAATATGAGAAATAAACCACATCCTATGATACTTAAATTCCAAGATTTCATTAAATCTAGGTCCTCCCTGTAGTTTCTTCTCTACCTACTACGAGTCTGCACAGGGATCCATCGGCTTGCATATGGCATACCGTCTCCGAAGCAGGGATTTTGTTCAGGATGAAAGCTAGGGAAGTATAGATAGATCCAAGCCTGTACATAAATATGTTTTTTACAAACATATCAACCTATACCTTAAATTTAATTAAGTAATATAAAAACAATATGCAACACAATTCTTACCAGCAACAACGTGTAGCAGGTCGAAATCTGACAACATTCATGTCGTGAACACTCGCCCAATGAATGATACATGAATGCCAACGTGCCGAAACCTCAAGAAAGATTGTGAGTAGCACGAATGTCACTCACGTAGGTCAGATAAGGCATGGGCAACATGTGTTGAGACTTGTCCGGAAAGAGGGTCGAGCTCATCAGGTACAACAGATAACCCGATGCGATCTTCTCATCATCTAGCTTTGTGGTCAAGCAATGATTTTTCAGGTTGTCTACAGTGAGTCCACATGTAGCCATTTCGGGTGTCAAGGAAAAGAACTCCATTTCCCTCAACGCTTGTTCATTGAACAATTCATTTTTGCCCTTGCCGTGATCCTGGAGAGGAAGTCCCATTCCAACCCCATCAATCTTAACTAACATGGTTCGTAATGGACGAATTAGATTCGTACGCGACGGATGGAAAGGAAGAGAGTGAAGAGGACGGATGGAATGGAGGAGAGAGCGAAAGTGTTCGAAATGATTTTGTGGTGAAATGACGAAGGGGACGAAGTTGCTGCTTTTAAGGGCAACAACTTCGTCTGTGACGGATGAAGTATATCCATCCGTGACGCGCGGATTGATTCTGTCTGTCACGGACGGATATGTTTAGTCTATCACGGGCGAATCGATGCGGTAAATAGCAATTTACCCGGGCGTTAAATAGCAACGGCCTATATTTATTTATTTCAACACTATGCTATTATTACCCATTTGATAATTTATACAAGATTATCTTAACTCAAACCTTGAACCTAAGTTCATGAAAATTTAAATTATTCCTCTAAAAGAAATAAAATAAATTTCATAACTTTTATTTTTATCAAATTAAAATTACCATTTTACCCTTATATTTTAAGTGGGATATTACAAAATCTACCTATTTTTAAGTAAATTTATCTAAAACTAGAATATAGATTCTACTATTTACATACTTTTTTAGCAAATGATTTAATATAAAAATGTAATAGTTTTTTATACTTAACTATATATAACCTTAATTTATTAATAATATAATAGATTTGATGCTTTCATTGTACCCATCATTTTCTTCTTTCTAGTACTGAGGTATATTCAAACTTAATATATTCAACCAAGTTATATGCGAGACTTTTTAATCCTAAAAGTATTCTAACATTTATCTCCTACATGAAGAATACATTTATTATTTTAGGTAGGTTTAAAAATATTAACAACCTATTTTAGTTATTATTGATTTTTAACATCTTCTCGATCTATTTAAGGTTATGAAAAAAGGATAGGATTATACGAAAAGTGTTTCTCCCGTGCTTAAAAATATGAATAGCGTACATATATTATAACATATATTTACATTTAGACAAGCATTTATAAAAACATGTATATTTTTAGGTAAAAAGTATGCAATTCAAAAGTCATGTACATACTATGTAATATATATGCACATATAGGCAACAACATTATGCACTTCAAGTTTCTAAAACGCATAGTTTTTTGTCTAAAATTATTTATATACATTTTATATTGTGCGCATTATTCACTTTTTGCACGGGAGAGACCATTATCAAGAATCCAAATCTTGAGAATAACAATTGTCAAGTACTTAGGTTGATATATTAGATTAGAGTGTAATCCATTTTCCATTTAAAAATCACTTTGATTTAGTCTAATAAATTAATTCAATTTATTTATATCACAATAACAAAAATAAAAGATTAATTTTGAAAAATATAATTAAAAAAACAGTATTTTATCGTAAAATTAGGCTATCTTTGAATTTTTTGTTTTCATACTCTTAATTTTTATCATTTTGTTCCATCAACTATCGAGCAATTTATTACATTCGCTCCCCGTGTAAACTAATTTGATTATAGTAGTATCAAAAATTAATTTGTACATTTTGTCACATGTTGTCGTAATTAGAAAAAAGTTGAACCAAACACTGACTATAGTAGTTTATTACAATCACAAGAACCACAATTTAAGATTTTTTTTTTATATACTATGTCCTAGAAGTGTTCTCATCAATTTCACATAAATTTTAAAATACTTTTTAGCATGTAATTTAGGACTTACAAAACATTATATAATCCATAAAATTTCAATCTTTAATACGAGTTATTCAATATAAAATGAATAAAATACTTCATATATATTTAATTGAAAACCATCTTATACTAAAATTCAGCTAGTATCCTTGATCCTATGTATACATATATGTTTACGCATTGCGATGTTTATACTATGAACACATTATATGTAAGTCATTCGTTATAAAATTTTACAATCATATTTTGTTTAATTCATAACGCATATTTTTTTTGTATTAATATACAATTATGTAAGACATGTACGATATATTATAATAATAACAAGATAAAAAAGTACAACATATACATCTAAAAAGTGCACTTAAATATTATAAAATCTATGGTATTTTCATAATGTTTAATATAAGTTTTAAAAGTTATAAAATCTAATCTCGTACTTGACACAAATACTCAACTGATATTTGTGTGAAGTTGTGTTATCAGCAAAGACTAATTGACGATTTTGATTTATAATAAAAATCAATTGTACATAAAATACCATAACAATGTTGTATATAAAGAAGTTTTCCATAATATGATGCATAAGTAGTCTTCAATAAATTTAGTATTTATTGTTGTCAACATTTAAACATTTCTTATTTAATCGTCAACAAATTATTATTTTTTTATAAATTTTAATTAATATATACTGTATGTTTTAAACACTCATGCATGAAGCATATATTGCACAAGTATATACACAAAACGAAAACATAAGCTCGGATATTGAACAAATACTTGATATGTACAAAAAGATGAGGTTGAAAGAATAAAAACAACAAAGGAAAAAGATATATATCAACATTCAGTTGGTTAATGGTTTGGCGATTGGCTCTCTTAACCGTTTTATTCAGAATTTTTGGATTCAATTTTTACTAAAAGCTCATATAGAAACACTAATGTTGAGTGAAATCTACCACTTCATGTGCTAATAGTACCATCGATTTGGACCAAGAGCGACTCTAATCGAGCCGATCGAACCAGAAGATCAAAACCAAACCAAAAAAGTATTGTTGGAAAAAAAACAGGAGCATAAGAAACAAGGCAAGCCAACCCACCATTTTTTCCTACCATGGTAAAAAAAAATAGCAACAATATAACATATACAACTATATCTATCTTATCTATATTTTGTTATTTATTATGTTTATTTTTAATTTCAAAGTTAATAATTAATTTTGAAGTTAGAGAAAGTATCGCGTATGTGCAATATCCCTCATTTTATAAGGGTATTTTGGAATTTTTCCAACTCCCGTATTACAAGTCGGATTAAATTCAGAGAAGTTCAGACATTCGGTAATATGTTTGATCTCTGTAATATTTTTTCGAGTAATATAAAATACAGTTGACATGTGTTCAAGGTTAAATAGTCATTCGTGTACGAATATATTTAACCCGGGGTTAAATATAATTAACCCAAGTTTAAAACGGACAAAAGGGTGAAAAATGGCCTTGACCGCACCCCGCGTTCAAGTGGCCGCACCCGCGGCGAAGGCCAACAGCTGAGGCGGTCTTCGTCTTCGCGATAAGGCTTGGCTGCAACTCGCCGGAGTTGTCAGGCCTAGGCAGCCCAAGTGGCACCTAGCCTTGCCCCCTGGTCTCCTTGCTTGTCCCTTGCTTGTTCCTCTCCTAGCTGGGCCTATAAAAGAGAGAGAAAGCTAAAGAGGAGAGTGCTGATCTGCTCTTCTTCCTCCTCTGTTTTCTCCATTGAAGCACCAAGCTTTGAGCTTTGTTGTGAAGGTGTTCGAATCCCTTTGAGTGTTGGAAAAGGTACTCCTAAGTGGTGTTAGAAGGTCTAAGGTGTTGGGAGATCGAAAGCAAACGAAGTGATTGGGTGAGTTTTCTCCATTAAAACATTGTCGCGAGCTCGCCACTGTAACACCACCGCACCCCGCGGTAAGAGCTCCACCGCACCCGCGGCGAGCCCTGTCCGAGTGTGTGTTCTTGGGTGTTTGGCTTGGGGCGAGGCTTGATTCCTTTGATTCTTTTCCTATTCTTTTAGATTCAATTATGTAGATATTGAATCTAACTTAGGGTCTCCTTATGGGTCATTTCTTAGGGATTTATAATCCGAGATCTGTCCCAGTTTCAGACCCAGGAACCCGTCATCTCTAAGCTTTGTTCAAGCTTTCGTCGGATCTAAGGCAAGTGGCGGTTCACTCTTGTTCATCATTCCATATTTCAATTAATTATCAATTGTTTAATTGTTAATTAGTTTGGGATGATTTATTGTTTTCGTTGGGAACAGTTTTGATAACTGTTTGTGATTTTAAAAGATATTATAATAGGTTGTATATCTGTTAGAACAACGCTATTATATATAAATATATGTGATTAAATACAGATATTATGATAGGTTGTATATCTGTTAGAACAACGCTATTATATCTGTTATTGGCCGCGATGACATTGATGTAGATTATTACTGCGTTCGTAACTGTTTAGTTAGAACGAGTATTCGTAGGAACGCTATGTACCTTGTGGGGGTTTAGCTGTTTCTTTATAACTAGTACTTGGTGGATTTTTCCCCAGTACTCTCTCTGGTCATGACTATGCTCTTACTCAGGGTTGGTGCACTTAGCTAGTGCCAAATCTTTCGGGATTTATTCCCTCTGAGATCTCTTGTGAGGAGATCTGATATCTCTTGTGAGGAGATCTGATATCTCTTGTGAGGAGATCCGATATCTCTTGTGAGGAGATTTAAAAGCTTATAACGTGATGATCGTTTTGGAATTAAATGAGATAAGTGTCATTGTCACACATAATTAAATATACCCTTGGGCGAGTAGTGCATCTAGGCAATAGTGCAGCTAGGAAATCTCGTCTTGACTTTGATCAGAGTAAAGTTCTCTTTCCAATCTGTATTCGCCTTGGGCGGTGAGGTTGGTCGTGAGCCGAAACATCAAGTCATTTTTGAACGCTTGTATGAATTATTTATGTTTCCCAGCATTTGTCATGCTTCCGATAAGACTCATTTCGTTGGAGTCTTCTTTTGGGTTGATTGCTATAAAGACTCGGTCTTTCATAATCTTCTCTTGATCATGCCTTTTCTTATATTCTAGTAGGAGTATGGTGGTTGACTATCGTTATCGGTTTTGATTCGAGGAGCGATGAGTCTAACCTAATACGACTACTTCGAACCACTCTGCTTTGTACCCTTGCTTAGTCTTTCATTAGACTAACCAACCGTAATTGTTCTCTGCATGGTTGGCTGGTGTCATCCGTTCGATTCGGCACATCAGATAAGTTGCCATCCCGTGAAGGCTAGAACGACTATAGAGGCGAACGGTGTTTTGACAAGTTTATTCAGGTTGAGATCCTTGGTGGGTGATCATTGCGATCAAGACCCTTTGTTAAGTATGTTTTGTGTAAAGACTTCCGCTGTGTTAAATACGTTTTGTGTAAAGACTTCCGCTGTAATGAACCTGATTTTGTATTTTGGTTGCATTTCGGATTATGGATGTAATGCCGAAATAATGATTTTAATCGAAGGTTATGATACTTTGTATCATAATTGTTGTTTGATGATTTATATCAACTGGTAAAGCCTTGTGTGACATCGGACAGAACGTCTGAGGTCACTGGCGGTAATGCTTTTCCAAGAGAATATTTGGGGGTGTTACAGACTTGGTATCATAGCCGAATTTTTTTTCGGGTGGGTTTTAAAACATTTTCTTGGAACGAAATTTTTTATAAAACCGTTTACTCATTTGAAACTGAGAAATATTTTCGAAGGCTCTGAATTTTCAAATGAAAATTTTAACCGTTCATAGTCGTGCCTTCTTCTTTAGTCTGATATGGAAACGAACTTCCATATTTAGAAAGACTAACTCTCTTCTCGTCACCCGTAGAATATGGGTGCATTCTGTTCTTTCAGAGGGACTCAGAAGAAGCCGAGGTGGTTTCGCCATCTCCAGTAAGGCTTGAATTCCCAGTTCCCTCATTATGATTTGAGGTTGTAGAACCTAGTAACTCGGTTTAAAGTTCATCTAATGAAATTTACCTAGTTTGATCTCTTCTAAGTTGATTTCATTACGTTAAGTCTATTAGAAGATATTAATGTATGAAATCCTTGGAATTTGATCGGTAAATAGATGGTGAACACGAGGAACACTATCCGTGCTGGTGTTGGGCCGAGTAATGACCCCAGACCAAACGTGAGGAATGTTGCGAACCCTGTGGAGGAACACGAGTCTGTTTCTCACAATAATCCAGAGGGTAATGGCCAAGCTCAGGCCGACGCTCCAGTGGTGTTTGATGCAGCAACAATTGAGGCAATACGGCGTATGGTAATGCAAGCATTTACAGATATAATGCGACCAAATGCGCCTCAGGCACAGGCTGTGCCAATTCCTCCAGTAGTTCCTAGGCTTGAGGAACAATATGTCCATGTACACCGAGAAGAGGCAGTCAGGAATAGAGGTGATTATGGCTGAGCACTAAAGGCCATTAACTCTATGAGGCCTGACAGCTATGATGGAAAAGGAGAGCCAGTCAGAGTGGCTCATTGGTTCTCACATATGGAACGGTTGTTTCGTAATGCTGAGTGCACAGAAGCAGAAAAAGTACACATTGCTTCCCTTCAATTGAAGGAAGATGCTAGCGAATGGTGGGAGAACACCGGTCTAGCTGATCATGTTAATTTGAACTGGGGAATGTTCAAGGCTAAAATGACAGATCGTTTCTTCTCTCGAGCTATGAGGGAAGAAAAGCATAAGGAATTCCTCTATCCGAAGACGGAGGGATTAAAAGTGACTGAGCTAGCGACCAAGTTCAATCATTTGCTATAGTATGCTGGGACGGAAGCGTCCAGCGAGGAGCAAAAGATCTGGTATTTCCACGAGTGGATGAGCCCAGATATTAAGCCATGGATGGTGCGTCACAGATGCTCTACCTTGGAGCAGTACGTGGATGCAGCCTATAAGTTGGAGGTGACTCTGGAGGAGTCGACCAAGAAGCGTAATAGCCAGAGGCAAGTGCAGAACCAGCCTCAGGCGAGTGGGTTTAAACGTCCCGCGCCACCATCTGACTTTGCCAAATCTGGCCGAGCAAAAACGGATATGACTCATGATGGGTCTACGCAACGTTCGGGTCAGGGCAAGAGTCCAGTCCAGTGCTACAACTGTGGTACGCACGGGCACAAGAGCATTGAATGTCTGAAGGACAAGAAGACGTGCTATGGCTGCGGAAAGGAGGGCCATATACAGACGTTCTATCGACAGAGAAGGTGGAAAGGAGCTGAGTTACGACAGGGGTCTGTTAATCAGAACAACCGACCCAGGTTCAGTCCGGTGGAAGCTCCTAGTCCTTCAATGCAGACAACTGCACAGAACAAGGGGAAAGCCCCAGTGGCTTCTGGGAGTCAAGGTCAACGCCTTTACGAGATGCGTGAGGCGGATGGACCCGATGCTCCATATGCTTAAAGTGCTTATTACCTTATATTGGTATGTTGTTGATTTGGGTGTTACCCAGTCTTTCGTTTTGGATAGTTGTGTAGTAAGTTAAGTTGTGTGTGCAACGAGGTTGTGAACCTTCTGTTGTAACTCTTCTTATATATGAACATTTGGTTGATACCAAGTTAGTGTTTCGCTGCTTGGTAAAGGGTGAGGTCTCGTGTTCAAGACTCATCAACAACCTCTTGGAGATGGCTGCCTATTAATTAGGTGGAGCTACCAAGGATGGGTTGAGATGTATGGACATCGACTCATGGCAACAGTGGACGCTGGTAATGGCTGGGCCTGGGCTCGGAGCCACTAGTAGGCCGTCTGTGAACCATATAATGGGCTGGTCCAAAATGGTGACCATTTAGTTGGAACCAAGCGTCTGTCAGACTTCTTGATTACCATTCAGGGTAAGGAGTTAGAAACAGATTTGATCTAGATAGCCATGGCTCCATACGATAATTTCTCGATATGGATTAGCTGACGCGTCATCGGGCGGTCATCGATTTAGTTCAAGGATTGTGACGGTGTCATCTAGGGGCTAGTGTGTGCAAATTTAAGGGTCGGAATGACGCTGATAACGGCAGGCTTATCAATGTGATGGCTGCGTTTAAGCTACTTCGACAAGGTTATGTTGGGTACCTTTACCACCTGGATCCGCCCATGAAAGATGAACCATCAATTCTTGATATTCTGATCGTTGTGAATTTTCGGATGTCTTTTCAGAAGATATTCCTGGTTACCCCGTATCGTGACGTGGAGTTTGCAATTGACCTCGAGCCTGGTACTACGCCGATTTCTAAAGCACCGTACCGTATGGCTCCTGTTGAGATGCAAGAGTTGGAGAAGCAACTCGAGGATTTTCTTGACAAGGATTATATAAGGCCGAGTGCATCGCCTTGGGGGTGCCCCGGTTTTGTTTGTCAAGAGGAAAGATGGATCGTTTCGACTGTGTATCAACTGTCGAGAGTTGAATAAAGTCACGACCAAGAATAAATATTCGTTGTTGAGGATTGATGATCTGTTGGATCAACTGCAGGGAGCCAAAGTCTTTTCCAAAATCGATCTGAGGTCTGGTTACCATCAGCTCAGGATTCGTGAGGAAGATATTCCAAGAACTGCATTCCGGACGAAATATGGTCACTACGAGTTCGTAGTCATGCCATTCGGACTTACCAATGCTCCAACAATTTTCATGGATCTAATGCATCGATGTTTTCGCCAGTACTTGGATAAGTTCGTGGTAGTCTTCATCAATGGCATTTTGATCTATTCCCCGAGCGTGGAAGGTCATGTGGAACATCTTCGGATTATTTTTTCAGTCCTTAGACAAAATCGGCTGTACGCGAAGTTGTCTAAGTGTGACTTCTGGATCAAGAAGTGGCTTTCTTAGGCCATGTGATCAATAAGAATGGGTTTATGGAGATCCCCAAAAGATTGGAGCGGTAGCTAATCGGAAGCGGCCTCAGGATGTGAATGAGGTGCGCAGTTTTCTAGGACTTGCTGGATGTTACAGACAGTTCGTAGAGGGATTTTCTAAGATCGCCCTACCAATGTCTGACCGAGATTACTTGGGAAACTTGGGAGACTGAATAGTATATGCTTAGACGCTTTCCTGAGTTGTTTTCGACCTAGAATAGTATATGCTGAGACTGAATAGTATATGCTGAAACTTGGGAGACTGAATAGTATATGCTGAGACTGAATAGTATATGCTTAAACTTGGGAGACCGAATAGTAATATCCCTCATTTTATAAGGATATTTTGGAATTTTTCCAACTCCCGTATTACAAGTCGGATTAAATTCAGAGAAGTTCAGACATTCGGTAATATGTTTGATCTCTGTAATATTTTTTCCGAGTAATATAAAATACAGTTGACATGTGTTCAAGGTTAAATAGTCGTTCGTGTACGAATATATTTAACCCGGGGTTAAATATAATTAACCCAAGTTTAAAACGGACAAAAGGGTGAAAAATGGCCTTGACCGCACCCCGCGGTCAAGTGGCCGCACCCGCGGCGAAGGCCAACAGCTGAGGCGGTCTTCGTCTTCGCGATAAGGCTTGGCTGCAACTCGCCGGAGTTGTCAGGCCTAGGCAGCCCAAGTGGCACCTAGCCTTGCCCCCTAGTCTCCTTGCTTGTCCCCTGCTTGTTCCCCTCCTAGCTGGGCCTATAAAAGGGAGAGAAAGCTAAAGAGGAGAGTGTTGATCTGCTCTTCCTCCTCCTCTGTTTTCTCCATTGAAGCACCAAGCTTTGAGCTTTGTTGTGAAGGTGTTCGAATCCCTTTGAGTGTTGGAAAAGGTACTCCTAAGTGGTGTTAGAAGGTCTAAGGTGTTGGGAGATCGAACCATAATCAAATCGAAAGCAAACGAAGTGATTGGGTGAGTTTTCTCCATTAAAACACTGTCGCGAGCTTGCCACTGTAACACCACCGCACCCCGCGGTAAGAGCTCCACCGCACCCGCGACGAGCCTTGTCCGAGTGTGTGTTCTTGGGTGTTTGGCTTGGGGCGAGGCTTGATTCCTTTGATTCTTTTCCTATTCTTTTAGATTCAATTATATAGATATTGAATCTAACTTAGGGTCTCCTTATGGGTCGTTTCTTAGGGATTTATAATCCGAGATCTGTCCCTGTTTCAGACCTAGGAACCCGTCATCTCTAAGCTTCGTTCAAGCTTTCGTCGGATCTAAGGCAAGTGGCGGTTTGCTCTTGCTCATCATTCCATATTTCAATTAATTATCAATTGTTTAATTGTTAATTAGTTTGGGATGATTTACTGTTTTCGTTGGGAACAGTTTTGATAACTGTTTTTTATTTTAAAAGATATTATAATAGGTTGTATATCTATTAGAACAACGCTATTATATATAAATATATGTGATTAAATACAAATATTATGATAGGTTGTATATCTGTTAGAACAACGTTATTATATCTGTTATTGGCCGCGATGGCATTGATGTGGATTATTACTGCGTTCGTAACTGTTTAGTTAGAACGAGTATTCGTAGGAACGCTATGTACCTTGTGGGGGTTTGGCTGTTTTTTTATAACTAGTACTTGGTGGATTTTTCCCCAATACTCTCTCTGGTCATGATCATGCCCTTACTCAGGGTTGGTGCACTTAGCTAGTGCCAAATCTTTCGGGATTTATTCCCTCTGAGATCTCTTGTGAGGAGATCTGATATCTCTTGTGAGGAGATCCGATATCTCTTGTGAGGAGATTTAAAAGCTTATAACGTGAGGATCGTTTTGGAATTAAATGAGATAAGTGCCGTTGTCGCACATAATTAAATATACCCTTGGGCGAGTAGTGCAGCTAGACAATAGTGCAGCTACGAAATCTCGTCTTGACTTTGATCAGAGTAAAGTTCTCTTTCCAATCTGGATTCGCCTTGGGCGGTGAGGTTGGTCGTGAGCCGAAACATCAAGTCGTTTTTGAACGCTTGCATGAATTATTTATGTTTCCCAGCATTTGTCATGCTTCCGATAAGACTCATTTCGTTGGAGTTTTCTTTTGGGTTGATTGTTGTAAAGACTTGGTCTTTTAGAATCTTCTCTTGATCATGCCTTTTCTTATATTCTAGTAGGAGTATGGTGGTTGACTATCGTTATCGGTTTTGATTCGAGGAGCGATGAGTCTAACCTAATACGACTACTTCGAACCACTCTGCTTTGTACCCTTGCTTAGTCTTTCATTAGACTAACCAACCGTAATTGTTCTCTGCATGGTTGGCTGGTGTCATCCGTTCGATTTGGCACATCAGATAAGTTGCCATCCCGTGAAGGCTAGAACGACTATAGAGGCGAACGGTGTTTTGACAAGTTTATTCAGGTTGAGATCCTTGGTGGGTGATCATTGCGATCAAGACCCTTTGTTAAGTATGTTTTGTGTAAAGACTTCCGCTGTGTTAAATACGTTTTGTGTAAAGACTTCCGCTGTAATGAACCTGATTTTGTATTTTGGTTGCATTTCGGATTATGGATGTAATGCCGAAATAATGATTTTAATCGAAGGTTATGATACTTTGTATCATAATTGTTGTTTGATGATTTATATCAACTGGTAAAGCCTTGGGTGACATCGGACAGAACGTCTGAGGTCACTGGCGGTAATGTCTTTCCAAGGGAATATTTGGGGGTGTTACAGTATGAACGTCCGATTATGTGAGAAATGCGAATAAAAACTGGAACGACCGTTTTGAAGAAAAAAAATATATTTTTTAAAATATGGAAAAGGGACGCGCGCTCACCCTGAGTTGAAATGTGCACAAGTTTTGGCATGTGTGTGCATGTATATTGACATGTATGTGCATCTAAATTGTACGTGATGTGCATCGTTTTTCTAGCGAATAATGTGCATGAATTTTTTATTGTGTGTGCATAACTTTTTAAGTGCATGTAACACCCCCAAATATCTCCTTGAAAGCATTACCGCTAGTGACCTCAGATTCCACATCTGAAGCCACCCAAGGCTTAACCAGTTCATACAAAACATAAAACAACATTTATAATACGAAATATCATAACATTTCGTATTAAATCAAAGTCTTGGAGTTATATCCATAATCCAAAAACAACAGAAATATAGAGTAGTCTTTACATAAGACATGTTTAATACAGCGGAAGTCCTTTTTAAAATAAATGACACAAAAGTCTTGATCTAGCGATCACATGCCTAGGATCTCAACCTTGGTAAAACACTTCAAAATTCCATCTGCCTTCACCGTCGTTTCTAGCCTTCATGGAACTTCTGTTTATCTGATGTGCCGTATGAGACGGATGACACTAGCCAACCATGTAAGGGAATATAATCGGTTGGTTAGTCTAATGAAAGACTATGCAAGGGTTAAACAGAAAGGTTCTAAGTAGTCGTATTAGGTTAGACTCATCGCTTCTCGAATAAAAGTCGATGACAATAGTCAACCACCATACTCCTACTAAAAAAATACGAAAAGGTATGATCAAGAGAAAAGACTCTGAAAGAATGAGTCTTACGGAAACATATGAAGAGAAGACTCCAACGAATTGAGTCTAATCGGAAAGTATGACAAGTGTTTGGGAACATTAAAGTTTCCCAGAAACGTTTAAAAATGACTTGACTATTTGCGTCCACGACCAACCTCACCGCATAATGCGAATTCAGATTCGGAAGGTGGACTTACTCTAATCGAAATCCCGGATGAGTTTCCAAGTTGTACTTCTCGCCCTAAGGTTCATTAATTATGTGCATAACGGCACTTATCTTATTTAATTCCAAAACATATATTCACGTTATAAGCTTTTATCATAATAATCTCATCCCTCAGGATATAGAGATATATAGTCGGGAATAAATCCCTAAAGGTTTGACGCCGGCTAAGCGCACCTCCCCTATACTCGGATAGAGGATAGTCATGACTAGAGAAACGGTGTTAGGGCTTGAACATCCTATCCATCGGGTTATAAAGAAACGGCTACCTCTCAAGGTAAGCAGCGCTCCTATGAATACTCGTGCTAACTATATCTCAAGTGCACATAAAATCCACTGCTAACTATATTTCAAGTTTGCATAAAAATCCACAACAATACCATCACGGTAATAACAGATATAATAGCGTTGTTTCTAGCAATATATACAACCTATTATAATATCTGTATTTCAATCATATATATATATAATAGCGTTGTTTCTAGCAGTATAAACAACCTATTATAATATTCCTTTTTAAATCACATACAATTATCAAAACTATTCCCAGACGAAAACATTATTCATCCCAAATTAATTAACAATTAAACAATTGATAATCAATATAAATATGGAATGATAAGCAAGAGCGAACCGCCACTTGCCTTAGATTAGTCGAAGCCTTGAACAAAGCTTAGAGATGACGAGTTCCTGGGTCCGAAGCAGGGACAGATCTTGGGTAACAAATCCCTACGGAACGACCCATAATGAGACCCTAAGTTAGATTCGATAACCAAATATACGAATCTAAGAAGAGACGAAAGGAATCGAAGGAACAAAGCCTCACTCGAGACCACAAGACCCAAAGCCACACCACGAGCCCAGCCCACCGCGGGTGCGCCGGTCTTGACCGCGGGTGCGGTGGCGTGACAGTGGCGAGATGACGACGACGACGACGAGAACTCACCGTGATCGACGCGTTTGGATTCGATTAGGATGGGCTTCGACTTCCCAACTCCTTGCACTTCCAAACACCACTTGGAGAGTACCTTCTCCTCCTATGGTAGCTCCAGCGACACTCCGGCGAAAGCTTGAGCTTTCCGGTAACAATGGAAATGAGAGATTTGAGAGAGAAAGTTTGAGAGCTGTGATTCAACTCCACTCTAGCTCTTTTCCTTTTATAGCCCAAGCAAGTAGGTCAAGCAACCAGGTGACTCATGGTAGGCACCTATAACGACCAGATGGGACAGTTGCAGAGGCGAATATGACACGACGTCTGAAGTCCGGCGCTGCAGAGAAGAAATGATGACACCGCGGGGTGCGGTGGCCTCACCGCGGGTGCGGAGAGCCTCCCCAGACCGCCTTACAGAATTGGCCTTCACCGCGGGGTGCGGCTACTTGACCGCGGGTGCGGTCAAGGCCAAATCTGGGCCCTTTTGTCCTCTTTTGTACTGGTTAAGTACGGGTACGAGTTTTTAACCCCGGGTTAAATATATTCATACTCGGTTAACATCTTTGCACCCGAATGAGTATTCTAAGCCCCGAAAATATATTGAATGTATTTTATACCACTCAGGAAAAATATTACAGAGATCAAACATATTACAAAATGTCTTAACTTCTCTGAATTTGATCCGACTTGTAATACGGGAGTTGGAATAATTACCAAAATGCCCTTATAAAAATGAGGGATATTACATCACTTCCCCCTAAAAAAAAAGTTTAGACCCCGAAACTAGGCCGAAAATAGCTCGGGGAAACGACTAAGCATATATGTTTCAGTCTCCCAGGTTTCCCAAGTAACTTCTTCAGTTCCTGTCTTGGACCACAAAATCTGTACCAATGGTACCACCTTGTTCCGCAACTGCTTCTCACGGCATTCGAGAATACGCACCGGTATCTCCTCATAGGTACCATTTGTCTGAATCTCAATGTCTTCATAACTCAGCACATGAGACTCATCTGGTACGTACTTCCGTAACAAGGATACGTGAAACACGTTATGTACTGGATGTGCCGATGGCGGCAATGCCAAACGATATGCTAGAGACCCTACTCTGTCAAGGATCTCAAACGGTCCCACGTAGCGAGGGTTAAGCTTCCCACGCTTACCAAACCTAAACACACCCTTGGATGGCAACACTCTGACAAATACCTTGTCACTAACCTCAAACTCGACATTCCTACGCTTCAGATCTGCGTAAGACTTCTGTCGACTCTGAGCTATCAACATCCTTTGTCTTATCAAAGCAATGTCCGAGGTAGTCCTTTCGACTAACTCCGGTCCGAGCAGAACCTTGTCGGCATTTTCATCCCAACAAATCGGAAATCTGCACCTTCTACCGTACAAAGCCTCGAATGGAGCCATCTTAATGGTAGCATGCCAACTATTGTTGTATGTGAACTCAATCAGACTCAGGCTGTTCTCCCAGCTAGTCGGACGATCGAGTGTACAAGCTCTCAGCATATCTTCCAAGGTCTGGATGGTCCTCTCAGACTGTCCATCCATCTGAGGATGAAACACAGTACTGAACCTCAACTCGGTTCCCATGGACTTGTGGAGTTATTTCCAGAATCTCGACATGAATCTGCCATCACGATCCGATACAATGGTCTTTGGAGTACCATGTAAACGGACAATCTCGTGTAGGAACACTTCTGATAGCTTTTGGGTTCCCCATGTTGACTTGATGGCCACAAAGTGAGCACTCTTCGTGAGCCTGTCAATGATTACCCATATCGCATCCTTCTGACTTTGAGTCTTTGGCAGACCCATGACAAAATCCATTGCAATATTTTTCCATTTCCATTCTGGCACCGGAAGAGGTAGCAATTCATCACCGGGTCTTCGGTGTTCTATCTTGACCTTCTGACAAGTCAAGCATCTCGCCACAAACTCTGCTACATCCCACTTCATGTTGGGCCACCAGAATTTCATTCTGAGGTCCTTGTACATCTTGCTAGAGCCTGGATGTACAGAATAAGCTGACGAATGGGCCTCCTTCATTACCAACTAGCGAAGACCATCAACGTCAGGCACACAGATCCGGTCCTAAAACCAGAGTGATCCATCTTCCTAAATCACGAAACCGGGAACTTTCCCGTCCATAACTTCACTGCTTAGCTTCACCAAAACCACGTCATCAACCTGCTTCTCCCTGATTTGATCAAGTATCATAGCCTGAATTTCAAGCATACTCAGGTATCCACGACGCTGATTGTACAAGACTTCAATTTCGCACAATCCTTGGTTCAGCTTGGTCTGAGCAGTAAGTAGAGCCACTACAGTCTCATGCGGTGTCTTCCGGCTCAATGCATTGGCTACTACATTAGCCTTGCCCGGATGATACAACAATTCGATGTCGTAGTCTTTGAGTAGTTCTAACCAGCGACGTTGTCTCATATTCAACTCCTTCTGAGTGAACACATACTTGAGACTCTTGTGATCGGTGAAGACTTGGCACCTTACACCATAGAGATAGTGTCTCCAAATCTTCAGCGCAAACACTACAGCTGCTAGTTCTAGATCATGCGCCGGATAGTTTGCTTCATAGGTTTTCAATTGTCTAGATGCGTATGCAATCACTCTGCCTCTCTGCATCAATACACATCCCAAACCAGACTTCGAAGCATCACTATAGACCACATAACCATCATTTCCTTCCGGTAGCGCTAACACTGGTGCAGAGGTCAGACACTGCTTCAGCTTCTGAAAACGGGCCTCGCACTTGTCATCCCAGACAAACTTCTTATGGACTTTGCGGAGCAGATCGGTCATAGGTAGAGCGATCTTAGAAAATCCCTCCATGAATCGTCTGTAATATCCAGCGAGTCCTAGGAAACTGCGCACTTTCTTCACATTCTGGGACCGCTTCCAATTGGCTACCGCTTCAATCTTCTGGGGATCAACCATAACCCTATTCTCATTGATTACATGACCTAAGAAAGCCACTTCCTTGATCCAAAAGTCACACTTAGACAATTTTGCGTACAACTGATTTTGTCTAAGGACTGACAAGGTAATCCGAAGATGTTCCTCATGAGCTTCCACGCTCGGGGAATAGATCAAAATGTCGTCGATGAAGACCACCACGAACTTATCCAAGTACTGGTGAAAACATAGATGCATGAGATCCATAAAGGCCGGTGGAGCATTAGTAAGTCCAAATGGCATGACTACGAACTCGTAGTGACCATATCTCGTTCGGAACGCAGTCCTCGGAATATCCTCCTCACGAATCCTGAGCTGATGGTAACTAGACCTCAGATCGATTTTGGAAAAGACCTTTGCTCCCTGCAGTTGATCCAACAGATCATCAATCCGCGGCAACAGATACTTATTCTTGATCATGACTTTATTCAACTCTCGATAGTCGATACAAAGTCGAAACGATTCATCCTTCTTCTTGACGAACAAGACCGGAGCGCCCCAAGGTGATGCGCTCGACCTTATATAGCCCTTCTCAAGAAGATCTTCGAGTTGCTTCTTCAACTCTTGCATCTCAACAAGAGCCATCCGGTACGGTGCCTTAGAGATCGGCGCGGTACCAGACTCGAGATCAATGGTAAACTCTACGTCACGATACGGGGGTAAACCAGTAATCTCCTCTGGAAAGACATCCGGAAACTCACGGATGACCGGAATATCAGGAATTGAAGGTTCATCTTTTTTGGGCTTCTCCAGATAGCACAGGTACCCAACACATCCTTGTCGAAGTAGCTTAAACACAGCCATCGCATTGATAAGCCTGCCGTTATCAGCGTCATTCCGACCCTTAAACTTGCATACATACTGGCCCCCAGATGACACCGTCACAATCCTTGAGCTGAAATCGATTACCACCCCATGACGCGTCAGCCAATCCATACCGAGAATAATGTCGTATGGAGCCATGGCTATACAAATCAAATCTGCTTCGAACTTCTTACCCTGGATGGTAATCGGAAATTCTGACAGATGCTTGGTGCCCACTAAATGTTCACCATTAGGAAGTTTTACAACGAAAGACTCACAAGCCTCGTTGCATACTAAGCCTAACTTACTAACACAACTCTCTGAGATAAAAGAATGGGTAGCACCCGGATCAAACAATATACATACTGAAGTAGAATGAAGGTATAAAGTACCTTGAGCAATCGGAGCATTTGGTCCATCAGCCTCATGCATCTCGTAAAGGCGTTGACCTTGACTTCCAGAAGCAGCTGGGGCTTTCCCTTTGTTTTGTGCAGTCGTTTGCGCTGAAGGACTAGGAGCCTCTACTGGTCTAAACCTGGGTCGATTGTTCTGACTAACAGACCCTTATTGTGATTCAGCCCCTTTCTGCCTTCTCTGTGGACAGAACGTCTGCACATGGCCCTCCTTTCCACAACCATAGCATATATTCTTTTCCTTCGGACACGCATTGCTCTTGTGCCTGGGTGTACCATAATTGTAGCACTGGATCGGATTCTTGCCTTGACCCGACTGTTGCGTAGACCCTCCATGAGTCATATCCGTTTTTTCTTTGCCAGACTTGGCAAAATTAGACGGTGGCACGGGACGCTTGAATCCACTCGCCTGAGACTGGTTCTGCATTGACCTCTGGCGATTGCGCTTCTTCGTTGACTCCTCCAGAGTCTCTTCCAGTTTGTAGGCAGCTTCCACGTACTGCTCCAAAGTAGAGCATCCGTGACGTACCATCAACGGCTTAATATCTGGATTCATCCACTCATGGAAATGCCAGATCTTTTGCTCTTCGCTGGACACCTCCGACCCAGCATACTATAGCAGGTGATTGAACTTGGCCACAAGCTCAGTCACTTTCAATCCATCCGTCTTTGGATAGAGGAACTCCTTGTGTTTTTCTTCCCTTATAGCTCGGGATAAGAAACGATCAGTCATCTTGGCCTTGAACATCCCCCAGTTCAAACCAGGGTGACCAACAAGACCTGTACCTTCCCACCATTCACTGGCTACTTCCTTCAGCTGAAGGGAAGCAATGTGTACCTTTTCAGCTTTAGTGCACTCAACGTTTCTGAATAATCTATCCATGTGTGAGAACCAATATGCCACCCTAACTGGCTCTCCTTTCCCGTCATAGCTGTCAGGCCTCATAGAGCTTATGGCCTTCAATGCTCGGCTATAGTCGCCTCTATTCCTGACCGCTTCCTCTTGGGGTACATGGATATTAGGCTCTTCAAATCTAGGAACCGCTGGGGGAATTGGCACAGCTTGTGCCTGAGGCGCGTTTGGTCGCATGATATCGGTGAATGCTTGCATCACAATTCCCCGAATAGCGTCTATTGCTACTGCATCAAATTCCATTGGAGCGTTGACCGGAGCTTGGTCATTGCCCCCTGGATTGTTATTAGAAGCAGTCTCGTGTTCATCCACAGGGTTCGCAGTGTTCCTCATATTTGGTCTGGGGTCATTGCTTGGCCCAGCACCAGCACGAATGGTGTTCCTTGTGTTCACCATCTGTTTACCGATCAAATTCCAAGTATTTATTAATATCATTCCAATGTACTCAATGTAATAAAATCACTTAGAATAGATCAAACTTGGAAATTTTCATTGATAAACTCAAACTGAGCTAATAGGTTCTACAAAAGGGATCTCCCGAGCGTCAAAACAAAATTGCTCGGAGACTTAGGTTCTAAACACAACGAACACTAAAATACAAGAAAAGAAACTGCTAATCAGCACTGGCCCAATCATGGCGCCCTGAAACGTTTAATGTAATCACAACTCCCCATACATGGCTTCTTCGAACGAGGTTTACCATCGGAATCTGGTGATGGACTTCTCATCCTGCTCGGTCCTGGAGCACATGGCTCAATCCTTGGCCTTGCCCTTCTTCGAGCATGCTCAACCGCCTCATCCATCTGACGACGCTCTTCAGGGGAAATCATCTGACTCAGGCGAAGTGCCTTTCACGAGTCAGGGCTCAACCTCAGCCTCCTCTAAGCAGGAATAGGCTGTGAGTCCTCAGATACATTTTGTGGATCACTCCTTCTTCTGATGCCAAACTCAACATAGAGTGTCTCCCAATTGGCCAGAGTCAATGACGAGTACTCTCGCTCAGACGGCAACTCCGAACTTGGATAGATAAACTCCATCCTCGGGTCCTCGCTGCCCACCAATAAGCGCTCTAGACCATCAGACTCGTGGCTCTGTCCCTCGAGGTCCTCCTCGGGGTCCTCTTCTTCTTCCAGATCCTCTTTCGGTTCTTCTTCCGGATCCTCCTCGGGAATCATCTCAATCATGAAGTCATCGTTGTAATGCCCTCTTGTATACCTTGACCACTCCTCTTCATTTTCCGTGTCCTCCCTTGCCTCTTCTGTAGGTTCTGCCACTGGAACCTTGGTCCTATCGGACACTAGTACTACTGACTCAGGTAGTACAGTCTTCACCTCCTCGGGTGGACTACTAGATTCTCCGATCTCAAAGCATCACAGGGGAACTGGAAACTCTAGCCTCATTGGAGATGGCGAAGCCACCTCGGCTTCTTCTGAGTCCCTCTGAAGAGAAAAGCATGCACCCATAACCTACGGGTGACGAGAAAAGAGTTTAGTCTTTCTAAATATAGAAGCGAACTTACTATATCAGACTAAAGAAAAGGCATGACTAGATCGGCAGAATAAAAACTTTATTTGGAAATTCAATCCTTCAAAATATTTCTCAGTTCAAAACGAGTAAATGGTTTATAAAAAAATTCTCCAAGAAAATATTTTAAAACCCACCCGTAAAAAGAAAATTCGGCTCTGATACCAAATCTGTAACACCCCCAAATATCTCCTTGAAAGCATTACCGCCAGTGACCTCAGATTCCACATCTGAAGCCATCCAAGGCTTAACCAGTTCATACAAAACATAAAACAACATTTATAATACGAAATATCATAACATTTTGTATTAAATCAAAGTCTTGGAGTTACATCCATAATCCAAAAACAACAGAAATACAGAGTAGTCTTAACATAAGACATGTTTAATACAGCGGAAGTCCTTTTTAAAATAAATGACACAAAAGTCTTGATCTAGCGATCACATGCCTAGGATCTCAACCTTGGTAAAACACTTCAAAATTCCATCTGCCTTCACCGTCGTTTATAGCCTTCATGGAACTGCAGTTTATCCGATGTGCCGTATGAGACGGATGACACCAGCCAACCATGCAAGGGAATATAACCGGTTGGTTAGTCTAATGAAAAACTATGCAAGGTTAAACAGAAAGGTTCTAAGTAGTCGTATTAGGTTAGACTCATCGCTTCTCGAATAAAAGTCGATGACAATAGTCAACCACCATACTCCTACTAAAAAAAATACGAAAAGGTATGATCAAGAGAAAAGACTCTGAAAGAATGAGTCTTACGGAAACATATGAAGAGAAGACTCCAACGAATTGAGTCTTATCGGAAAGTATGACAAGTGTTTGGGAACATTAAAGATTCCCACAAACGTTTAAAAATGACTTGACTATTTGGGTCCACGACCAACCTCACCGCATAATGCGAATTCAGATTCGGAAGGTGGACTTACTCTAATCGAAGTCCCGGACGAGTTTCCAAGTTGTACTTCTCGCCCTAAGGTTCATTAATTATGTGCATAACGGCACTTATCTTATTTAATTCCAAAACGTATATTCACGTTATAAGCTTTTATCATAATCATCTCATCCCTCAGGATATAGAGATATATAGTCGGGAATAAATCCCTAAAGGTTTGACGCCGGCTAAGCACACCTCTCCTATACTCGGATAGAGAATAGTCATGACTAGAGAAACGGTGTTAGGGCTTGAACATCCTATCCACCGGGTTATAAAGAAACGGCTACCTCTCAAGGTAAGCAGCGCTCCTACGAATACTCGTGCTAACTATATCTCAAGTGCACATAAAATCCACTGCTAACTATATTTCAAGTTTGCATAAAAATCCACAACAATACCATCACGGTAATAACATATATAATAGCGTTGTTTCTAGCAATATATACAACCTATTATAATATCTGTATTTCAATCATATATATATATATATAATAGTGTTGTTTCTAGCAGTATAAACAACCTATTATAATATTCCTTTTTAAATCACATACAGTTATCAAAACTGTTCCCATACGAAAACAATATTCATCCCAAATTAATTAACAATTAAACAATTGATAATCAATATAAATATGGAATGATAAGCAAGAGCGAACCACCACTTGCCTTAGATTAGACGAAGCTTTGAACAAAGCTTAGAGATGACGAGTTTCTGGGTCCGAAGCAGGGACAGATCTTGGGTAACAAATCCCTACGGAACGACCCATAATGAGACCCTAAGTTAGATTCGATAACCAAATATACGAATCTAAGAAGAGACGAAAGGAATCGAAGGAACAAAGCCTCGCTCGAGACCACAAGACCCAAAGCCACACCATGAGCCCAGCCCACCGCGGGTGCGCCGGCCTTGACCGTGGCGTGACAGTGGAGAGATGACGACGACGACGACGAGAACTCACCGTGATCGACGCGTTTGGATTCGATTAGGATGGGCTTCGACTTCCCAACTCCTTGCACTTCAAAACACCACTTGGAGAGTACCTTCTCCTCCTATGGTAGCTCTGACGACACTCCGGCGAAAGCTTGAGCTTTTCGGTAACAATGGAAATGAGAGATTTGAGAGAGAGAGTTTGAGAGCTCTGATTCAACTCCACTCTAGCTCTTTTCCTTTTATAGCCCAAGCAAGTAGGTCAAGGAACCAGGTGACTCATGGTAGGCGCCTACAACGACCGGATGGGACAGTTGCAGAGGCAAAGACGACACGACGTCTGAAGTCCGGCGCTAAAGAGAAGAAATGATGACACCGCGGGGTGCGGTGGCCTCACCGCGGGTGCGGCGAGCCTCCCCAGACCGCCTTACAAAATTGGCCTTCACCGCAGGGTGCGGCCACTTGACCGCGGGTGCGGTCAAGGCCAAATCTGGGCCCTTTTGTCCTCTTTTGTCCGGGTTAAGTACGGGTACAAGTTTTTAACCCCGGGTTAAATATATTCGTACTCGATTAACATCTTTGCACCCGAATGAGTATTCTAAGCCCCGAAAATATATTGAATGTATTTTATACCACTCAGGAAAAAATATTACAGAGATCAAAAATATTACAAAATGTCTTAACTTCTTTGAATTTGATCCGACTTGTAATACGGGAGTTGGAATAATTACCAAAATGCCCTTACAAAAATGAGGGATATTACAGTGCATATGTTTTTGCTTGTATGTGCATCTAAATTGTATAGAGTTTGCATAGTTTTCAGGGGAGAGAAAATGTACATCAGCTTTAAACTGCGTGTGCATAACTTTTGAAGCACCTAAATTTTTGCTTATATGTTCATCTAATTTGTACTAGTTAAGTATATGTCATGTTTGTATTAAAAATGCATATGTTTGCCTTAATGTCTGTATGTGCATCTAAATTGTATTGGTTGTGCATCGTTTTCTTGGAAATAAAAATGTGCATTAGTTTTAAAGTATGTGTGCATAACTTTTGATGTGCATACCTTTTTGCGTGTATGTGCATCTATATTCTAATGGGTGCTCATCATCTTTATGGAAAAAAATATGCATGAGTTTTAAACTGTGTACATAAGTTTTGAAATGCGTAAGCTTTTGCTTGTATGTGCAAATAAAGTAGTCTACATGTGTATCTAATTAATATGTGTTAAGTGTGCATAGCTTGTCTGTTGGATTTTGCATAATTTGGTTTCTAAAATGTGCGTTTCTTTTTATTTTATTTGCATTAGTTTCAAAATACATAAAATTTGGTCCCTATGTTCATCAAAATTAGCATGCACTACTACAGATTTGTTAAAATAACCTATAAAAAATATCACGGGCGCTGCTATCATGAGTTATAAAGTGGATAAAAAATTAACGTACTTTTATAATCCAGGTTTTAGTAAAACGGGTTATAAGTCATGTTGCTTCTAAAAAATAACACGGGCGTATGTGGCGATTTTACATGTCCGGGTTATAAATACAATTTTCTTATTTTAATTTTTTGCTTATCCAGGATATTTGCCTAACCTCTTTCTCCCAATCTACAATCCTAACATCATATTCACATCTCCGCGCTCCCGCAAGTCGCGTAGCCCGGCCCCTGAGAAGTGAGAATGACATCCTGCCTCTCGTCGTCAGCTCACTTGTCATCCTTTCACTCGCCGTCCTTTCACTCGTCTTCTTATTGTATTATTGGCTTGCCGATTTTCATCAGACATGAAGGGGATTTCAACGGAAAGGGTCAAGTTTGCGATGGAACAAGTAGCCAAGGAACATCGTCACCAAAGAGAGACAATTTGTGTAATTGTTTTCGGAGATTTTCGATAGCCAGACCCTTGAACAACATAAGCATAAACAATGATTTTGGTAATGAGTTGTCTATTAAGGATTTAAGGAACATATGATTCGTTGAGGTTTTCAAAGAAATTGGGTGTTCGTTGTGATGCTGCTATGCTGAACAAGAGGTTTCCAAGACTGATGGTAGTATCAAAGCAGAGGTCAGATTACTTGAATTTTCCTTTTCATTTTACCATTGTTTGTGACTTGGAATTTGGGGTGCAAATGCCAATTTAAAAAACACACGTGCTCGCTTCTGATTTTTCCCAAAAATACACGCTTTTTCATTTGGAATTCGATTGTGCCGAATTATTCTCTCTTTTTTGCCTTTTCAATCTTTGGCCTTTGTTTTTTGGATAGAGGGACCCACACACATTCTCATTTATCACATGGGTGGACTTTCACATCATAATTGCCCTCTTAATATTATTAGAATTAGATAAGAAGAACTAGGACCGGCCAATCTTGTTTGGTTCCCTCATTTACTCTCTTGCAAGTTTCTTATCATGTTTTCGTTGTTCTAGTTTCCTTATGGGTGATTTTGGTAAATGACTAGAGGGTCAAATTAAGATAAAAACCCCCAAAATAAATATATTAAGTCTATGATCTCTAGTGATACTTTCAAATGTCATATGTTGATGATACTTCCAATGTGTCATCAGAAAGTGTCATCAGCGTGATGACATTTTGAAAGTGTCATCAGTGTGATGACACTTTGAAAGTGTCATCAAGGGTTGATCGTGCGCTGATTGGATGATGATCACACTGATGTCACATGGGGGTCAAGAAACAAGAATAAAAACTTAGGAAGACAATTAACAAAATAAATAATTCTATAGGGATAATGTGCCAAATGTCTCTTTCCTTATCTTTTAGTACTATTAGATAGTTTCTTCTTTTGCAAGCCGTTAGGGCATGAAATTTAGGTTATATAAACTTTTTTTATTCATTAATAAAAGTTAAGTCAAGTTTTTAGGTTTATTTTCAAGTTCAAGTGCTTCTCCTTATCTAAATCTTTGGCTCATCCTTCGAATTATCTATCAACCGTTCCAATCACTAATGTGTGCTTCAAAGAAGATATATCACTTTAGATCTTCGTCAGCCTTAGGCGTCATCACATTGGTTTCCTACTTAACCAATTAAAATTAAATCACATTTTGAGTATTCCACAAAAAAAGGTGCTTGATTTTAAAACGAGACCGACACTAGAGACGAGCCACTTATCACAAGGTGTTTCGCATTAAAATTAAGCTTTTCTTGACGCATGAAAATTAAGCTTGAATGTGTTTGATTGTGGTCACGTCTGATAGATGTTTCTTTTCTTTCTCGGTCTCGTAGTAGTAAGGATCAAGTGTATGTGTTGTTCTTGTCATCCATGTGTTTTTTAAATTTCCAAGTGTGTTGACATGTCTAATATATCCTTCCATGTCTATAATAGCATCATCGAGAGATTGTTGACAAACTATATGTTTCTTTGGTACCAAATGCACAATCATATTACAATTAGATCCTTAAATCAGTTTTTCAACGCATCTTGAATCAACACAACATCAATTTTATAACCACTAAAGACTGTTCAGAATTTGATGGGAACTTAGAAGTTAGAACTCCGAAATTTCTAACGAATTTCCTTTACTTAAGCCTCTTGCTTAGAAGCCTTTGAGTTGTCAACCCTTAATTGTCATCGTCTCCCATATACACAAAGTTACATGAGACATTCAACTTTGTTTTTTTTAAGAACACACCCTTTTATAAGTAAAAACCACTAGCTTAATACTTGTGCCTTGCACAAGTTTGTATAAAATTTCAACCGATTATACTCTATCGTTACAAAAGATATATCAATCTCATATTTAGGGAAAAAACTAGAAAATGATTATAGTTAAGTTATATTTAATTAGAATTCGTTCAAATTAACTTATTATTTAGATGAACAATATTTTAAAGGTTTTTTATGCCAAATCACCCGTTATATGGCCCATTTTGCATGAAATCACCCGTTATATCAATAATTATTCTAAATCACCCGTTAAAAGGCTTCCGTTAACAAAAAGCCACCCAAGAAATCCTTCCGTCATTTTTTCCATTAATTTGCGTGAAAAGACCCTTATATCCCTCGTTCTTTTTTAAAATTATGAGTAATACCATGTTTTTTTTTACATTTTTTTCAAAAAATACATAAAATATTTATTTCCTTTTTTTGAATTTTTTTTCACGATTTTTTTTCCCAAAAATTAATACCATGAACTTTAGCATTTTAATCATGCACATTTTTTGTGAAAAGCTAAGAATTCGAAGATTCGTGTCAAACATGACCTGGATACTCGAGAGGCCAAAAGAATCGACTATCGGAACAACCAACAAGGGAAAGAAAAATTACAACAAATAGTCAATGAGAAACAAGAAAACTGAAAGGAAAGCTAGAGTAGTAGGCAAAAGGGCGAGAAAGGCGCAAATATAGGTTGGGCAACACCAACGAGGCGTTTCATCAGCCGAGAAGCAGATCAACAAAACAATAAGTGGAGGTGAAACTTAATACCTAAGTGTCGCTTCTTCTCTAGAAGCCAACATGAATCACGCAAACACGTCCTCGATCTCTTACCCGAAACAACAACCTTGAACAAAACCTACAAGTAGCTTCACAAAAACATATGAATGTATCTCGAAATGTTGTTTGATTTTCATTTCTCAACTTGGTCTTCGAGATGTTACTTGATTTTAATGGGATTGAGATTTTTCATTGAAAACAGAATCATCATAAGATGAAGGTATCTAAAAATAAGATCATTAGTAATTGTTATTAAGTCAGTTCGTTATGCCATGATTGGATCTAACAGTGCAAGCGTAGCAACATTGTTCTTATTATTGAATTTCAAATTAGAAGAACAAGCAGCCGTAGAGGGTACTAGTTGTCATTTGATCATTAGGTTCGTAAATAATTCTATATTGGATTCGGTGTAGAATTAGTGTATTTCAGTGGTGCATTGTATCAGTTTTTCAGTGGTGCATTGTATCAGTTCTTGCACATTTTTTCATCTAAGCTGGATTGTTCAAAGGTGTTGATTCAATATCCTCCAAGTTGTTCGATTAAGTCAATGAAAATTTGAGGAGTCTGAGTACATATTTGTCCATGTATAAGATTCCTTACTATCTTCATGCACACAAAAAAAACGTCAAGAAAGATGCAAAAAAACAACAAATTCCCAGTAGTGGACAAAAGATTCAGTAAACTTCATAGTCAAGATTTATTGCCAATAAACCAATTGGGTGTAGGTTTTGAGATCTAGTTGTGCAGATCCAGAACATAAGCCGCCCCAAAATACCCTGTTTACGTATCATTAGGAAGTGCATTAATATAAATACAACAATAAGAAGAGGTAATACAAAAGTGTGTAAACTATAAACATGATGACTACAAAAAAGATTTGAAATATGAAAAAGAGATCATCCATCGTGCTAATATGGTTGCATGCAAAGTTGCGAACACCCCAGTTGACACTAAGTTCAAGCTCGACGCGTCAGCTGGCCCTAGAGTCGTCGACCTCGTGCTTTATTGTAGTCTTGTCAGAGCTTTGCAGTACTTGACTTTTACGTGCCCAAATATCTCTTATGATGTTCAGTAGGTATGCTTGTTTATGCATGACCCTAGGGAGACTCATTTCCAGGCCCTAAAACGGGAACTTATGTGAGTGTTGTGCTTGTCATCCATGTGTTTTGTTAATTTCCAATTTCGTTGATCATGCCTAATATGTCCTTCCATGTCTTGTTGGAAAATTATTTTTATTTCTTTTGGTACCAAATGCACCATATATTACCATTAGCTGGTTCAACTATTTTTGTTTTTGATAATGTCATTTAATTCTCTAGTAAAGTGTCCAAGGAAATTTTATTTGTCGGGTCAATACTAAGTACAATAGTTGTTATTGTCCTATTGATTTTGTTGATAATTTAAATAGAATGTAGATTTAAAAAAAGGCAAACATGTTCTTTTATTACTCCCTCTGTCCTAAAATATAAGCCCCATTTGACTCGGGCACATCCGCCGAGACGGATTTTGTATCGTTAATATCTCTAATTACATAACCCTAAAAATTATATTTTTTTGATATTATTAAAGTACTCGTTGAGACGAATCAAATAAGACCCCACATGACTATGTTTTTTCTTATATATTGGAAGAAATCTTAAACCGAAGCTTCAACGGTGAACAGTGGTGCGTTCCCAAATGTTGCTTATAATATGGGACGGAGGGAGTATAAGTTAGCATCATATGTATTTTAGTACTTAAGTGTAAACGTTTGTATTTTCAGAACTCGTTTTGAGGTGGACCCACTTTTCAAGATGTATAAATTTTCAAAATCAAGTATTACAGTGAAAATAAGGTCGGTTAAATAAACAATCACTAAATTCCTATCAAAGGATGGACTAATGATATATGACCAACATCAAATCAAATCAGAAATAAAAAAAATTAGGATTTAGATTCATAGCTAATACCTCGAGCAACTGCTCTAGTGAACATTTGTTCTTAATTTAGAAAGAAATTAACAATGATGACAATAACAAGTAAATTAAGATTCCAACTCCAGGGGAAATTCATAAGGTTGTCTTAGACTTACCAATCGACAAAACACTAGGACTTGGTGAATTTCATGTTGATTTCTGTAAGCAATATTGGCACCAAGTGGATTGGTCGGTAGTTAATGCCACTACTGCATTTTTTCATTTTGTTCATATGTTTAAGAAAACCAATCATGCCTTTATTATACCGAAGGTGGATTCATCACTATCCATACAAAAATTTAGACCAATAAGTCTATACAACACTACCTACAAAATTATAATCAATATTATAGATAACAAATTGAAACCACTACTTCCAAGGTTAATACACCCTCACCCAAGGCTTTTGTTGAAGGTAGACTCATCTAAGACAATATCTTAATAGCCCACGAAATATTCCATTCATTTAATAACAAGAAGTGGGCAAATAGGATGGATGGCTATTGAAATTGATATGGAAAAAGCCTATGATATGATTAAATAGGATTTCATTGAACTCATTTTAAAGCAATTTGGTTTCCACGAGAAATTTATGACTTATTATGGCATGCATCACTATGTCATCATGCTCAATCCTAGTCAATAACGAAGCTAGAGAAATAATAATTCCTACATGCGACACACAAGAAGGGGACCTGATGGCTCCATACATCTTTGTTCTTACAATGAAATATTTAGCAAGAACCTTGAAAAATGAATCTAAGAAACCAAATGCAAAAGTTGGAATTCACTTAGTGAGAAACGGTACACCGATTCCTTTCCTAAAATTTGCTGATGATACTCTCATCTTGGCTGAAGCCAACATAAATTCTACCATCTTTATTAAGAACTTTCTATCTGACTTTTCCAATAAGAATGGGTTGGCCATTAATCACCATGAAAGCTTTGTGCAATTCTCAAATAACGTTAAGACACAACTATCGACTACAATATCGAACATCTTCCAGGTTCCATTAACTAAGAGCTTTACATGAGTATTCCAATTATTAGAGGGAGGGTGAATAAGGATACTTTTCAAGATGCTCTAGATTCATTATAAAAAAAACTTGCTAAGTGGAAAGCAAATACGTTATCTCTAGGATGACGATACGTGTTAATCAATGCTAACTTATTATCAAAGATTAACTTTTGAATGTAAAGTTTTCTACTGCCTAAAGGGGTTTCAGAACAAGTAGACAAAATCAACAAGACTTTTTTTTTGGAACAAAATGAACATGGGTGGTTTCCACCCCTTAATAAATTGGGATCACATGTGTACTCACTCATTTGAAGGTGGGTTAGGTTTCAGAACTGTTGAAATGTGTAATAAGTTGCTACAAATAAAACTATTCTAGAAACTTCTCACATCACCGGATAGTATGTGGGTACGAGTAATATAAGAGAAATATTTTAAGCATAATAATTTGTTCAATATCAAAAAAGGTAATTTCTCGTGGCAAATTGCTAGATTATTGAGCCTACAAAATGAATTTAAGAAGGACATAAGATGGCGAATCGGTAATGGCGTGAATTTCAATTTTTGGGATGATGTTGGGGTTGGCAATTAATCTCTAGATGATGCGTTGCTCTAGGTTTAGAAATACATAATGAAATGGTCTGTGATTTTTTTTATAGCAGAAAAAGAATGGAACATTACTAAGCTTATGGAATGTTTACTTGTCAACTTTGTGGAGAGAATTACAAATATCACTATACCCTTCCACAATATTGAGGATACACTTATCTGGCAACAAGCGACAAACGATTGATACTATGTGAGTTTTGCGGTCAAATCATTAAATTTTGGACACCTTGGAACCAACCAAAAAATCTGGAATGGATATGGTAGCTAAAAGGTTCCCCTAAAGTTGCATTTTATGTGGAAGGCATGTTTCGACTGCCTCTCTACTACAAACCACCTAAATAGACACTATAATAGAGTTCCAAACAATGTATAGCCTTTGTAAGAATGCATATGAGAACTTCAATCATTTGTTTTTTTACTGCAAAATACAAAGTCGGTTTCGTCCAAAACAGCGTATCTCGAACGAAAATATCAATCCGACAATGCTTGCAGATAGCTTCAAACATAATCTCAACTACAATAGAACATTTATGACCGACATTGAACTTGTCTACTTCACCTAGTGGCATACATGATATATGGTCCCATAGAAATAGCGTAATTTTCAGGAATTCAACAACAGACTCTTCTCGAAATGAATAGATGTGTATGGCTTACAAATTTTTGAAAATGACAGAGCATGAGCACAACCAGCGGAAAAACGATTGTTCCAATCAGAATGTTTCATGGAAAAAGCCCATAAATGGACATGTTAAACTAAACTTTGACGCCTCCAGGGATGGTGTTGGGAGTGTTACATAGGTTATATAATTAGGACTCTGATCATATGTGGACCAGCCCAAATATGCGGAGTGTGCGGACCAATCTAGGGTCATCCGTTTAAATTAATCTTGCGGCCCAGATTAGACGCGTGTGTGTGCTTAAAATAAAAGAGATGTGGATCATTAATGAAGGAGCGCATAGCCTAGTGGTAGAGTCTTAAAGGGGGAGTGAGAGGTCATGAGTTCTACTCTCATGAGGAGCGCACCCCTCTTTTTTTTTCCTTTACCCTTTCTCTCTAGCTTTAATTACCCAAACACACATGAATATTCAATCATTATAATTTTAAGTATTTTTTTAATCTTTTGCCCAAAATAATCAGAATTTTTACTATAATTTTTTTATTTTCTATTTTTTGTCCAAATTAATTACAAATTGATATTTAAGCATCTCAAAGTGGCTTATGAACCTTTAGAATAACGTTTAAGAACATCTAGAATAGGGTTTACGAATCTCTAGAATAGGGTTTATGGACCTCTAGAGTAGGGTTTATAAACTTCTATTATATGGTTTTATAAACCTCTTAAATAGAGTTTATGAACCTCTAGAATAGGGTTTATGAACCTATGAATAGGGTTTATGAACCCATGAATATGGTTTATGAACCTTTAGAATAGCGTTTATGAACCTCAAGAATATGGTTTACGAATCTCTAGAATAGGGTTTATGAATCTCTAAAATAGCTTTTATGAACCTCTAAAGTATGGTTTATGAACTTCTATAATAGAGTTTATGAACCTCTAGAATAGGGTTTATGAATCTCTAGAATAGGTTTACGAACCTCTAAAATAGGGTTTATGAACCTATGATTAGGGTTTATGAAACCTATGATTAGGGTTTATGAACCTACGAATATGGTTTATGAACTTGTAGAATAGGGTTTATGAACCTCTAGAATAGTGTTTACAAACGTTTAGTATTAATTTTATTTGTTTGTGAACCTCTCGTTTGTGAGCCTCAGTTCAATCACACATTTGTGAAAATAGGTAGATTCGTTAATTTTAAAATTTATGAACCTCACGCATATTATGTATGAACCTAGGTACATTAGTGCATTTTAATAACGTATTATCAATATACGTATAAGTTTGTTAACCACTAGCATAAGGTTTGTGAAGCTTAGTATAAAGTTAGTTTGTGAACCTCTAGTACAAAGTTTGTGAACCTCTAGTATAAATTTTATGAACATACATTACAAAATGTATGAACATAGGTACTTTTAGAGCATTGCGTTCAGAAGCAAAAAAAAAAATTGGGTTCAGGGAAAAAATTACCATTGAAAATTACGAAAATGCCATTGTTTTACCAGTCCGCACGGTAGATGAGGTCCGCATGTGAGCGGCTCTCATATATTTAGGGATGCAAATCATAACACTATTAGTATAGATAGACAACAAATCAATCCTACATCAGTTTTGCAGGCGGAGGCCACTGCTATGCGGGTCGGGGTGGCCCAGGTGTGTAGACCGAGGATGAAGAAATTGACCATTGAAGGAGACAACTTGACCATAATAAATGCACTTCAAGGGAAATGGGATACATCTTGGGAGATTGCGATGATGATTATAGATGTTCGCAAGTTCTTAATTTATATAAAGGACGTCAAAATTCAGCATTGCTATAGAGAGGCAAATCAAGCGGCAAATTTCTTAGCTTCCAAACATTACAATATTGAACTATTTAGATCGCATATTCATTTACTGTGCCACATGCCTAGCTGGGAACCTTTATCATATGTTGAAGGAGTTTCTTAAGATCGTCTGTATGAATGATTTAAGTTGGACTTTTTGTAGAAAGACAACATAGTTTTTAACTATGTAAAAAATTTGTATTATAGTTTAATTCATAATCATGATATTACATGAGTTTATGTGCGAGTTAGTTTGAATCTTCTTTCTCTTATTGTAACTCTTTTAATATTTCTTATGGAATATAAATATATTTTTCATGAAATAGCAATAAATCTTAGTGTTTGATGTACATTTCTTAAGAATTTAGGAAAATGAAAATTTCTTACCATACATATCCCCTTCCGAAATACAAACATGGGAATTCTTAAGAGTCAGATCACGTACAAACGCACATCCCCGTGCGAAGTACAAAAGTATTTGGGCTGCTCATTTGCGCGTGTGTCCAGCTAGGAAAAATCGTGATGCTATATTATTTTTTTCCATAATAAAACATAAAAGACAATTGGTCTAGTTGATTTTGGAGTGTAGGAGGGAATGAGAGGTTTTGTGTTCAACTCCGCCAACAACACGCCCTTGTTATTTATTTTATTTTTATTTGTCCATTTTTCTTTTAATTACATGTGTTTTAAATTAAATCTGGGAGGAATGAGATGTTATCATATATGAACATTAAATGACAATATATGAACATCAATAGACAACATATGCACCTCTAATTTATAAACCTTAGAGAATTAATTATGAGCATGTGCATATAGTGTTGGAACCTTCCGGCCACTTGTAAATGTTCTCAAAGGAATATGAAACTGTCTACTAAAGATCAAGATTATTATCTCTACATTCATTCTTTTGCTACATTATATTGTGACACTCAAGATTCATTATATCTTCCACAAAATTAAATTTGTGACTGATATTATTGCAAATCTTTACCACGAATTTTCACGGAATTTTTTTTTTTACCGAATCAAAATTTTAAATTCTCATCCAAAAGGATGCTATAAGGTGATTGTAAAATAAAATTTGACATCAACCTAATATGTACCTTATAAAAAAAATGTCATCAGTACGATTAAGAACATGTCGTTTTCAATATAATAATATAGTTGTAATGGTGATGGTATTTGGTATGGATCTAATTAACAAGACCCACATTACATATTCTGATCCAATCATTAATTAAACAAATCATCTATTACATATTTATACTAGTAAATTCATACATGTCCAAGTCAGTCCTCTTTTCGACCATATGAGCACCACCTTCAAAGCTCTAGAGGAAGATCAAAGATAAGAATAGTAGACAAATTATATTAATTACATAAGATGGATATATTTTGAAACTACAAGATGGATGATATATATAGAGGAAGGGAATAGGGAGAGCTTACATTGGTCGTCAATGGCGGCATTGAAGAGGCAGAAGAAACGGTTGTGCAGCTCTCCAGATCGCATCTGAAACTGATCTTCTGAGATTCACTTGTGAGATCTGCACCACCACTTGGCAATCCCTTCAGGTTTCCCTTCTTCCTGAAGTGGATAACCTAAAAGTCAATGACCTCGGTGCACTTGTAACCCATATCAGATAGCTCCATATAAGAACCAAAGAACATCAAATTAAATATGAACACAACTTCACCTTCCCTCCTCTGCAGCCCATCTCAGCAGCTCCTTCATCCTAGACATGGGCTTTTCTGTACCTACAGCATGATGTGGCTAGTCCTCGGATTATGTCTTCCTTCTTCATGGATCTCATTTGATCCAGTGTGCTGTAGAAAGGATCTCTATAGATTCCCCTTCTTATCAACAAGGCCAAGTACTCGTCCAAGTTCTTTGACGCCTCTCTCGCTGAAAACAGAAGAAGAACACAATCAAGATCATGATACATAATGTGTTGGAATTCTGTTTTAATTAACATTCTTAAGTTTTGGATTACCATGATCAACAAGTTTCTTCTGGCTGGCAATGGAAGGCTCTTTGGCTTGCTTTACTATACCTCTTTCTTGTGGCCAATTTTGCTCAATGATGGGAATGTTTGTCAAAACGGGAAACAAAGCAACTTATTCTAATATTCAGTTTTTGTTACTGTTGCACTTACACAACGAACAGTACACAAATCTTTGGAGATAACAAAAAAGACCTACGTTTAACTATTTAAGAGCACAAACAAGATGGAGAATAAAAGAAGTAGAAGCTTGTTATCTAAAGGGCGGATGAGTCATACACTAAGAGAAATTGGGTTTTGCATCGCGTTGTGCGCTATGTTATAGCACATAATTAATTTTTAATCCGGCCTTTCAGAGGATGGACTTTTTATGCACATGACATTTTTTAACCCGAGTTAAAAAATCTATTCTTACGTGCGACAAATTAACGTATAAAAAGAGTGTGAAATGAAAAACAAATTTTGCGCAATGTAAAAATGATCTCCTTATCTAAAATAGACCATAAATAATCATATTTATCAATCAACTTTTTGTTATATTTATCAATTTGAAATTTTGAATACCAAATATTAATCTACGACAATGTGATTCAATGCCTTGTGGCTATCTATAATAGTCCTGATTTCTTGAATGTTTGTACGTGAATATATATCATGGGAAAGTGTTAGCTGAGAGTGCGTGTGGTAGGAGAAGATATTTTAGGGGCAATTAAATACACAGTTTTCTCTAAGTGGTGACCACACAGCAATTTGGCCTCACATGGGAGCTTTATCTAGCAATGTTTAAGTGCCTTCAGATCCAAAAGATAAAACAGATCGTGCAATATTTAAGGATATGTGGATATATTTGTGGATGAAAATATAATCATTCCAATATATTTTTAGTTTATTATTGATCTTATCGCACCCTATTAACTTTATTACTATGAGGGCAGATCACGTAAGAATGAGCGCTTATGTAAAAACGTGTAAATGCTTATTTTCAGAGAAAATTATATACACTTTTGTGTATGAATTTTCACTTATTAAAGTTATGCACATAGAAATGTAAACCTATACACATACATACTTAAATATATGCTCGCAGGTTTGCACCTCATGTGAACATTTTCCTATTAATATGTATAATAGACATTTCGAACATAGCCTAAGTCATGGCATTGCTTTCATTTCGTTGTTATATAATTGTGAAGAGAATGTGAAAAGAAGAAATCTTGACTCTTGAAGTGGTGCTTTGCTGGTTTTGCATGTGTTTGAGCTTCTCTGACCTCCAGTGAGGGCGACGTGTCCCCCTCCTCAACATCTGCACCGTCCATTGCCATGAGGGTGATGTGGCCTAATCAGGATGTCAAGAGAGAATCAAGGGAGATGTCCCAAGGAATTTTAGAAAATGGAGCTTCAGACAAAGGGATGGTCAAACATCCAAATCATGCATATTTGGATATGGGTAGTTGTGGGGAAAGGACTATTTAGCTGTTATAAGAAACCACACTTCAAACAGGAATGATTGCAGAAGAGGGTGATTAGACCAAGGGAAGCAGTCAATTGTTGCTTATAGAATTCTACCAGTACCACACGAATCACATGATGTTGATCTCATGAGTGCACTAGGGAAAACTCTTAAGAGACATGAATCAATGAGATCACCCTTGTCAGGGTTTAAGATGTTAGAGACCTGTTTCCTGCAGAATAGAGGATGGAGGAATGGGAAAATGGAAGATGAAGTGCAGAGCCAAATTGATACGACTGTTTTAATTCATCAAGTTGCTGTACAAGGGGTCTAAAACATCGATAAAATCAAATGTCAACTAAGATGCCAAAGTGGAATACATTTAGACTGCTTCAATAAATTACACCGTTATTTGAGCTGGCTGCATGAACCAGTGCTTGCTCCAGAGTTGCAGGATGTAAAAGGCCGACCTCTACAACAGCAGCTTCAGAACAATGGACACCCAACAGGTCAGAACAAGGGCATGCTATTTCAGCAAAAAAAAAAAAAAAATGCAGATATAGATAACAAGGCAACCCCCTTGGTAAAATTTTTACCAGAGTACTTTCACGGCCGATCAGTGCTAAACCTTGTTCGTGTCAAACCGCGACGCCTTCTACGTGCAGGCAAATTGTCGTTGCTTGCATTACTCATATTGCGCTCACCGTTGTTGTTATCATCACTTTGATTTCGCATATCCAATAGGTTTTCTCCCCATAAATAGCGCCTTCCAGCTGACCGCCTGTGCCTTGACCAAGTTCGTCTCGGCCGGTTCCTTGGCTCCATAGATCCAAGCATCTGAAACAGCACAAAAGTGGTCCACAAAGGTTCATTAAGGTCACCAGATGCCCTGCCTCTTTCGGTTGGAATCCTGCTGTCATTGTTTCCATTTTCGATAACATAGTCTCCAAACATGACAGCGCCAGGAATAGCAGACTGAATGGCGCTTACGATGTCATCATACTCCCTCTGGTGCTCAAACCGTCTCCAAGCTCGTTGTCTTGATGGGTCAATCTCAGCAGGCCGAGCACAAGGGTGAAGGCTCCTCGCGTGCCGTCTCAGTTCGCTGTAGTCACCCACAAATGAACATGATTCCCTGGAGCAATTTCGGGTTTTCAAGTTCAGGTGTTTCCGAGCGTCTTCTAAGACCTTCCAACCGTGCACATGTCCCCTGCACAATGGGCATTTCAATTTCATTCTTTCTTTTGTAGCCATGGAGAACTCACTTTCACCTATTCCCACAACTTCATCATGGGTTACGTTATATCCTGGATCTCTGGAGCTTTCTCCCCTTGGAGGCTGAGTCTCCAACACCTCCGCTAAATCGTCCCCTGCCTGTGCTGAAGTGTTGCCAGAATTCGGTTGCTCAGGAATCTCAAGGCTAGCCGGTGACGGGTCAGAATCTGTCTTCAATTTCCTATATCGATCTAGACAATTGGAATGCCTGTAACTGGTGTCACAGATATAAGGCCTGCAGCCCTTCCCATGTGAGCTACACAGAAGCAGAACTGCATTATGTGGGTGCTCCATGCAGATAGGGCATAAAGCTTCATCCCACTCTTTGTGGAGAGCACAATTATCTGAATCAGCGGATAAGCTTCGTTTCTTACCAGCCAACATCTTTAGACGCGCTGAAGCTACTCATAAAAAAATATTAGAAACAAGTTCAATGACAGTAAATACAAAAGAAAATCAAACACAGTACACGGCCTTCAATTGCTCATGTTCCATCATTTTGATGCAAAATAACAATAGAGTTCACAAGGACTGCATACAAGCACTCATAATCCCCTATGAGTTAAATCTCTAAGAAAAAAATTGGATTGTAATGCATACTATTTTGACATGGTATCAATGGAAAGTATATTTCCAAAATATGCAAGTTGGAAAAGAAATGGTTAGATAGCCTACAAACATTCCAAATTTAGTTTTCACAGACAACTGATACATTATTCAGGGTTTTACGCAATCAATTTTTGTAACAAATTCAGCATACGCGTGTGTGACTTGTGCAATCTGAACAGTGAAGCTTTTTCAAAAAGCCGCAACATTAGAGCACTAGTGTCAGACTATTATTTCAGCTCCATTTAAAGAATTCCTTAATCCACATGGAAGGTTCAGCAACCAACCCATGCCCGTCATGACATCAATCCATAGGAAATAATTGTAGGACCCTGAGTTGATAATTTGAAAGCTCACGAGAAAGTAAGATTTCAACAGCTATGGACAAGTTTAGCTCATCTTCATACTTGCAACATTATCAATCATACAAAAGATTCTAGGCAAGTCTTGTGCCTGCAATTGTCTCTCAACAGATCAGCAAACTTTGCAATTACCATCTTTAACACAAATTTCATAACCGTTATCAGGGTGCATCTTGATCATCAAACATATCAATGAATAACATAATTCAGTAGAAGCTGCTATCTACAACGCATGCATCACTGGAACTATCAATGACATCTCAATACATATTCAGAAATGATGAGCAGCAGGTGAAAGAAACATTCTTCTCAATCGAAATAAGCTCGTGCACCTCTTGCTGGAGCCAAATGTTACCTTCATAGGGAGAATGTATTCCAAAACCTTCCACTGTATACTTCAGAGGAATTGACAGACACGATTCAAAAAACATTAGTCTCAATAGAGTTCAGATGCCCTCCAATTACCTTTACACTGCCTCCTTACTGAGAAGCAACGTTTTATACTTCAAAAGTAGCTGTCATCCTCATACAGATATCGGCAACCAAAGTGTCTGTTAGCAACAATATATCCCACGGTGCAATAGATTAAAGCTTTCCTTGCATAATCCAATACTAAGGTACTGTTCTGGACCATTTACAACTGCATGAGGATCACAGAATTTCCTTTCCAAACCCATAAACGAACAACACAGCAAAGCAACCCATTCTTACGTAGCGAGACAGCCACTGATGGAGGGATAACAAAGTTGAAACTTTAGTGAAGTTTTAAAAGCAAAAAACCTAATCTGTCTTTGTAGTTTGTGGATTTCAGGATGTTCCAGTCTGTGTAGATTTATAAGACGCGTTTTATCATTCTTAATTAGTCATTAGCCAACTTCTGTGTACACTGATTCTATCTAAAGGGGAGCTAACATCATCAACATAAAGAAACTTCACAGGACTTTGGAGCATATCAAAATTATTAAGTTTCACACAGCAGAGAACCAGGAAGGAGTAATTCACATATAAAGACAATGACATATAACATGCTTATTAATGAAATGTTATTTACACTGAACTCACCAGAAGAAATATTTGTGTTGGTTTTTTTCTCAGAACTTGGAGCTCTTGACTATTTGTGACACTTGACAATTTTTTTTACTGCGTGTAAATTGGGAATCTTTATTTGGTTATACAAAGTAATTGAAAAGCCAAGTCCAGTTGCAACGCTCCAAAGATGTTAATTATGCAGAAATCTACAATTCTTGATGATATGTGCCTTGAGAGAGATGAGAGGACTAATGACTACGCCTTCCCAAGAGTCAATGGTCCTCAAACCTGTAGCTTATACTGCAGAACAGAAGCACGGGTCATTAAGCTCGCCAGACAATCCAGTATACAATTGGAAAAGTTCAAATTGTCATGATAAACGCAGGACTAAGGTGAAAGGAAAACAGCAGAGATATAGCAATCCGTCAAAGAAAAAAAATTAATGTGCAATTAGAGACGCTTCTTTTCTACAACAAGAGGCTTTTCATCAAAAAAAACTTTGATCAAGCATATAGAAAGTGCTGATTCCCTTTCACACCTATTTCAATTCACCAATTGCTAATTTATGTTCAATAAATTGGGAAAAGCCAAAAGCAGTCATCAGATTATCAAAGACCTATTTCAATTCACCAAATGATTATCAAAGGCTTGCAAATCTAAATTATGTTCACCAAAAGATTATCACAAAGGCTTTGATCTAGCCTCCTGCAAGATAAGCCAAAAGCAGTCATCAGATTGGCAGAAAAACACCACAGGGCATTCATCAGAAGAGAGAAACGCTCAAATGGGCATTAAAAAGAACAATCCGAAGATGTATCACAAGTAGTGAACCCGGCACAACCAAAACCCTAAACCTAATTCCTCATAAAACAAGGATCTATTTAAAATTAAAGATTTCAAACACCGCAATTACAAACAGATCGATCAACCAAAAAAGTTGAGAACTTTCTGACGGAAACAATAAATCGAAGGTCATAAAGTCAGTTGATTACGATAACAAATTGGGATCTCTTGTTTGAGGGGTTAACGGCTTTGTTTTCCTTCTTCTGTTGTTTTGATCGGTTTCTTGTATTCTCCTGATCCGATAGAGATACGAAAAGAAGGGATGAGATGAAGCAATAGCAGATTTTGGTTCTTCCTAGGCGATTCTTCAAGGGGATGTTTTGAGAATGGGAGAATATGAGGAGGATGAAAGGTAGGTAGAACTTAGAAGGTTGAAGGATGAGAGAGATAACGATTATGGTGAAAAGTCTAATTATTCCTTGTTGGTGTACGCATTGACGATAAGAAATCCAGAAAGATTACAGAGAAGGCGTGGAAGGAAACACGAGTGCAGGGGGGGCTGTTTGGACCTATGAGGATTCTGGTGGGTAAACTAGGCCCACAAGCTCGGCCCGATATGATTGTAATTGGGCTTCTATTGTTGCTGGGACACCGCGGTCATAAAAGGATTTTGGGTCATTGGCCTTTAAGAGTTTTTAATTAATAAAATGGATTTTTATTAATTTTTAAGGGTTTAAGAGGTAGGATTTAGAAGATAGAGAGTAAGGTTTAGGGAGAGGAAGAGGGGTCTATTTTTGTTAAGGGTCTATTAATTTAAAAAAAAATTATCAAAAAATTATTTACTTAACTCATCGGATTATCAATTAAGCAACTATATATTTAAATACTAAAACAAAAACTTCTTCAATATCATTCATATTCCATACAAATCTATCTAGTGGATAATATATATGACAAATGAGACACTCACTCTAAGCACTAGAATATATCATCTATTTTTTTCAAGCACTGAATTTGTGTAAAAGAACAGGACAATTTCCAATTCCTTGCTTTTTTAATCACAAAATTCTCGAAAGAGCGTGTAGTGACAACGAGGAGGAAGAGCCAAGGGCTACACTAGGGATGAGCATAAATCGGTCTAGACAGGACCGAATAAAATTTGGTTCGGTCTTCGGTTTAAGAATTATGAGATTTTGGGTTCGATCTGAATTGATTATTAAAAAATAATTTTTTTTTTAATAAAACACTTATACAATTTAAATTATATGTATATTATAAATATATTTTAATATAATTATATATTTGTATGTTAATATAGTACTATAAATAATTAGTATAATTTTAAAATATAATTTTTTACAGTTTTTTTTTACAATTTTTATAAAAAATATAAAATTTGATCCAAAACCGGTCTGAGGCGGACCGGACCAGACCGAGACCGGACCGGTATTTTCATGTCCTATCTTCGGTCCACACTTTTCCCGAATTCGGTTTCCGGTCGGGTCCAATTTTGGACCGATGCTCTTCCCTAGGCTACACTCTTGGTGTGCAGATATAGAGAGAAAAAAAATTCAATCTCAACCGTTAAATTCCTAACTAATAGTCGAGATCACTTTGACTCTAGGTAGAATCAACTCAACAGTAACTAAGCCCATTTTTTGTATACTAGGTAAGTAGTTGGCTAGAGATTGAATTTATCTTTTATACCACTTATGAAATTTAAACAGAAAACTGTAAAAGCACTAATGATATGATTTTTTTTGTTCCTGACTGATAATTTAGTTACAAGCGGGAAAGGTCAAAATCAATTATTTATTAAAATTAAGAAAATGCATCATCGCAAGAAGAATGCAACTCAGAGTTGAAACAAGATGATTCAAGCATAGCTAGAATAACAGAAGATCACGAAAAGCAACAGAAAAAGTAAAAGAAAGTTGAGAAAAACCATTAGCAACTACGTTAAATTGGCAGAGGGCCTATCATATACGCACTCGACACTTCCCATGGTTATCATCGAGCAAGCGCCAACAACTATCAAGGAGATAAAAATTAGGATGTGTCCTGAAATGCCTAGAGTGGAGCAAATCACAACCATAAAGTAATCACTCTCAACAAGTAGACGGGTAATACCTAGAGTTAGCACCATTTGGAGGCCGCGGAAGATGGCCCAGAGCACAACAGTAAACGCAGAACAACTTCCACAAGAGAAGGAATATGCTCGGATGAGCGAGCCCCAACTAGATCGAATGATCCCCCACCACCAACAAGGCTAAGATTACCCTTAGAAATACCATCAACATTCAGTTTAAACCAACCCAAAGGAGGCCTCTGCCAACTAGTACAACTGTGGGTAGTGATAGGCAACAACTGCATCATAGAGTTCTTAGAAATAGCATAGGAAGTATCAAATAGGTTCACCTGAGTAGTAACCTTGGAGGAGATGGTAGTAGATGTTGGAACTCATTATTTGAATGTGGCGCCGGTCACTTTTCCGGGCACAATTCCGGTGGGCTCCGGCCATTGTCAACACCGGAAAATGGAAGCATTGGCTTCGTCTACATGAGTACATTCTCGTAGTGTACTCATACGACAAAAATGATTTCCGTTTGAATGAGAAATAGAGGCCCAAAGTAGCTTGCATGAAGTGCAAGACTTGGGTAAAATGTTGGGATAAAAGTGTATCCCACATTGGAAGTTTGGAGACAAATCTCCTAATATATATAAGGGGAATATGGACCTAAGGGTGTGGCCTTGGGTCATTACCCATTTTCAATGGGGAGAGGACCTAGCTCATCAAGCCCACATGCGCGCCGCGCCGAGCCGAGCCGCGTCGGGTCGGGCGAGCGAGCCGGGGTTGGATCGGATCGGGCTTGGGCTGGCCAGCCAATGCCCTATCCGTTTGGGCCGATCCAGAAGGTCCATTAATGGGCTTTGACCCATTTATGACATAAGATCTGTAATGTTAACTAGCAGATTTGTAACTCCCTCCTCTTTGAAACGTAACTTCCGAAGCTCTTTAAAACGAGTGATAGCTCTCTCATTCGAGACATCGAACACAACGATCCTTCTCTTCCTCCTCTCTGTTTTCTTCCGAAAATTGGGTCTGAGAGTACACGCAGATCTGTGGGAGCGAGCGAGCCGGGGTTGGATCGTATCGGGCTTGGGCTGGCCAGCCAACGCCCTATCCTTTTGGGCCGATCCAGAAGGTCCATTAATGGGCTTTGACCCATTTATGACATAAGATCTGTAATGTTAACTAGCAGATTTGTAACTCCCTCCTCTTTGAAACGTAACTTCCGAAGCTCTTTAAAACGAGTGATAGCTCTCTCATTCGAGACATCGAACACAACGATCCTTCTCTTCCTCCTCTCTGTTTTCTTCCGAAAATTGGGTCTGAGAGTTGATGTGATCCGAGCCCACCTGGGTCCGCCTTTCCATGGTCTGCCTCGATCGGCGGTCTGACCCAGCGGCCCAGCCCACGGTCTGCCTCAATCGGCGGTCTGACCGCTGGCGCCCTGATCACAGAGCAGGGCTGCAACCCCTGCACCCCAACCTGAAGGGAGGCTTGCGCCTGTTAATCCCCCAGGATGTTGGAGGGGGGAATCGAACCCCCGACCCTTTGATATGAGGGCAGTGGAATACCCATCATATCACCAATTGAGCTGCACTTTTATGATGTGATCCGAGCCCACCTGGGTCCGCCTTTCCATGGTCTGCCTCGATCGGCGGTCTGACCCAACGGCCCAGCCCACGGTCTGCCTCAATCGGCGGTCTGACCGCTGGCGCCCTGATCACAGAGCAGGGCTGCAGCCCCTACACCCCAACCTGGAGGGAGGCTTGCGCCTGTTAATCCCCCAGGATGTTGGAGGGGGGAATCGAACCCCCGACCCTTTGATATGAGGGCAGTGGAATACCCATCATATCACCAATTGAGCTGCACTTTTATGATGTGATCCGAGCCCACCTGGGTCCGTCTTTCCATGGTCTGCCTCGATCGGCGGTCTGACCCAGCGGCCCAGCCCACGGTCTGCCTCAATCGGCGGTCTGACCGCTGGCGCCCTAATCACAGAGCAGGGCTGCAGCCCCTGCACCCCAACCTGGAGGGAGGCTTGCGCCTGTTAATCCCCCAGGATGTTGGAGGGGGGAATCGAACCCCCGACCCTTTGATATGAGGGCAGTGGAATACCCATCATATCACCAATTGGGCTGCAGCTCAATTGGTGATATGATGGGTATTCCACTGCCCTCATATCAAAGGGTCGGGGGTTCGATTCCCCCCTCCAACATCCTGGGGGATTAACAGGCGCAAGCCTCCCTCCAGGTTGGGGTGCAGGGGCTGCAGCCCTGCTCTGTGATCAGGGCGCCAGCGGTCAGACCGCCGATTGAGGCAGACCGTGGGCTGGGCCGCTGGGTCAGACCGCCGATCGAGGCAGACCATGGAAAGGCGGACCCAGGTGGGCTCGGATCACATCAAGAGTACACGCAGATCCGTGGGAGCGAGCGAGCCGGGGTTGGATCGGATCGGGCTTGGGCTGGCCAGCCAACGCCGTATCCTTTTGGGCCGATCCAGAAGGTCCATTAATGGGCTTTGACCCATTTATGACATAAGATCTGTAATGTTAACTAGCAGATTTGTAACTCCCTCCTCTTTGAAACGTAACTTCCGAAGCTCTTTAAAACGAGTGATAGCTCTCTCATTCGAGACATCGAACACAACGATCCTTCTCTTCCTCCTCTCTGTTTTCTTCCGAAAATTGGGTCTGAGAGTACACGCAGATCTGTGGATTCGTTAGCTCTTGTTACTGGGTTGTGCGGTTCAAGAGATCATCGCAGTTGTATCCTGAGATTCGGAACGTCAACAACCGTCACACTACGGGGCGTTTTCAGAATTAAGGAAAGAGATTTCGGTCTCGACTCTGCATCCGTTCTTCGTTCGGTATTTCTAAACTTTAGATTTCCTTAATCCATGTTCGTATATTTGCAGTTTAAAGCTTTCGTATGCATATAGGAAATTATGTTCCTACAGTAGAGACACCCCGACCCTAAAAAAAAGCACATTCCTCCCCTTTCAAGTATACCAAAGCATAAATGCAAAGATGGAGCCCCAAGTTTAGAGCTTGTGTCATCTGTAAGAATCATCTCCTAAATACTTACCCTATAAAATGTGCTTACATATAGAAATAAATATTGTTTATTCCCCAATACTCAAGCTAGTGCTTCAATATTGAAATAAACTAGTGAACATTCCTGTGCTACGCCTACGCACGGACTATATATGGTTTTGTTTTATTCACCTTTTATTTATACTCTTTAAATAAAGATTAAAGAATTATAATTGATTTTACTTATAAATTAGTTTTAAATAAAGTTCTACAAATAAATATTAAAGAATTATAATTGGGTGCGTCGTTGTTATTGGGCATTTTACCCATGCATCTAGGCCAATTCTGTTAACTTGTTATCCTTGTTTGCAATGATATGTTAAATGGGTTTGTAAGGTGATTTGTACTTGTTCCAAATCCATCTGTTGATGATTTTTAGTTGTGCTTTTTTTATGGTGCAACCTGGTATTTACCTGCTTTTGTTTGAGTATGGCTCTTGAGATGTTTGTTACCTGTGTGGTCAAATTTCGGGATGGAGTCATTTACTTGGTCAATCTGTGTATATTTTGGTACATGGGTATTATAATAGCAAAGAACATATTTGTATTTAAATGTTGTGTAGTAAACACTAACAAATGCATAGAAATCTTCTCGTAGGTAGTTGTTGTTGACTTTTTTGTTTCGTGTTGTAGTAGTATACAGTCTTTTGTGAAGCGACTTTTGTGGCCTTTGGTAGTTGTGTCTTTTATCTCTTATGTCCCTGTTTTGTTGTGTTTTGTCCCTTTTCTTTGGGTCCTCAGAGCTTGTTAGTTTAGACGAAGTAATAGACTTACTAATTAGTTATTGAATCAAATAGTTCTAGAGTTTCATATTTTATCAAACTATTGTCACCCATTTGTTTTATTAGTTCTATTTGATATTTTTGGTTATTATATGACATAAATGATATTAATCGTTTTTGTTTTGTTTTAAAGTTATTGATTATTATTAATTTTAATATTATTATAATTAATTATTATTTATTAATAATAGAATTTTATTTATAAGATTCCGTGGAAGGCAAGTGTCTATCTATTAGTTTAGCCATACACATATAATAGTTCCAACATTGTTTCCTTATATACTTATAGTTGACAAGAAGAATTATTAAAAATTTACAAAGTCATCCCAAAAGGTTCTGATGAGGGATCATCCGAGGCTTCACCTAAGATGCACACAAGCGGAGATGGTCCACTCACAAGAGCTCAAGCCAAGCGCATGCAAGAGGAGCTAGAGAACTTGGCAAGCCTTCATGTCTCAAGGGAACCCGCCCTAGTTGAGGACTTCGCCGAGCCATTGCTAAGGACCTTGGTTACCTTCTCAAACCAATCCATCATTGCTTGAGTGTGGCCGTATTCTCCAGCCAAGAAGCCGTTTTTATTCACTTCATTTAAGTGTGTTTTGGACACTTTATTAGGCTTGTTTTAGGACTACTTTTTGGATGCCTTACTTAGGCCTTTTTGAGCTTGTTTTGGGTCGGCTCCCCTAGGAGTACTTAATGCCAAGTTGTTGTATTTTGAAGACACTTTTCAGATTTCAAAGAATGCGGAATTTCGCTTTCCATACATGGAAATGAGAGCTCTCAAGGAGAGGCTTCTCAAGGTTTATTCAGTTTAGCTGGGTTGTCTTGCGTTGTGTCAATCTCTTTCGAGTTGTTGGTGCTCGTAGGCTTCACGAGCCTCCTTCTCGTGCTCTTTGGATCCGTCCATCGTTGTGTGAGATTGTAGAAGGTAGGGTTGGTTGTGCATTTGGTTTGGTTCTTGATCTCTTCAAGGATCAATGGTTTCTCCATTGTCATCTCCGGTTCTTCCTATATCCCTCTTGTTACTTGGAGCATTTGGTTAGGTTCTTGGTGTGCCCAGTCCCAAGGGTTCTATCATTGCCCCATATTCGGTTCTATCTCTTTCCTTTTTCTTTGTTTGTGTGTCGTTTCCGCTTGCTAACCATTGTTGCCTTTCGTGTGTCTTCACTCTCCACCTTCAACCGAGTCACTTGGTGTCAAGATCGGGCACCCCACGGCTGACCCCACATCAAAGTGATATCAGAGCTCCGGTTCGACGCCAAGCCACCACCTCTGCCGAGCCACATTCTCGGTTAGTCTTTTGAGTCTTCTTACCCTCTCTTTCTTGCCATCTCTTCATTGTGTTTATTTTTGTGTTTTTCTTGCAATTGTTGTGTTTAGTTTGTATTTGCTTGTGCTTGTGTCTTGTGGACTGTCGCCGCCACCTTTCCACCACCACCCAGGCCGTCGCTCCACAAAACGCCGGCAACCAACCCCCCCCCCCCCCAAACCCACACCAATACCAACTCTTACCAAAACCTAGCTACAACCCACCTACAATCTGCCCAAAAGAACCCAACTACAACCCGCCTACAAAGCTGTACAAAATCCAGCTACCCACTCCCCTAAAAACCCTCACCAACTCTAGCCCCCAAAATCCTACCAAACTGTCCTTCGTTCCCTCAAGTCAAATCATCTTGTTTACTTCAAAAGTCAAAAGAAAAGGAACAGCCACTACTTGTATTTTATTTTGTTATTGCTGCACGTGACTACAAAAAAAATCAAAAAAAAAAACAGAAATCAAAAAGAAAAGAAAGGCATTGTGCATGCAACCCTTGTTCATTGTATGAAGATCTTGATTGTTGTTGATCATGTGTTGTTATCTCCAAGTGAATTGATCTCTACAAGCCCCCAGCACAAGCTTGATTCCATACTCAACTCGCCACCTCATTCATATCATCGGCCATTGTCCACAAATTTCATGAGTATTGGTAAATCAAGCTAGTGTGACATTGCTTTGTTGAGTCTCCTAAACACTTGTCCTTGTGTCTTTGTTGTGTCTTCCTCCGTGTGTTTCCTTTGTTGTGTTTTGGTTCGTTGCTTGAGCCACTTGTGTTCTGTTGTGCTTGAGCCCAATTGTGTGTCTTCTTTTGAGTCCATTTCCAAGCTTCCATACACACATTTAGCTCAACCAAACTGTCGCGCACCACATCTTAAGTCCAAGAGCTACTCATTGGAGGTTTAGTGCCGCCTAAGTTCACTAAGGTGTAATACCCCTCATTTTATTAAGGGTAATTGGGTAATTTTCCAAACCCTCGTCAATTATTCGGGACGCGTTAGGCAAAGTTCAGAATTTCTATAACTCGTATAATCTCTGTAATAATTCCCTGAGCCTTTGAATATACATTCGATGTATTTTCGCGACTTAGAATATTTGTTTGGGTACAAATATTTAATTTTCGGGATTCAAACCCGTGCCAAATCCTTCCCTGGGCAAGCGGACGCGAAAAGGGCATTTCCGCGACTGCGGAAAAATAGCACTCAACGACGCTAGGAAATAGAGTTTTCCGCTACCGCGGAATAAGGCATGCGTGCCTCGTCGGGTGTGTCACCGTCGATCCTCCGAGATCCCTTTCTTCGTTGTCGATCTAGTCGGGGGGCTGTTCCTCCTTTGGCTATAAATGGAGGCCGGGATGGAGGGTTTGGCATCCGAATTCAGATCTCCATCCCTCTCTCTCTCGTGTTCGTCATCGCCGGAAGTCATGGTGTCGTCGGAGCTCTCGCCGGAAGTTGTGGTGCTCATGGGGTGGTGCATTGGAAGCGCGGTGAGGATAGGAGTCGAAGCCCTCTCGCTCGGAGCCCCGTCGTGTCATCGCAGGTGAGTAATTCCGCGATATGGGTTGCCGGGTTCATGGCTGCGACCGCGGACATGAACAGCCGCGACCGCAGCGATGTGCAGACGTCCGCGACCGCGGAATCCAAGCCACGACCGCAATTAGCCTTAGCAAACGCGATCGTGGCCTTGGACAAACCGGTCTCGGACGGGACCCTCATTCTTTCGGTTCCGTTCATTTTTCCTTAGATTCGTATTATTAATTGTCGAATCTAACCTAGGGTTTCATTGTGGGTCGTTGTTGTAGGGATCTGTAATCCAATTTCCGTTCCCGTTCCGGACCCAGAAACCCGTCGTCGCTCAATCGTTCGTCTAGACTAAGGCAAGTGGCGGTTCTCTCTTGCTTAATCATTCCATGTTCCATTAATTATCAATTGTTTTTAATTGTTAATTAAATCGGAGTGAACTTGTGTTTTCGTTTGGGAACTGATTTTATAAATAATGTGATTAAAATGCGATATTATGATAGGTTGTATATATTGCTAGAAACAATGCTATTATACTTGTTAAATACCGTAATGGTTTTGTTGTGGATTTAAGCGTAAACTTTAATGCTAGATTAGCACGAGTATTCGTAGGAACGCTAATTCCTTATGAGGATAGTCATTTCTTTATAATTCCCTTCAGGTCATGACCCACTGCTTCTTATCCATCTGTAAGGTTATGAAGTGTTAAGCACCTTGCTAGTGCCATTTGGGTGGACGTAATGTCACCCTGTGTTAAACTTTCGTAGTTACTCGAGATAATATTAAAAGCTTTAACAGTAATATACGTTTTGGAATTAAACAAGATAAGTGTGGTCATACACATAACTAATATACCCTCGGGAGAGGAGTACAACTTGGAAATCCGCCCGGACTTCGGTTAGAGTAAGTCCTCTTTCCAATCTGAATTCGCATTGTGCGGTGAGGTTGTCGTGGACCCAAATGATCAAGTCGTTTTTAAACGCTTGTATGAAACTGTAACGTTCCCAAACAATTGTCATACTTTCCCATAAGACTCAATTCCTTTGGAGTCTTCTTTTTAGAGAATATCTAAATACTAATCATTTCGTGAAAGTTCCAGGTTATATATCGTTCCTTCGGTTATTATTCGAGGGACAATGATAGTAAACGGTTACGATCACTAGAACCATTCTGTTTTCACCCTTGCATAGTCTTTCATTAGACTAACCAACCGGGTTTTATTCCTTGCATGGTTGGCTGGTGTCATCCATCCTATACGACACATCAGTGGTTGGTTCCCGAAGTCAAAGTAACCAGTTGAAGAAGAAGAGGCTTGCAGACGAAGATTTAAGTGTCAGTGTTTTAAGTTGTTAAATATTACTTTAATATATCTTTATAACCTAGCAATGTTATAGGATGATTCTTAAAAGTCTTCCGCTGTGTAATTTATAAGTCTTCCGCTGAAATTTTACTCTGTTGTAAAAACGCTACTCTCGTTGATGAGAGATCTTTTAATAAAAGAGCTGCGTTTCATATACAAATGTCTTCCGCTGTTTAATCTTTCATTTAATATATATACGCATTTAAGTTTAATTGTTCCGATTAAAGCCTAGGGTGGCTTTGGACGGTAATGTCTGACGTCACTGGCGTGTGGCGCTACCGACTTAAATCGGGGGTGTTACAATTATGGTATCAGAGCAATGGTTTTAAAATTCTTGTCCTATTGTTAGGTTTGAGAATTTTCGAAAATTATTTTCGAAATTATCTTCCAACCTGTTTTCCACTAAGGAGGAGTTTTCGGAATCTAAAATTTTAACTTTAAAAGTTTAATTACCTCTTGAAATTTAATTTAAAATAATGATTTAACTATTTGGGCTTCAAAAGTTATTTATAGTTGGTTTTAAATGGTGTGTATAAGCAACCAAACGGTAGTTTATGATTGTAACTTTAAAAGTGTGATTTTTGTCTTAGTAAGAGTTTTGCGAAAATCGTATCACTAGTTTGCGAAACTAATTTTTCTTAAATAATTATTTTATTAAGGTTAATATATAGAGTTTAAAGGTATAAAGTTTGAAAGTATAAGGTTTATTAATAAGTAGGTTTTCAAACTTCTGCAAGCTTCGAGTGTTACTTATTCCTTAGATCCATTCTTAGGGATAGTGTCTCTTCTTAGGTTTAATGTCATTTAAAGGTTGACATTTCTCCTAGAATACCCATTCCCAAGTAAGGAGAAGAAGGTCGTTTCTGTAGTTAACGGTGGAGGGTTAGTCAAACTAATATAAAGTTATTAGTTTAGGACCCTTACAATCTGTATCATAACGTATTTGACTAAAGTGTCATGTCCAAGTGGGAAAAGTTCCGAATTAACATTATGGTTCATCAACAGATGGTGAACATGAGAAACACAGTCCGTGCCGGTGCAGGACCGAGTAATAACCCAAGGTTGAATCTGAGGAGCGCCGCTAATCAAAGGGAGGAGAGCGAGTCTGTCTCTCACAATAACCTCGCAGGCGTTGGCCAAGTGCAGGCTAATTCTCCGGTAGTGTTGGATGCCGCGACCAAAGAGGCCATTCGTGGGTTTATTGTACAGACGGTCATCGACGTAATTCGGTCAATTGCACCGCAAGCACAAGGTGTTTCGGTTCCTCAGGTTATTCCTGAATTTGAGGAGCCAGTGGATCACATACCCCAGGTCGATGTCGTCAGGAATAAAAGAACTTACGGTCGAGCCTTGAAGGCCGTGAGCTCAATGAGGCCTGACAACTACGACGGTACTAGAGAACCGGTCATAGTGGCGTATTGGTTCTCGCATATGGAACGGCTGTTCAAGAACGTGGATTGCACTGAGACTAAGAAAGTGCACATCGCCTCCCTTCAACTCAAGGATGTGGCTAGCGAATGGTGGGAGAGCACTGGTTTAGCCGATCATCCCGAGTTGAACTGGGGTATGTTCAAAGCAAAGATGACTGACCGTTTCTTTTCCCGTGCTATGAGGGAGGAGAAGCACAAGGAATTTCTGTACCCTAAGACCGATGGGTTAAAGGTGACTGAGCTTACAGCTAAGTTCAATCACTTGTTGCAATATGCTGGGCCAGAAGTGTCGAGCGAGGAACAAAAGATCTGGTACTTCCATGGATGGATGAATCCAGAAATCAAACCTCTGATGGTGCATCACGGTTGTTCTACATTAGAGCAATATGTGGATGCGACCTACAAGATAGAGGTCACACTGGAAGAATCCGCCCAAAAGCGGGAGAAGCAGGTTAAGGGAAAGGGTGGGCAACAGGATCGCTAGGGTGGTACATTCAAGCGACCTGCATCGCCTACCAAATTTGAGAAGTCTGGTCGTGCTAAGACCGAGACGACTCAGTCAGACTCCGCCAGAGGCTCCGGTTGGAGTAGCGGGGTGATTCTGTACCACAACTGTGGTGAAGTTGGGCATAAAAGTTTTAACTGTCAAAAGAAAAAGAGGGTATGCTACTATTGTGGAAGGAAAGGCCACATGAAAACATACTGTAGAAAGAAGGGTCAAGGACCAACGCAGTCTTATCAAGCCTGTTGGATCGTTAGAGTTACGTCTGAGGGAACAAAGGCTTTGTTCCCACAGAAGGCACAACGGATTAAAAACAGCAAGAAAGATAATGAACGAACTCACGATATATAGTGGAAACCCTGATTGGCAAAACTAACTTCTCAAGGAAAAACCACTACCTTCAAGCTTCCGCTTGAGAGGATTTTGAAGCGTCTACTTGTCTTATTGATTTCTTGTTCGATTACACTTGTATCCTGGACTTCAACCTCTAGACTTCCCACCTAGATTTGAAACCTCTTCTACAACGATGAATCGAACTCAACCCTCAAAGACTTACAAACACTTCACTCTCTTTTTCTTCTCAATTGAACGCTCTCAGTTCTTCTTTTTCCTCGTCGTGGTTCCATAGAAATGAATCCCACATTCCCATATAAATACAACTCGACCAAACCCTAATCATAACAAGACAATCCTATCTTCCTAAACTTGGTAACAAGATGATATTAATTGATTTGAAGAATATTATCTTAACAAACGATATTATCTAAGGAAATAATTCCTAAGATAACATTAACGGATTAAGATAAGATTCTTCTCTCTCCAAATATATTATCTTAGGAAAGTTTTCCTAAGATAACACATTCGGATTCTCTCTCCAAATCTTCTTTTCGACGAGATCCTTCCAACCGAAATCCTATCCTTTGACCGCGTGATTCTCCGTGATTTGTTTCCATAATCGTCACGCTGGATTTCTTCCTTCCATTCGCAGCTTTGATCTTGTTCGTCACTATTGTTCCTTGAGAGGTAACAAAGCACATGAACAGAGCTTTGTTCCCTCTGCGATCCTTTGCTGCAATGGTTCCCTGAGATAATTGTCTTTGTTCCTGAAACATTTAGTACCCAGATTAGTTGAATGTTTGTTACCATCAAAACCTAAAGAATTCAACAAATTCCCCCTTTTTGATGGTGACAAACACCCTTGAAAATAAAGCATACACGTACGAGATAAAGACAGTTATGGAGAGAAAGTTTTCCCACTAAGGCAGTATTAGTTCCCCCTCAACTCAGCAACATATGAAACCGTGTTCTGTTCCCCCTTAACCAAAGCTACCTGTCAAAGCCTCAAATATTGGCAATGGGCAGAATCCAAAGCCAGAAGTATCTGCCCCTGGGCAACCTATGGCTCGTAATAAAGGTAAAGCGCCTATGGAGTCGTCAGGCCAGGGGCAACGACTCTTCGTGATGCGTCAAGCCAACGGGGGAAAACCCTGATCGAGTAGTTGTACTTTTGTTAAGCCTTTCCTTAAGAATAAGAAGCGACGACTTGTGTCGATAATCTCCATAGTTTCATAATCTGTATGTTCGACCTTCTGTCAAGTTGCTTTAATGTAATGTTTTGAATAAATAAAGAAGTGTTTCCTTGTTTCGGAAATTACTGAATTCGTTGTTGTTACAAATCAATCGTTCATACGAAACTCCGTAAGTGCCAGGAACAGTATAGGTCCTGTATGGATAAAGGCTGTCAGGACTCATAGAGGAGGGGTACTGTATGTAGCCTAGATGGTCGTTCCCTACATGGTTAACCCCATGGTCAACTCTATTACTTAAATTCTAGACCCATTCCTAAGATTCTTTCTTCATTTCTGGAGTAATGTCACATCAGTATGACATTATTTGCTTTCTTAGCTGAGTTGGCAAGCGTTATCTCGTAAGCTGAGTTCCTCCAAAATTTCTTAGGGTATAGGAACAAATGTGTGTGGTTAATGCTCTATGAGATTAAGAGTTATCTCTCATATGTGTACCTTGAACATTTGTTCTGATAAAGTATATAGGGGTGAACTAATGCGAAGTCCAGAATGCCTAGTTGTGAGGTCATGCTTACAGCATTGATGTGGATAGATTGTTGAGAATGGAATAAATAGATTAAAAGGATAGCTTATCAGGAACTTGTTTTCTCTATTACGATCTTGAGTAAGACTTTAGAACCAAGAGTTATGGTGATCGGATTTATAAGTGAATATGTCCAGTATAGGACCAATGGTTAAAGCTCTTGGAAAAGCCGAGTGTGCGAAATCATAGGTACTATTTTGGAAGCTCTACTTGAGGTTTCATTTCGAGGGTTCATCAGGAAATGATATGATTAAGTCTTAGATGGATAGTAAGTATCCGTAATGCAAAAAGGGGTTGCTTTAATTTGTATAGTAGATTGTGTGAGGAATATAAGGATCTTAAGTTAGAAATAAGTTATTTGAGACAGTTAAACAAACCTTGGGATGTGAGTCAGGAAATGGACGTCCGAGCCAAATCTAAGTGGGCCAAATGATTGGAATTAGTAAGATTGTACGATCAGGGAATAAAGAGTTATGGTACAACTCTTTTTGGAAAAGATTAAGTTGTGAAACTATTGTGTTGGGAGTAGGCCACTTAAATGTACAGATTACAGTTTAAGGATAGGTTATGTTGATAATTCCGATATATTAAAGGATTTAGTGGAGAGAATTGTCTATGTGCGCCTAAGGAGTAAGGTAACAAGCTTACTCGCACGAATCTTGATAAGTGCTATTTTGGAGGACATATCTAGAGATTATTATCAGGTTTGAGGCGCCATTTGGTTGGATTTAGAGCATAATCGTGGATTATGGAGTTAGAGTGGAGAAGTGAAGAAATCATGGGATTTATAGAGGTTTAAAGTGTATTGAAGAGTAGAAGAACAATGTGCTGAATTCAAATGGTTCGTTCTCTCTACTCAGACGTCCAAATGAAGTGATTCCAATTCGAGGAGTTAGATCTTGAAGTCTACTACAAGTCCTCAAAATATGAGCGCAATCCGAGTTGGGAATAAAAAATTATGGCATTTTTACTAAAGTGTCGCAGAAGCTGAAAAGTCACCGCCCCGCGCCAGAAGCCACCGCGACCCGGCGGTGGGTCTCAGATAAAGTTGGCGCCCCGCGTCCAACCACGTGAATTGAAGCAATTAATTAAGAGGACGTCGCGTGGTGATTGCTGGAATTGGAAGGCTGATATTGGGCCGCTGTGTGATGGGCCGAAGCTGCAAATAGAGAAGCCGAGATGCTTGCACGAAGATTTGGAGTCAAGAAGCAGCTTCCGTATTTTGTTTCTTTTCTTTTTATTATTTTATTTTGAGATATTATTTTATTTCCTTGTAAGATTGGGGTTTGTGATCTCGGGCTTTAGGTTAACTCTATTTAACCTAATTCCCACAGCCTCCAGCCAAAAGGAGATTAGATTTCAATTTGAAGTTCATTTCTTTTCCACCTCCAGGGTTTCCAACCCATGGAGAGCTAAACGCCTTTATTTCGCTAGACAATTGAAGCATTGCAATGGATTGGTTGTGAGATTTCTATTCCTTGTTCTATATCTTATAAGTGTTGGTTTGATTCTCTTGGTTATATTGTCTATTGATTTATGTTGGTTTATCTAGAGTTGCTAACTAGGCTTATCGACATCTATCATAGTGCTAGGATTGCATATAGGGGTTCCGAGTGCATATCTAGTGGCAAACACAATTGTGCATATATGGGTTTCGAGCGTACAATTGTGAGTGAGAATCAGTTGCATGTTAAGTAGGGGAGTGAGTACTTGTACGTCTTTCTACTTGCATGTATCCTATATCCTTGTGTGCATTGCTATTGCTTTGTTGGTGGTAATGTACCCCGGTCTGGTACCGCGTGACAGGCGTGACTGGTGTATTTTACCATTGGCATAGTAATAAGTCTATTGACAACTGTGAGAATCAGTAGTACTTAAGATCAGGATGGGAACAACTATAAGATTGTGAAAAGAACTTGGATTTAATAGATTTCAGTGATCAACCTGTTTCCTTTGCAGTGTGGATATTTGTCTGGTGAAATACTTACACCCATCATTCTTATTCTTTCTCTAAAGCTTGCATCATTGTTACTTTGCTTGATAATCAAAACCCCCCTTCCTTTGTTACTTTGCATGCTCATAAACACATGAATTGATCACTTTCTCCCTGTGGATTCGACCATTGCTTGCCTCTACTACTTGTTTAGGTTTGTTAGGATTTTATTTGTTTAGGTGTCACGACGACAACACCCTATCAAATTGGCGCCATTGCCGGGGAGGCAAGATTTGATTTTTCTGTGTGTTTTTTTGTGTGTGTGTTACTTTGGTGTGGACCTATCTTACGGTCCACACCCGTGCTACTAATTTTTGTTTTTCTCTTTTGCTTTTGATACAGATATGGAGTTCGGGGGAGAACCGCACGAAAGACCAGGCCCCTGCTCATTCTCGCCAGAGAGGGGACACTACCCAACTCCTAACGCCTGCAGAATCTGTCGCGATATGCTGCACACCACTGACGATTGTCCAGGAGTTCCTGAATTCAGAGCAACAGTAAATGCACGTCGAGGTGTGAACTCGCAGGGACCGAGGCAGGAGCACTATCCGGATACCTACAACTCAGGATGGAGGGAGAACCATAACCCAGCTCCGTATGGAAATCAACCACAGTTATCGCCTGCACCCAATGCCGATGTGCTCAGCGCTCTGATTCAAAGTATGACAACCATGGCCCAGACCGTGTCATCAATGCAAACAACCATGGCCCAGACCGTGTCATCAATGTAAACAACCATGGCCCAGAACGTGTCCACACTGCAAATAACCATGGCTCAGAATGACTACCAACAGCAAGATGCGATTTCTAATCTCCAAAGCCAAGTTAACCAACTGAGTCAAGCGTTGATTGAGTCGAAGTCAGCTGAAAAAGAGAGCGACCGTGAGATGGAGAACATCGCCCACCGCCCCGCGTCACCTCTCACCGCGACCCGGCGTGAGATCCCAGTTATCTCACCGCCCCGCGACGAGAATGATCGCGACCCGGCGACGTGCCTCAGTATCTCCGCCGCGACCTCACCGCCCTAAGGCAATGACTACCGCCCCGCGGTGGACGAAGTACCTCCTAGCGCGATCTCGTCGTGGCCCGATGTTCAAAATTTCAGATATGCTGGTGAGGTTTGGGTAGATCCTTAAGGGGTTGCACGGCAGGTGCTTTCTGAGGAGGAGAACTTCTTTGGAGATGAGTGGAGCGACGATGAGGAGGAGTGCTATGATCGCGAAAATACTCCAGAGACAATCGCCCCGGCAGTCCCCGACCCTCTGGAGGCTGCCTATGATGAGTTTTTGCGTCTTAACTCCTTCTCACTCGTTGTATTGCAGCCCGCTATACCATTCCCTGAGGCTCTGAAGGACACCCAAAAGGTGGAGAGCGACAAAAGCTTATTTGACACCTTCAACGGCTGCAAGGCAACCACCCCTTTGGTCCATCTGGCGGACAGCACCCCTCGCTGCAAGGAAATATTAAAGGTGCTGGGCATAATCAAGAAGAAGCCGAAGGGGAAGCACAAAAAGGAGAACTTGACTCAAGTGGTGAATTCTTACATGCTGGATACGGGACATGACATACATACAGCCCTTGAGATGCTGGGTAGGCCATTTCTGAAAATGGCAAGTGCGTTCATGGGTATGCACAATGGTCCACCCACAAAGAAGTGCACAAGCATGGGGGAGAGGCTCAACAAGGAGTATACAAAGAGGCATCCCCCTGATATAGATCTCAGGAGCTCAAAAGCTAGGACCAACCCGAGTTGAGGAGGCTGGAGCAGTATGTCATGCCATGACAATAACTAAGGCGCTATCCGGGAGGCAACCCGAGGTATGTTTTACTTTCTTTGTTTTTCTTTCTTTATTTCTTGCATTAGTTTTGGTGTGTTTTTGCTTTGTTTTTGTTCTTGTTTTTGTTTCCGACTAACCTGCAGGGAAGAGACCCATTCCTATTGAATAAGGTGTTTCCACACCAATGTAAGTCTCTTCCTTCCCTGCACTAAGTCGCTCCCCGAAAAAACCTTAAACGGGGAGGCAAAAAAAAAAAAAAGTTCTACCGAAGGCCAGCTGTCCAGATTCCCTATAGAGATGGTGCGCAGCATGTTGTCAAGGAGGATACAATTACCCCACACATTATTTGACAACGATGATGGCCCTATAATTGACAACTGAGGAGGAGGAACGCTAGAGCCCCCACTATGATTACATCTGGGCTCCACCATGTGTTCCTAGAAGGCCGTGCAACCCCACTATCATTGTTATACCACTATTCACCAAAGTGGTTCCTTTTGGTTGCACGGTAGGAGAAGATTATAGAGTTGATGAAGACACCCGCCCAACACCAGAGACTTGGGCATTTATTGAGAAGACTGCCAGCGACACCTTCAGTGTTTAAGCAGTTTGGCGACGTTTGTGAGTTATTTTTTGCTTTTCCCTGTGCTTTATTCTTTTGTCTTTCATTACATTGAGGACAATGCAATGTTTAAGCATGGGGGAGGGTTTTATACTTGCTACGTCGCTGAGGAGAAAAATGAATATAAAATGAAAAAAGCCAAAAATTGAAAAAAGGCATACATTAAAAATCATGGGATAGGTCGAAAACCCGAAAGGGCGGCCTAGGTAATAAGCAGGTGGCTTGGACCAGCATTAGGCTGGGGTAATATGTGGTCAAGAGTGACGTGAGCTTATGTGAGTACATCTATTGAAAAATGAAATGAGTGGCTTGGTGAAAACCCGAAAGGGCGCCTTGGCAAAATGAGCGAAAAGAAGAAGAGTGATTCTAGGATTTTTCATTATTCTTGGCGAGGCGTCATAAGAAGAGGAGTTATAAGGAGGATTCGGGTAGGTCACTCTGGAGAGATAAGAAGATAGATGGGAGATAGGATTAGATTTTTTTTTTCACTCTATGGTGTTTGGGATAAGCTTGGGGGAAGTATTCTGCTTTCCTTTTAGCTTGGTTGTGTGGGGTATTGAGATTTTTGATTTGATGTTGTAGTTTATTGTGCTGAGCTTATTTGTATGGCTGCCTGGAGTTTATTGTTTGGTATGATTCTTGGAGGTTGAGTTTTCTATGCTTCCTGAAACCTTGGAGATTGATTGAAGGAGTAGATTTACTTTAGCTTACTCCAGGACGAGCAAGGTTTAAGCATGGGGGATTTGATAAGTGCTATTTTGGAGCACATATCTAGGGATTATTACTAGGTTTGAGGCGCCATTTGGTTGGATTTAGAGCACAATCGTGGATTATGGAGTTAGAGTGGAGAAGTGAATAAATCATGGGATTTATAGAGGTTTGAAGTGTATTGA